>JXCR01145015.1:0-17142 GCA_002079205.1 Phalaenopsis hybrid cultivar | reverse complement strand
TAACACAGGGAATATTCCCGACAGAGAAAAAAACCGCGCAGTAACACGGGGAATATTCTTCTCTGTGTTATTCATGTGTTATTGTGTGTTATTCATGTGTTATTGATGTGTTATTGTGTTATTATAACACCTTGAATATTCCTAGGACACAATAACACATGAATAATACACAATAACACATGAATAACACGGAGGGGAATATTCCTCGTGTTACTGCGCCGTTATTTTTTCTCTGTCGCGCAGGGTGTCGTGGCTTTATTTTATTGGCTACGCATGTTACTCCACGTGCGTAGTACTGATGTGATATGTTTTCCACCCCCGGGGGGGGCACAGAAGAACGCCAACATTCCTAACTCTTTTAAAAAATGTGTTGGTTAGTGTTGTAAAATATTGCGATCGGGGAGCAAAAATATAAATTTAACCTGTGATCTTAAAGGACGCAATGGGTTTTGAATGTATATGCACAAAAGATCACATCGCAAACCAACATTTCCTAAACAGTACTTTACTTTCCTTAACTTAAGCAGTACTTAATTACCATGGATGGATACTCAATTTTTCCACAAACAGAAGGTTTAAAATCCCAATTTTAAAAAGTTATCCAAACGAGTCTTTGATTCCTTCCAAACAGTACTTAATTCTACACGGATGATTACTTGCACTTTCTCAAGTAGACATTTTGAAAATTGTCCCATTGCCACAAAATTATATCTTTCAGAGCTCCAATATCATCAACGGAGAAGATTCATCCATCCATTGAACTCTATGAGAAGCTAGCAACTTCTGGGTACTCTTGCTGAAAGCCATGTGAATCTTTTTTTTAATCATAAGTCTGCCATGTATCTTCCTAGATTGAAGCAACTTGGATGATTTTATTTNTTACAAATACCTATCTCATCATAATACCTTGACCACCTAGCTACTTGATTAAATCATGATGCTTTGCTCAGCTAGAATTGTCAAAAATAACTTGCTTATTCTTACTAAAACATGTTATATTATTAAATCACCTCACTTATTTAGCAAACTATTTAGTCTGNTAAGATCATTATAAGAGAATTTAAGAAGAATCCCTATAGGATTACTTGGCTTTAGGGTTGACCCTGGGTGTTCNCACTTGCGGTTTGGAGCCTTTAAAACACACCTTGTTTAGAGATGTTTTGGGAATGTTTTCGCTTCAGTTTTGGTACCTTTTTAAGAGGTTTTTGTCATTGTTTTAGGACTGTTTTGGGTCGTGAAAACTTGCTGGTTGGTGTACGGAGTAGTAGGAGGTTGTATGATCACCATACACACTTGCTAATTACTTTTCGGAGCCGTAGGAGGTCGTAGGATCACCATGAACGCTTGCTAGTTGTTGTCTGAAGTCGTAAGATGTCATATGATCACCATACACACTTGTTAGTTGCTTCTCGGAGCCATAGGAGGTCGTAATATCACCGTACTTGCTTGCTAGTTACTGTCTGGAGTCGAGGAAGTCGTAGGATCACCATACATGCTTGCTAGTTGTTGTCTGGTGTCGTAGGAGGTCGTAGGATCACTATATACGCTTGCTAGTTGTTGTTCGGAGTCGTAGGAGGTCGTATGATCACCGTACACGCTTGCTAGTTGCTGCCCGGAGCTGTATGAGATCGTAGGATCACATACACGCTTGCTAGTTGCTGTCCAGAGTTGTAGGAAGTCTTAGGATCACCTGTTTGAAGTTCCCAACTGCTGTTACTGTTTGTTCTGCTGCTTGTTTTTTTTTTCTGCAATTTATTTTCCCTGCAAATTATATTCTATTTTGTGAGCTAAACACACAGCAGGAATAGTAACATCAGATACGCCAGGTACAAAAGTATATTTTATTTATTGTTATTTTTTTAATGCAATTTACTCCTGCTCTAACACATCATGCAGACACTGATTGTGATTTCATTTTCAAAACAAAACTATATTTTTTTTAAATTAAACAACATTTAAAAAAAATAAAAACATAATACGTACTTTTGAATTTACGGGAGTCCCTCGGATGTGTTGAGTGAAAGATATTTGAAACCAATGCTACTGAGCCTCCTTCTGGTTTCTGTGATGTGTTGAGTGAAAGATATTTGAAACACCATAATAATATGTTTTTGATGCAGTGTCGTATGGAAGATATGTAAAATAAATTTAATCACACGACATATTATGTTGGAAGAAAAAGTGATTATGATGCTGATTATGATGAGACATTAGTGAAATTCATGAAGGGAGCCAGTCAATTAAGTTTCCTACTTGCCCTCGATTTACTCCGTATGCAGGCCCAAAATCTATGGATGAAGAGATATCAATTGATTTTGATGGTGATGATGATGTTGAAGGAGATGATTAGGCTTTCTTACTTTCTTGTCGTAGATCTGGTTATTATTTCCTATGTTTGAATTTATGATGTATGACTATGTAGGATTACTTGGTGTAATTCTATTTTATCATTGCTACTTTTTGCTACTCTTTTATTTAATATTGGATATGTGTTAAAGTAGAGTTTTATATTTGCAAGCTTTTCATGATATACATGTTTTAATTTAAATTGTCTACTTCTACTCAGCACCAATTTATTTTTATTGTACCTGTACTGTTTTCCTGCTTAGAAATTTTAAATTTTTCTCTTTCTTTATGTTTCAAACTAATTTAAAATTTAAGTTTGGGGGAAGGGAGAAATTTTTTTTAAAACTAAATCTTATTTGTCCTAAGTAAATATATTTTCAAAAATTATTTAAATATAACTTGTGGTATGTTGGGATTGCTTGAGATAACTATATTTTTGAGTTTATAAATAATATAGTAAACTTAAGTAAAAGTTTTTAATAGTAAAGATTAATTTTAGATTTAAAGTATTTAGTATAAGAGTACAAAATTTTGCTTTTACTATTTAAAGTAAAGAAAAATTTTATTTTTTTGGAAATGTTAAAGATCATAGATTTTTATTTGANACTATTTAAAGTAAAGAAAAATTTTATTTTTTTGGAAATGTTAAAGATCATAGATTTTTATTTGAAAAAAAAGAATTTAGACTTTATGAAAAATCTTTTTATACGTATAATACATATTTATCAAGTAAGGAAATGTGAAAGGTTTTTAACTTTAAGAAAAGAATAGTGGAGTTCAAAATCATTAAAAGCTGNTGAAAAATCTTTTTATACGTATAATACATATTTATCAAGTAAGGAAATGTGAAAGGTTTTTAACTTTAAAAAAAGAATGGTGGAGTTCAAAATCATTAAAAGCTATCCAGATATAGTAATTCTCACATTACATGAAAAGAAAAAGAAGAAATTGAAAATGATTCTGAAAGAAAAAGAAAAGNATTTAAAGTATTTAGTATAAGAGTACAAAATTTTGCTTTTACTATTTAAAGTAAAGAAAAATTTTATTTTTTCGGAAATGTTAAAGATCATAGATTTTTATTTGAAAAAAAAAGAATTTAGACTTTATGAAAATCTTTTTATACGTATAATACATATTTATCAAGTAAGGAAATGTGAAAGGTTTTTAACTTTAAAAAGAGAATAGTGGAGTTCAAAATCATTAAAGGATATCCAGATATAGTAATCCTCACATTACATGAAAAGAAAAAGAAGAAATTGAAAATGATTCTGAAAGAAAAAGAAAAAAAAATAAAGAAAGGAAAGAAAAGCAAAAAAGAAAATATATGTGAGAAGAAGCTTGAGGAGATGCCTAATTAAAAATTGACTTCACTTGAATCATCTTAAGGAAAGGGACTTAAATACATTTCTAAATTTATTTATAAAGTATTAGCATCCTTACTAGTAAAGTCCTCATGAGATTCTTTTTCTTGTAATTCTTATAAATATCTTTAATATGACNCATCTTAAGGAAAGGGACTTAAATACATTTCTAAATTTATTTATAAAGTATTAGCATCCTTACTAGTAAAGTTCTCATGAAGTTCTTTTTCTTGTAATTCTTATAAATATTTTTAATATAACAAATTACAATTATTCTTGAAATAAATAGGAAATTNTAGTAAACAAAATATATGAAGGAAATTTGAGAATAGAGCAGAAACTTCCATTGATGGGAGAAGGGTTATAAACATACATTACAAGACACAAATAAAAGGAAAAGACATAAATTCAAAAATAGAACACATAGGAAATACATAAATATGGAAACTGAAGCAAATAAAGGGTAATAATAACTGCAGCGAAAATATGCTAAAAATTCTAATATTTCCCCTCAAGTTGAAGCACAGATGTTCATCATGTTTACCTTGGATTTGAAGTCATCAAATAACGGCCAAGAAAGATCCAAAAAATCCCACATTTGATCCCGTTGAAAGACATTCATCTTATACATTACTGCAACTTTCTAGAAAGGGTCTGCTAATCCTGCCTCAATAGTGGATGAAACCTAATCCGTTAGGGCAATGACAAACGCTTTGTAGGTTGGCAATACACTGTGGAAAGAGATAAATTTTGCCATAAAATAAAGAGAGCTTCACAGATCATATACCTCAATAGGAGAACCCACCTCATTCAGAGTGTGGTTAGTGTTGGAGATGTCTCCAGAAGTAGATTCCAAGAGTAAGAACATCGGAACAAAAGTGCCAAGTATAAGCACAGAGAGTGGGAGTAGATTCTCGTTGTTCGGTAGGTGGCTGATCTAGAGGGGCAAATGACTACTTGGATATAGTGGTTTGAGAAATATCCACATGACTCTGATAAGAAATAATGTCCAAGAAATCTAACACCCTCTCATATGAAGCAATGATATGGAAGTAGGGGACACTTTCAAATAATGAGACATCGACACTCACATTGAGTTTATTTGTGATAGAATCAAGACATCAATAACCTTTTTGAGTGGCAGAGTATCTAAGAAAAATACATTTTATTGACCTGAAATCAAGTTTACTACAAATAGGAGCAGTGTTCCGCACAAAAGTCGTGCACCCAAAAATTTTAAAATCAAAAGGTGAAGAACGGATTGGTAGGGAAACATAATAACAATATGGTTAATGGAGTTCAGGGTTAATTTTTATGGGGATTCCATTGATTAGATGAGTGACAATAAGCACAACATCATTCCAAAACATTTTCAGAGCATTAGATTAAAACATAATAAAACAAGCTGCCTTGATAAGATGGCGAGAAGATGTTGATATTTTCTCTCAGCTACCCCATTTTGTTGAGTGTCAGTACAATAGCTATTATGGAAGATGCCCTTACTTACATAGAATTCACTTAATATAGGTTAAAAAATTTATGGTCATTGTCAGTTTGAAAGACTTGAACTGAAGTTTTGAAATGGGTCAAGATGAACTAGTGAGTTTTGAATGTGACAACTTTAGATTTTTTTTTTTTTTGAAGATATAAACCCACGTCATTCGAGTGTGGTCGTCAATCAATTTAAGAAACCATCATTTAATAATGTAGTTGAGAGTGCAAGAGAGTGCCCATAAGTCACTGTAAATAAGTGAAAAAGAAGTATAAGGCGTGTAAGAGGGGTGAATATGAAACGCGATGATGTTTAACTAATTGATAAATCTCACATTTGAAGCTAGTAAAGTTTTTATTAGTAAACATTAATGGATACAACTATTTTAAATATTGAAAGCTAAGATGACCCAAATGATAACGCAACAATATAATAGGATATTCAGTGGATCGAGAAAAACTATCAACTATTGGAAGAAGCGTCATCGTTCTCCATATTTTTCTCTTGGAAGAAGTAGAGCTCGGCTACCCTCTTAGCGATTTCAATCATCCTCCCGAATAACGATCCTGGAAGACAAAAAAAAAAGTGTGATGCAATCAATGTCATGTATCAATTTACTGACAGATAAAAGATTACACTTCAACAGAGGTACTATTACACAGATTCCAGAGTTAGATCGGTTGTTAATACAACTTATCCTTTCCCGAATGACGATCCTAAAAGAAACAAATAATATGAGAAAAATGAACAATGCAATCAATGTCATGTGTCAACTTACTGACAGATAAAATGTTGCATTTCAACTGAGGTACATGTAGCACAAATTCCAGAGTTATGTCGGTTGTTAATACAATTGACTATTTACCAGCAATGAAATTACAGAAGTCGTAGGCAATTTTAACTGCATCTTTCTAGGAGCATGGATAATATGTTGAGAAAGCTTGAAAGCATCGAGTCATGTGGCCTGTGACACATGAATCAATGATCTATGAACTAGAAGAGACAAAAGAAGTGAATGTCATATGAACAGAACCTTGACGGTTGTGGGAGGTTGATGGGTCGGAAGAGAGTTGATTTGATCCAAGCAGCTTGATTAATTGTTCCATCCGACTCTTAAAAGATTCGGGTGGTTCTGGAATGTTCTGAGTGGGAGTTGGTTGAGTCATAATAGATTCAAATGTAGTAGTGAGATCCTAATAGCGGAGGATTTGATTGAAGGTTTATTCATCAGTTTCCTGTGGGGCTTCCAACACTTGTCACGGTATGATTAGGTTTGTAATAGTAATCACAAGTGGAGTGATTGGCCCGTGAAGATGTGGAGAGTTAAGCACTATTAAAGACCAAGGTAAATGGTTCGACTGAAGGAGTGGAACTGTCAAGCATGACAAGTCTCTGATTTTCTTCACGGCGTACCTTTGTGAATGCAACACAAGTTGAAGGAAGGGGATCCTGACCAAGAATACGATCTCAAACACTTTGAGATCCTTGTTTAGACCCGCCAGGAATTGGGCCACGATCCTTTTCCACAAATTTCTGGAAGAGGTGAAGATTTGTCGAAGAGTCACATGTATATTCGTAGTAGATATCACATTCCATCCATAAGGCCACCAAGTTATTGTAGTGCTGAGTCATGGTCCTTGATCCTTGTTTTGCCTCACGGATCCTCTTGGAAACCTCATAAAGTTGGTTTGAGTTCCCTACGTCCGAGTAGATATGTCGAACAGCCGTCCATAGTACACTTGCAGATGAAAGAAACAAATACGAATGGTCAATTGTAATCTCCATGAAATTGATCAGCCAAAACATGCACCGCATGTTGAATTTACGGAGGATCACGAATCATCCCTGTGAGATAGTCGAATTTCCTACATCCTTTGAAGAACAATGACATGGCTTAAGACCATTGGAGAAAATTAGATCCGTTAAGTTTATAGGTGGTGATCAAGAAGTTCATGTGATTTTCCGGTCCTCGATTCGCAGAGGGATTGAGTTCGTTGTAGATCCTCCGGTAGACTCAAGTACCCCGTCGGAAGAAAGCGTAGAGGTGGGGTCCTCCAAGATTTTGGTCAAGCTGAAGATGAAGTTGGGATTCTGAGACAATGAAGGATTTCGACTGCAGGAGAGAGAATTAGCAGCAAATTGGCGACTGAACCTTCAAGAAAATTGCAGGAAATCTGCTAGAAGGCAGAGGAAATCTGCAGCAAATCTACAGGGAGGCCTGCAGGGAAGAAGGAGGGGTTGACAACAAGGTAGATGCTCTAGCGGAGGAAATCTGCTAGAAGGCAGAGGAAATCTAAAGGAAATCTGTAGGGAGAACTGCAGGGCAGCGAAAGGAGGGGCCGACGGCGGGGAACTTCAGGGAGAAACATTCGGGGAAGGAGGGGACGCGGAGAAGACCTACAAGGAGTGTCGATAGCAAGATAAATGCGTCGAAAATCTACGGAGAATGACGACAACAAGGTAGATACCCAGACTATTAGAGTTAAATCTTACATTTTGACACCATAAAGGAAATCTGAGAATAAAGCAGGATACTTTCATTGATAAAATAAGGGTTATAAATACACATTACGNGACGGCGGGGAACTTCAGGGAGAAACATTCGGGGAAGGAGGGGACGCAGAGAAGACCTACAAGGAGTGTCGACAGCAAGATAAATGCGTCGAAAATCTACAGAGAATGACGACAACAAGGTAGATACCCGGACTACTAGAGTTAAATCTTACATTTTGACACCATAAAGGAAATCTGAGAATAAAGCAGGATACTTTCATTGATAAAATAAGGGTTATAAATACAAATTACAAAGCTTAATAAAATGAAAGACCCAAATAAAAGAAATATATAAATTCGGGAATAGACCACATAGGAAATACATAAATATAAAGATGAAAACAAATAAAGGCTAAAAATAACTACAATGAAAATATTTTAATAATAAGCATAGAGCAAATATTTATCATTTAGATCAATAGAAAAACAAAATCTATCAATGTTGTGTGCACAACCCTTTCTAGATTTTTTGAAAAGGGATAGTGNTTTGAAATAAATAGAGTATCATCAAATTTGAAGAAACTGAAAAGATGAAATATTGAATACAATAAGCTATATAGAATCAAAAGAATAAATACATGGAAAACAAGTTCTGAATAAATAAGATGTGGATAATATGAGAATTTAGTAAACAAAATATATGAAGGAAATTTGAGAATAGAGCAGAAACTTCCATTGATGGGAGAAGGGTTATAAATATACATTACAAGACACAAATAAAAGGAAAGACATAAATTCAAAAATAGAACACATAGGAAATACATAAATATAGAAACTGAAGCAAATAAAGGGTAATAATAACTGCAGCGAAAATATGCTAAAAATTCTAATATTTCCCCTCAAGTTGAAGCACAGATGTTCATCATGTTTAACTTGGATTTGAAGTCATCAAATAACAACCAAGGAAGATCCAAAAATCCCACATTTGATCCCGTTGAAAGACATTCATCTTATCCATTACTGCAACTTTCTAGAAAGGGTCTGCTAATCCTGCCTCAATAGTGGATGAAACATAATCCGTTAGGGCAATGACAAACGCTTTGTAGGTTGGCAATACACTATGGAAAGAGATAAATTTTGCCATAAAATAAAGAGAGCTTCCCGGATCATATACCTCAATAGGAGAACCCACCTCCTCATTCGGAGTGTGGTTAGTGTTGGAGATGTCGCCAGAAGCGGATTCCAAGAGTAAGAACATCGGAACGAAAGTGCCAAGTATAAACACACAGAGAGTGGGAGTAGATTCTCGTTGTTCAGTAGGTCGTTGATCTAGAGGGGCAAAGGACTCCTTGGATATAGTGGTTTGAGAAATATCCACATGACTCTAATAAGAAATAATGTCCAAGAAATCTAACACCCTCTCATATGAAGAAATAATATGGAAGTAGGGGACACTTTCAAAGAATGAGACATCGACACTCACATTGAGTTTATTTGTGATAGAATCAAGACATCAATAACCTTTTTGAGTGGCAGAGTATCTAAGAAAAATACATTTTATTGACCTGAAATCAAGTTTACTACAAATAGGAGCAGTGTTCCGCACAAAAGTCGTGCACCCAAAAATTTTAAAAGCAAGAGGTGAAGAACTGATTGGTAGGGAAACATAATAACAATATGGTTAATGGAGTTCAGAGGTTAATTTTTATGAGGATTCAATTGATTAGATGAGTGCAATAAGCACAACATCATTCCAAAACATTTTCAGAGCATTAGATTAAAACATAATAAAACGAGTTGTCTTGATAAGATGGCGAGAAGATGTTGATATTTTCTCTCAACTACCCCATTTTGTTGAGTGTCAGTACAAGAGCTATTATGGAAGATGCCCTTACTTACATAGAATTCACTTAATATAGGTTAAAAAATTCATGGTCATCGTCAGTCTGAAAGACTTGAACTGAAGTTTTGAAATGGGTCAAGATGAACTAGTGAGTTTTTGAACGTGACAACTTTAAATTTTTTTTTTTTTAAGATATAAACTCACGTCATTCGAGTGTGGTCGTCAATCAATTTAAGAAACCATCATTTAATAATGTAGTTGAGAGTGCAAGAGAGTGCCCATAAGTCACTGTAAATAAGTGAAAAAGAAGTATAAGGCGTGTAAGAGGGGTGAATATGAAACGCGATGATGTTTAACTAATTGATAAATCTCACATTTGAAGCTAGAAAATTTTTATTAGTAAACATTAATGGATACAATTATTTTAAATATTGAAAGCTAAAATGACCCAAATGATAACGCAACAATATAATAGGATATTCAGTGGATCGAGAAAAACTATAACTATTGGAAGAAGCGTCATCGTTCTTCATATTTTTCTCTTGGAAGAAGTAGAGCTCGGCTACCCTCTTAGCGATTTTATTCATTCTCCTGAATAACGATCCTCGAAGACAAAAAAACAAAAGTGTGACAGCAATCAATGTCATGTATCAATTTACTGACAGATAAAAGATTACACTTCAATAGAGGTACTATTACACAGATTCCAGAGTTAGATCGGTTGTTAATACAGCTTATCCTTTCCCGAATGACGATCCTAAAAGAAACAAATAATATGAGAAAAATGAACAATGCAATCAATGTCATGTGTCAACTTACTGACAGATAAAATGTTACACTTCAACTGAGGTACATGTAACACAAATTTCAGAGTTATGCCGGTTGTTAATACAATTGACCATTTACCAGCAATGAAATTACAGAAGTCGTAGGCAATTTTAACTGTATCTTTCCAGGAGCATGGATAATATGTTGAGAAAGCTTGAAAGCATCGAGTCATGTGGCCTGTGACACATGAATCAATAATCTATGAACTAGAAGAGACAAAAGAAGTGAGTGTCATATGAACAGAACCTTGAAGGTTGTTGGAGGTTGATGGGTCGGAAGAGAGTTGATTTGATCCAAGCAGCTTGATTAATTGTTCCATCCGACTCTTAAAAGATTCGGGTGGTTCTGGAATGTTCTGAGTGGGAGTTGGTTGAGTCATAATAGATTCAAATGTAGTAGTGAGATCCTAATAGCGGAGGATTTGATTGAAGGTTTATTCATCAGTTTCCTGTGGAGCTTCCAACACTTGTCACGGTATGATTAGATTTGTAATAGTAATCACAAGTGGAGTGATTGGCCCGTGAAGATGTGAGAGTTAAACACTATTAAAGACCAAGGTAAATGGTTCGACTGAAGGAGTGAAACTGTCAAGCATGACAACTCTCTGATTTTCTTCACGGCGTACCTTTGTGAATGCAACACAAGTTGAAGGAAGGGGATCCTGACCAAGAATACGATCTCAAACTATTTTGAGATCCTTGTTTAGACCCGCCAGGAATTGGGACACGATCCTTTTCCAGAAATTTCTGGAAGAGGTGAAGATCTGTCGAAGAGTCAAATGTATATTCGTAGTAGATATCACATTCCATCCATAAGGCCACCAAGTCATTGTAGTGTTGAGTCACGGTCCTTGATCCTTGTTTTGCCTCACGGATCCTCTTGGAAACCTCATAAAGTTGGTTTGAGTTCCCTACGTCCGAGTAGATATCCCGAACAGCCGTCCATAATACACTTGCAGATGGAAGAAACAAATACGAATGGTCAATTGTAGTCTCCAGGAAATTGCAGCCAAAACATGCACCACACGCTGAATTTACGGAGGTTCACGAATCATCTCTGTGACATAGTCGAATTTCCTGCATCCTTTGAAGAACAATGACATGGCTTAAGACCATTGGAGAAAATTAGATCCGTTAAGTTTATAGGTGGTGATCAAGAAGTTCATGTGATTTTCCGGTCCTCGATTCGCAGAGGGATTGAGTTCGTTGTAGATCCTCCGATAGACTCAAGTACCCCGTCGGAAGAAAGCTTAGAGGTGGAGTCCTCCATGATTTTGGTCAAGCCGAAGATGAAGTTGGGATTCTGAGACAATGAAGGATTTCGACTGCAGGAGAGAGAATTAGCAGCAAATCGGCGACTGAACCTTCAAGAAAATTGCAGAAAATCTGCTAGAAGGCAGAGGAAATCTGCAGAAAATCTACAGGGAGGCCTGCAGGGAAGAAGGAGGGGTTGACAACAAGGTAGATGGTCTAGCGGAGGAAATCTGCTAGAAGGCAGGGGAAATCTAAAGAAAATCTGCAGGGAGAACTGCAGGGCAGCGAAAGGAGGGGCCGACGGCGGGGAACTTCAGGGAGAAACATTCGGGGAAGGAGGGGACGCAGAGAAGACCTACAAGGAGTGTCGACAGCAAGATAAATGCGTCGAAAATCTACAGAGAATGACGACAACAAGGTAGATACCCGGACTACTAGAGTTAAATCTTACATTTTGACACCATAAAGGAAATCTGAGAATAAAGCAGGATACTTTCATTGATAAAATAAGGGTTATAAATACAAATTACAAAGCTTAATAAAATGAAAGACCCAAATAAAAGAAATATATAAATTCGGGAATAGACCACATAGGAAATACATAAATATAAAGATGAAAACAAATAAAGGCTAAAAATAACTACAATGAAAATATTTTAATAATAAGCATAGAGCAAATATTTATCATTTAGATCAATAGAAAAACAAAATCTATCAATGTTGTGTGCACAACCCTTTCTAGATTTTTTGAAAAGGGATAGTGAGCAAGCAGATAGGCTCAAATGCTTTTGTCCTTAGCTTTCATTCCAATAAATAAAAGAATGTACAATTTATTTTAGGTAGCATAATAATATTTAATAATGTGTACAATTTGTTCTAGGTAATTTTATAATAAATATTCATAATCTAACTATTCTGCTAAAGGAAACGAATATGTACAATAAAACTAAGAAATTTAATGCAGCAATTAAGAAAGGAAACCCTGGATTCTGCCCGATTTCAGTTTATTTTTTATTGATATCCCCCTAAAATTGATGTTGACTGATCAAGAAGCATTAATTTGTCAACAAGGAATTGATGAAGTTGTTGATAAAGAGTCTTAGTAAATATATCAGTCGTTTGAAGATCAGAAGAGATATGAGGAAGAGAAATAACACCATTAACATAGACTTCTCAAATAGGATGATAATCCACTTCAATGTGTTTCGTGCACTCATGAAAGACAGGATTAAAAATAATCTGGATAGCACTAGTATTATCTGCATAGAGAGAAGTAGACTCAAGTTGAGGAAAGAAAAGCTCAGCCAACAAACCCCGAAGCCAATTGATCTCAGAATAAGCAGATGACATAACACTATATTCAAACTCAGTAGATGACTTAGACACTCGATCTTATTTCTTCCAAGAAATTAAAGAGTTGTCGAGAGAAACATACACCAGCCAGAAATAGATCGATGTGTATCAGAATAACCAGCTTAATCAACATCACTATAGGTTGTTAAGCTAATAGGAGACTGTAGAAAAGAGCAAGCCACGATGAGAAGTATCTTTCAAATAACTAGCAATACATCGAGCTGCAACTAAATGAATGTGTAGATGCTTACATAAATTGACTAACTTGTTGCACAACAAATGGAATACCAGGACTTGTGATGGTTAGATAATTGAGACTCTCAACAAGTTATCGATACATAGTATGATCAGATATACAGTCATCATCATTCTGTTGATATTTAACATTCACTTCCAAATGAGTGTTAATAGAACGACCCGCTTGTAGAATAATACCAGCAGAAGAGGAGTGAACTTCAAGACCTAAGAAATAAGTTAAAGACCTCAAATCCTTCATATGAAAATAACTCTGAAGATGCTTCTGTCACTGAGACATCAATTAAGTATCAGATCCTGTAATGACAATATCATCAACATAGACTAATAACAACACAATTCCTTTGTCAGTCTTGTCAAGAAATAGTGATAAATCAGACTGACTTTAAATAAAAGAAAAGCTAAGAAGAGTGTTGCGAAACTTTTCAAATCATGCCCGTGGAGCTTGTTTCAAACCGTATAGAGATCTTTTGAGCTTACAAACATCATGTGAGGGTATAGAAAACAAGCATGGAGGAGTCATATAGATATCTTCCATGACGTCCCCATGCAAAAATGCATTCTTAACATCTATTTGTCTAAAGAACTAGTTTTTAGATGCGACAATAGA
Source organism: Phalaenopsis hybrid cultivar (assembly GCA_002079205.1). Classification (NCBI taxonomy): domain Eukaryota; kingdom Viridiplantae; phylum Streptophyta; class Magnoliopsida; order Asparagales; family Orchidaceae; genus Phalaenopsis; species Phalaenopsis hybrid cultivar. Next base: position 3,308 of record JXCR01145015.1, on the reverse strand, counting down.
TAAAACAAGTCGGGCATTTGTCATCTTAGCTACAGGTGCAAATGAATCTTCATAATCAATCCCATATTCCTGACGATTGTCAAGAGCCACCAATCTTGCCTTACATCGGTCAAGGGAGCTATCAGAGCAAAGCTCAAGAGAATAAACCCATTTACAAACAATGGGTTTAACGTCTACAGGGCATGAAACAATATCCCAAGTACGATTGTCTTGAAGTGCTTGAAGTTACTCTTACATGGCTTTTATCAAACAAGTTTGTTTAACAACCTAAGAATAAGATGTAAGAACATTAATATTAGTCAAAATTGTAGAGTAACCATATCTATTTGGAGAATGAATGTGTCGAGTTGATCGTCAAAGAAACATTCGAGTATTTTCAGATGCAGGGTTTGATTGGAGATGAAGGGGCCAGACGTCTTTTGTAGACACGGTCGGTCTGGAATCGTTTATCAAAAGAAGCATCATCACAGTGAGAAAGTATAACAGTGTCAAATGAAAAAAGTTGATGTTGAAAATAGTAGTATGTTCAAAGAAGATCACATCTCGAGAAATACGCCACCGCTTATTAATCGAATCATAACATTCAAAGTCTTTATGATTAGAACTATAACCCATAAATGCACATCGAACAGACTAGGCTGTCAACTTATGAAGTTCATAAGTAGATAAAAGCACAAAACAAACACATCCGAAAGTATTTAGCATAAGATAATTAGGATGTTTACAAAATATTCGATAGTAGGGAGAATCAAATTTCAATTGTTGAGATGGTAAACGATTAATCAGATAAACTCCAGTAGATAAAACTTCTGTCCAAAACTTAGTTGGAACAGATGATTCTAGTAATAATGTGCGCGCCATATCTAACAGATGACGATTTTTCTGTTAGGCAATTCTATTATGTTGAGGTGTATAAGAACATGAACGTTGTGAGATAATACCCTTCTTATGAAGCAATGCTATAAACTCATAAAACATGTATTCACCACCATTGTCAGACCGTAAGATTTTAATACACGTGAAAAACAGAGTTTCAATATATGTCACAAAGGTTTGAAACACAAAAAATACTTCTGTTTTATAATGCAAAAAATATATTCATGTGAATAAATTTTTTGGGTGAAATAATCGGTGTAATTCTTCAAACATCACTATGAATAATGTCAAAACATTTATTGGCACAACTGTCCAAAATAAGAAAAGACAAGATTTTACTTTTGCCCAGTTTACAAGAGAAACACTCAGCTAATAAACTTTTATCTGTAAAACCAAGATCACCACTTTACAACAAATGATTCCAAACAATACTTTTTCGTTGGCCTAATCGTCCATGCCAAACCCCAGCCTTATTTTTAACAACTGAAGAAGCTAAGACAACGTCTGAGGAATAGTAAATTGAAATGAAAATAATCTGCACACTTTAGGCCCATTCGCTATCACCTTCCCTGACACTTGATCCTGCATAAGACAATCATCACGAGAAAAGTGTATATCATAGTTATTATCCACAATTTGACAAACTGAAAGTAAGTTTGTAGACAATTTAGGAGAAACTAAAACATGTCGGAATGATAAGCTAATATCACCAACTGGCATAATTGAAATATTATTTTCATCAATAACCTGAATATGTTGAGTACCAGTACACGGGCGTTGATTATGTAATAAATTAGATGTCTCAGTCAAATGATTTGTAGCATCTGAATCAACAAACTAAGGAGAAGGAATAGAAGTAATAGTTTTATCTTTCCCTTGAAGGCCAAGAGTAGAAAAAGTATAGGGAATCGTTTATTGTATCATATCTGATGTGAGAACAAATTGATTATTGTCTCTAACTGTGGATGTCGAGCCAGGATTGTGATAGTCAGATACCATAACATGAAGGGCATGTGATTTGCGATTTTGAGGTCGTGTAGAACACTCAATCATATGTCTAGTTTCTTGCAATACTTGTAGAACTTCTTACTACATTGGCGAGCTATATGGCCAAATTCTTTGCAGTTGTAACATTGTTTTGTTTCCTGTCATCGGGTCTGAGCAGCATATGCAACATTAACTATTTTTTATGATCCACCACTGTAATGATAGCGGCTTATGTCTTCAATCTTTGTTCTTCGCGCAGTAATTTACCAAAACATGTTCAAACAAGAAACTGAATCTCTGTTTAGCAACCCAGCTCGAATAGTTTCAAATTTAGGTTTGAGCTTCATAAAAAGCTGACTACGATGACTCTTTTCATGAATAGTCGAATGACTGACTAAATTTTCTTTTGATACCTTAGCATAGATAATGTCAGAATACTCGCTCTAAAAATTAAGAAAGTCAGAATAATATTGTTCAATTGAGAGATTACCTTGACTATAATTACTCATATCAAGTTCAAATTAAAACTGTCTTGCAGTATTATTTTGATTGTAGACGCGTTTCAAGTATTCCAGCATTTCTTAGGTTGAGTCAAAGGATCGTAAGTTGTCCACCATATGCACCTCAATAGATCACAAAATCTAAGAAACAATCTGAGCATTCTTTGTCTCCCATTGACAAAAATCTTTCAGCTCTGAAAGTGCTGGAGAAGACCCATCAATATGACCACAAAGCTCATTCCCTTTCAAAAAATATCTTGAGGTGAAATTCTCATACGACATAATTTTTTTCTGGTGAATCTGATCGTTAAGATTTACGAAGACATTTTAAATAGAATTTTCGACGAGTGGTTGTAGCGGTGTACGAAGAATAAAGGTTGTCAAGGGCTCGAATAGGCGGAAGGTTTGGTGTGAACAAATAGTGATCGTGCGCTATTTCAATGAGAACAGGGTCGTGATGAGTCCTGCTTGTAGCGAGAAAACAAAGCAGATGAACAGTCAAAGCAATCCAAAAGAGCGAACAGCCCGATCGAGCGAACCAGACGAGCAGACAAAGCGAGAGGTCCAAGAGAAGATGTCAATCAGTAGAACCCAACGAGAAAACGAATAAATTGAAGCGACGAGCAATCCAGGCGAGGATGTCGACGAAGCAGTCAAGCTGTACGGAAGTCGAGCGAGCTAGACTCTTCGACGATGTGCAGTTGAAGACATCGAAGATGATTTCACAGATGAAGATCAGACGAATCAGTCGTGAACCAGAAGAGAGGACTATAGCATCGCAGATGAAGCAATCGAAGGTGGACAAAGATGCCGCCGAACGCAGTCAAGAGTACAGACAAATGTCTCGATCTGATCTCCAATACAACGTAACGAAAAGAGACTCCCGGCAAGCATGCAAGATCTAGGAAAGGCGCTGAAATATGGTGACTATCCTTGAGTAGCGAA
>JXCR01145013.1:18238-63786 GCA_002079205.1 Phalaenopsis hybrid cultivar | reverse complement strand
TTTTTGCATTAAAATAATTATATATATTAAATTAAATTTTAAAAAATCACATTTTCTCCTCTGATGTCTTAATTGACCCATGACCGAGGTATAATAAAAATTCCAAAGTCATTTGAATTTAATTTGACAAATTATGAAGTGTTAAAGCCTTAGGGGCAAATGTGTAATTTTGGGAATCTTGTCTAGAATAAAATGTGGAGAATGTTTAGAGAACCTAGAATAGGAGTAGAAATGAAGATTTTTACCTTTTTATGAGAGATTGGGAGGAGATTTTGAGAGAATATGTAAGGGAATGTTCTAGCATTGCATGGATCAGTGGGAAAATTTGTGGGATAGATTTTCATCTTTATTTTAAGTGGAAAAAGCTAAGTATTGTGTTCTTCATTATCCTATGATTTTGTAAACACTTATCTAGTGAATTTACTTTGATGAAGTGAATTTTTCCGTTGTGTTTTATTTGTGCTTTGTGATGTGTTTTACTTTCTCTTTCTTCTTATTAGGAAATAGTGACATGAGAGAATTATGCCTTTATTTTTCTTTTACTTTACTTCTGCAATGAGTAGGTTTCATTTGTAGGATTTTTGGATGCATGCTAGAAGAAGTTTTAATTATAAATGATATTTTTCACTTGCACTTCATTTAAATATCAATAAAGGTCTGTTGTAGTGTTAAAATTCTTTATAATTGCCCTAAGAACCTAAAGGGCGGTGTAATTCTCAACAAAGTGGAACCACATTTGATTCTATGAAAGAGTATTTAGTTAATAGAATTAAGTGCAAATAAATAGGGAATATACACTCTTGGGCGTAGAATTGGAGATTTTAGGGTGACAGACTAAAATCGCCAAGTTGATCTTAGTTTTTAAGAACTAAAGCAAGAGTCAGCCTTCAGGGGAAGGGAAGTGGGAGCTCTGGAGTGGGAGCCAATATCCTTCTAGCCTAGCCATAAATTTAGATACTAAACTTAATATTAGCCAATGATTTTCTATAACACTAAATCAGGGTAGAGAATTACAATTGCTCCAATTTGGCACATACAATATTTAATGTATCTCATTACTTTACATTATCCAATTTTCTATATAATAATAGTAGTTCTGAACATCTTAAAGTTCTCCAAACCAACTAATCCAAAAAGGGTTATCTTTAGAATTAATACTTAAATTTAAGAATAGTTAGTATCCTTACATTTAACATTTGCATTTAGAAGTGGTTGCTATATAAAATACCATTTAATCGACATTCCAAACAAAGAACTAATAGTAGTGGACTAAACTTTGACTAAGGATCTCTTACCTCGTTTCCCTATGGGATCGATAAACGGGACTCCATTTGAGCCCTGTATTACTTGAGCGATAGTAATAATTGTGTTTATATCATTGTGACTAAATAGAATATATAAAATTCGGCATATAAAAAAATTGCATCACTTAGTCAAGTTAAAAATCAAATCAGAAGCGTGTTGAAAATTTTGCAAGAGGAGCATAGTGGCCTTATTGGCATACTTGCTAGCATTAGAAAAAAGAATAGCATCATTAGCATAGGCAAGGTGACTAACAAAGATTTTGAACTTATGAGCATATTGCAAACGAAGATGAAGGCCATGTAAATTATTGACAATCCTAGAGAGGTAATCAAAAGAAATAATAAATATGGTTGGGGAGACAGGATCTCCTTGCTTTATGCTCCTGTAGGCAGAAAAGAAACCGTGGGCTTTGCCATTGACAAGAACACTATAGTAATTGTTGGCAAGCCATCTTTTGATAAGTTGTTGATCTCATTTTTGGTTGAGGTTTAGTTCTTCCTCTTTAGTAGCCTAGGTCTAGCCATAGGACTTTTCTTGTTGACTATTCCTAGAAAACTAGTCATGGAACCCTCACCATTATAAATTCTACCCTTCTCTTGTCAACTTGAAGTTCCACATATTGGTCTTAACCTCTAAGTACTTAGTAGGTGGGGTCATTATCAGGGAAACTCAAGATGAGTCACCCTTAGGGTTGACCCTGGGTGTTGGTTTGGAGCTAGGGCACTCACTACACTCATCTACACCCACATTCACTCACAACCATGAACTCAAATTTCTAGCCTAGATCCTCTGATCTTTTGGGATACTCATGTAGATGGTCCCCTAAACCTACTAGCCCTAGGGTTATGGTTTAGCTAAGACCACTATGTAGAGGACCCAAAATGGGGTTTCCTTTGGTCCATGGCTTATTGGTGATGATTGGTACCTCAACTTTACTAAAATACCCATCTTGGTCTTTTACCCCTAAAACACCCCCTAATTACCAAAATACCCCTCTTTGATTCAAAATTTCAAAAATTCAAAAAATTCCTAGAAAATCCCAATAAATCCATAATATTCCTAATTTCATTTCTCTCAACTACCACATGACCCAACTTGTCCAATTTGACCATCTGTAACTAAAACCCCCAAATTGCCGTTTAAAGACCCAAATTTCCCCAAAATCCAACTCAAATGTCCACCAATTTGATCTCAATTGACCCCCATTCCAATACTAAACTCAAATTAACTTTTGATATGACCAAAATAAACTAAATTGAAGCTCAATTGGTCTATGATTTGAGCCCAATTTTGATTTGGGTCAAAACCCCAATTTTGACCACATGACTTAATGTCACCAATATGAACCCATAGCCTAGTCAATTGGCCTCAATTAATGTTGAAAAATCTTTATGACATTCCTATACATCAAAATTAACCATCAATTGGCCTTGGTGAAGCCTCAAATCCATTTGATTTCGGCCTAAATCCAAAATTCCCAAATTTAGCCCCAAATTGGCTAAGTCCTTAAATTACACATAATTGATTGACTTAACCTCCAATTTGACATCCAATTCATGTTGAAAACTCTTCATTAGGTCCCTATTGACCATTTACAACAATCAATTTGAACTTAGCCCAAGGCTAACCTAAGCTAGACCCAAGCTTAGCCCAACATGACCAAAGTAATTTAGACCTAGCCCAAGGCTAACCCAAGCTAGACCCAAGCCTAGCCCAACATGACCAAATTGATTGAAGTTCAAAATTCCCTCAAATTGACCCTCCAATTGAGCTCAAAACCACTTCCATCCTTCACCGAAGTTTTTCATTATGATCATATACACCAAATGCAATAATAAATTGAGCCAATTGACATGGCTAACCTAGACCAAACACAAAATTTGGTCATTTGCACGCACTTGGACCCATACACTAAATGTGACCTAACCACCTTAAAGCCACCAAATTAACTCCACCACAGCCATTACTTGGACTTAGTGACCAGTTCAAACACCATGAAACCACTTAAATCAAGCCATGGGCCAAAGGTCCCCCAAATTTAGGGATCTTATTTCCAAAAATACATGCTTAAGATATCCTTGCCAAATCCAAGCACATTTGCATTAAATTGCTGTGATGGATTCCTCTAGGTTACCTGAGCTCCTAGCCACCTCCCCCTGGCTGGCCGACCAGCCTAGAGACCGGAAAAGCCNTAACTCCACCACAACCATTAGTTGGACCTAGTGACCAGTCCAAACACCATGAAACCACCTAAATCAAGCCAAAGGTCCCCCAAATCAAGGGATATTCTTTCAAAAAATGTATGTGCTTAAGATATCCTTTCCAAAATTAGGTATTATTGCATTAAATTGCTGTGACATATTCCATTGGGTTCCCTTAGCTCTTAGCCACCTCCCCTTGGGCGGCCGACCAGCCTAGTGGCCAAAAAAGCTCAAAATTGAGAGCCACTCCATGGCACCTCACCCAAATCAAACCTAGAGGCCAGCTCACCAAAACCAATTGATGGAGCTCCTCTGCCCTCCACCTAAGCACCACAATGCACCCAAGCTTACACCCTGAGAGCCACTCCCATGGCCATTTTTCTAAAAACCCCTCCTTCACGGCCATGGGAGGGGTGATGAAATTTCTTTAGTGAGGCCTCCCTAAACTTCACACAGAGCTTCCCTAAGATCCCTTCAGTGCATTCCAACCATTTTCCCTCACAAATTCCCATTGCCAGAGCTCAATTTTGAGCTTGGAACCTTGCCGGGAACCAGGACAGAACCCAATACACCTCCACAGTCCACCCAAACTCAAATTAAATCTACCCACACCTTCACAATAGTGAAAGAAGCCAAAGCTCCATAAAATCCCCCTTCCACAGAGCCCCTACCATAGCTCTAGACCAACACCCAAAATCGGTCGTGATCAAATTCATACCTAGGCCTTACACCAAGACCGCAAAATTAATACCTAGCCTCTTTAGATCACAACAAATGTGCCAAGACCCTCTGATCAAAGCTTCACTTCTCAGAGCAAAGGTATAAAACCTCACCTCATTCCGAGCCTATTTCGATTCTCCATTTAATTAGGCTTAATTTAATTGCATGATTGCCGTATGAATGTGTTTATCTCACTTAGACGAGTCCATAGGACCAAACCCGACGTGATTTGGTTGAGTCTAGGCTGAGATCTTAGGGTTTTAGTATGGACGGTCACAGGATCATTCTATCGGGGACGATTACGGGGAGCCGTTTGATCGAGCGTGTATCAAATGGACGGAGGAGATCGAGCCGGATAGCGCTTTGGGGCATAAACAGCGGGACGTGTGGCTAATGGCATGGACGGCGGTGTCAAATAGGAGCGTGCTGCATGGAGTTTTGGAGCTGCCTAGGATCTAGTCAGCACACTCGGTTTAAATAGAAAAATAGGGCTTTTTCTATTTATTTAAACTCTCTAAACTTCAAAAATCCCTAACTTTGTGTAGAAAAATCATAAAAATAAAATAAAAATACCCTCTTGCTCAGTGAACAGAGGAGAATAATGTGGAATAATATTCAAGTCCATTTGATGCATAAAATATTTTTAATTAATTAAACACTATTTGGGATCATTTGAGTCTCCATGCATATTGATACATCACCTTAGCTTGAAATTTTGGCATATTGTAGCCTCTATCAAGGGAAACATCCTTTGATTTTTCCAAAGTCAGTCGAGGTTCCTATACAGCGAGCCATATTTTTCAAGATCTTCCACATTATTTACTTAAAATAATCATGGAAATTAGCATATTGATTAAAAAATTCTAAGAAAATTTTGCATGGTCCACCATGACAAGAGAAGCTTTTAGAAATAATTTCATGGGTCAAGTCATTTAAAATGCACCTAAATTTTACAAACACTAAATCACTAAAATAATTAATTTTGGAAAATATAAACATTTAAATGATTGATTTTTGATATCCACTGTGGCTTATGATCTAAAGAACTCACTATAAAAACTTCAAAATATTTTGAGTTCAATTGGTAACTTAAGTTGATTTTTAAAGATAAATACCACTTTTGACACCTAAATAATTTTCTAAAAATCAAAATACAACTCAAAAAATTATGAAACTTAGTTTTTTGAGTTCTCTGTGATAAGAGATCTTTTATAAAAATAAAATAATATTTAGAATAAAAACTTGATTTTTTGTCTATTTAAATATTCAAAATAATTAAAAATTCATAAGAAACACAAAAATAATAAAATTCATAAAAATGTTCTAAATTGCTTCTTAATCACTTATAAACAATTATAATATTTTTCGTGATTTTCTAAGATGAATTTTAAAGCTTAAAAATAATTTTTAAAGGCTAAAAAATGAGTTTACACTAAAATAATTTCAATAAATCAAAGAAAAATCAGAAAAATATTTAAAAATAATTTTTAAAGGCTAAAAAATGAGTTTACACTAAAATAATTCTAATAAATCAAATAAAAATCAGAAAAATATAAAATTTTATAATTTTTAAAGGCTAAAAATGAGTTTTCACTAAAATAATTCCAATAAATCAAAGAAAAATGAGAAAAATTGAAATTTTCTCCTCTAGGTTCTCTAACCTCAAAGAAATTTTTCAAGGGCACAAAACTTAATTTTCATCTTTTAAAATGTTTTATTTTTATTAAATAACCGAGAACTAAAAATAATTCTTATAAATCACAGAGAATTCAGAAAATTATGAAATTTGATCTAAAGGCTTCTCTAGTCTAAGTCTACCTCTGATAAAAATTTCATAGGATTAAAATTTACCTTAGTCAAGTTAGACATTTTCTTTAAAAAATCCTATTTTTGCATGAAATAATTATATAAAATAAATTAAATTTTGAAAAATCACATTTTCTCCTCTGATGTCTTGATTGACCCATGAATGAGGTAAGATAAAAAATTTTTAAGTCATTTGAATTGAATTTGATAAATTATGAATTGTTAGAGCCTTGGGGGCAAATGTCTAATTTTGGAAATTTAGCCTTAATTAACATTTAGGCTTAAGTCAAAGAGGGAAATGTGCAACCTCTGATCTTAATCAATTTATTTGATGTTTGGAACACAAGGGATTAATTAGTAGAAACCAACCTCACTTTCCAATCAATTTATTTGATTTTGAAACATAAAGGGGTTTAATTATTAGAAACCAACCTCACTTTCTAATCAATTTATTTGATATTTGCAACACAAGGGGTTAATTGGTAGAAACGAATTTCACTTTCTTAATTAAGTTAATAAATTTCTAAATTATTAAAATTTGGAAGTTTATTAAAATTAAATGATCCTGTACTTAGGGGTATGACTTTTGAAATCAATAATTAATCAATTTAATACCCCTATTTTGATTTCAAATAAAAATTCAAATAATGAATCATGACCACTTGAAGCTTAACATTTTCAAAACTAATTAAGACATTCACCTAAACCTTAAGGGCGTAGTGGTGACTTAGGCCAAATCAAAATTGACTAAATGAGGATTAGAGAAATAAACATAACATAATAAACATCCTTGAAACACCACTAAGCCTTATTAAAAAAAATTGGCTAAGTGTTCAGGTTACACCAACTTGCCCTTTAAGGAAATTTATCCACATAATTTTCAAATTAAATGATAAATGATAATTACCCCTTTCTTTGGGATAATTAAGACATCAATGTTCATTGAGCATTAGAAGTATTCACATGATGAATCACTAAGCAATATAATAATTTTAAGTGGACTCGAGACTTTTCAACAGTTGGTGAGAGGGAGGGATGGACCTGCTTCTTCCTCCTAACTTGTTGGATACTTCAGAGGTCTATTAAACTTAATATACTTTGCTCAATGAAATCAACCTCAATTAAAATTTTAAGGACTCACTAAAATACAACATAGAGTTAGGAAAATCACCAAAACTTTACTTTTCCTGCTTTTCATAAATGCCCTCACGTGCATTTTTAAGTTTCAAGTGGTGGAACGAGAAGACTTGCGAGGTAAGCTTTTACAGTTTATAATACTGTCTTTCTTGTGCCCTTTTCCTTACATGCTTTATGCTTATGTTGTTTCTTTTTATACTTTCATTTACTTACATCTATGAAAACAACATGAACTTGCATGTTAACCAAAACCAAAACCAAAATTTAAAAAAACAACCAAGATAAAATTCATCGTTACAACATTCAAAATAAAAAATAACTCAAAATTTAATCACAAACATCACACAAAACTACAATTACAACTAAATTAAGATGTCTCTATCGGATGATCGGGAATCCCTCGGAGGAGGTAACCTACGGTTGCTAACGAGGCTTCCCATGGTTTAAATGAAATTAGTAAGTTCATTTCGACTAAATGAATCCAATAGAAAATAGTGGTGCCGGAACGAGAGAACTGTAGGACCTAACCAGTGTCGCTCTAATAACTATTAATATGCCCCTATAAAATTTAAAGAATTTCAACCATAGGGCCATCTGATTTGACATTACAACTTGACACACTAGAAAACTCAAACTCGTCATGACAAGGAGCTTGGAGCTAGCATGGTGGGCAGCATGACCATCTTCAACAGCAAAACATGTCTTCCTCAACTAAACCAATCTTCCTTCCTTAGACTTAAACAAAAAAGCCATAGGACTTAGAGGTTGCTTGCTTTTACAATTTAAATCCTCACCTTATCTTTAGGCCTTTGTACAGCCCTGCTATAAAATATAAGCCCTAACTCGTCTTAGGATTTCGAGGTTGTCCTCCGTCATGACCTAAATCCTCATATCTTTCAGGCTATTTGTGTGAATGTTTCACACGAATGTAAGTCCTAACTAATAAAATTGGAAGGATGAAACACTTAAAATTTTCTCCTCTAAATTTAAACCAAACATTAGGATAGCTTCAGAAGTCACCGAGGTTCGCCTCTGGATCCATGACATCCCCTAGTTTCTTCCTTTGGATTATACAATAAAATTTTCCAAATTTGAACCAATTCCCTTTCACACCTCTACGTCCAATTTCATTGAAAAGACCCTCTTTGAAATTCCTTGAAGATAATATTTCCTGATTTTTATCGAGAGTCTTCTTAAGTGACTTTCGTCATTTAAGATGTAATTAACTATAGGGGCTCGCCCTTATAGGAAGCATGTCCGAACCCAGCTTAATATAAACCATATTTAATAAGATGTAATTAACTATAGGGGCTTGCCCTTATAGGAAGCATGTCTGAACCTAGCTTAATATACCTGTAATTAACTATAGGGGCTTGCCCTTATAGGAAGCATGTCCAAACCCAGCTTAATATAAACTCTAATTAACTATAGGGGCTTGCCCTTATAGAAAGCATGTCCGAACCCAGCTTAATATAAACCCAATTTAATCATTTATATCAAATATGGGAACTTGTCGGCAAATAAATAGGTTTTGTAACGGACGTCATACTTTCCTTAGTTTATTTGATCGAGCCTCATCCTCAAGTCTTGTGTTTATGCTTTATTTAATCTTTCATATTAAATAGGGGAACTTGTCGGCAAATACAAAGGTTTCGCAGACCAACTTAATTATTTATATTAAATAGGGGAACTTGTCGGCAAATACAAAGGTTTTGCAGACCAAACTGACGTCATACTTTCCTTAGTTTATTTGATCGAGCCTCATCCTCAATTCTTGTGTTTATCCTTCACCTATTTAATCCTTTATATTAAATAGGAGAACTTGTCAGCAAATACAAAGGTTTCGCAGACCTAACGGACCATATTAAATAGGGGAACTTGTCGGCAAATACAAAGGTTTCGCAGACCAAACAGACGTCATATATCTTAGTTTATTTGATCGAGCCTCATCCTCAAGTCTTGTGTTTATCCTTCGGGATAGATATAGGAGTTTATTTGATCGAGCCTCATCCTCAAGTCTTGTGTTTATCCTTTGGGATAGATACAGGATCCTATTTGATCGAGCCTCATCCTCAAGTCTTGTGTTTATCCTTCGGGATAGATATAGGATTTGAAGTACAATGCTAGGAACTTGTGGGAAAATACAAAGGTTTCGCAGACCAAACAGACGTCATACTTTCCTTAGTTTTTTTTATCGAGCCTCATCCTCAAGTCTTGTGTTTATCCTTTGGGATAGATACAAGATTTGAGGTACAACGCTCTTTCATTTAAACAGCCTCATCCTCAAGTCTTGTGTTTATCCTTTGGGATAGATACAGGATTTGAGGTACAGTGCCTCAAGTCTTGTGTTTATCCTTCGGGATAGATACAGGATTTGAGGTACAACACTCTTTCATTTTAAAAATATAAAAAATATGGGGTCAGTTTGATTTCATACTTCAACGTCCTTCTAAAGCGGACGACAAAATTTCGATTTCGGTGACCGACAGCTTCTTACGGCAACTCCCCACAAACCCCCGAAATAGCGCCGACAATATACTATGCTAGTAAAACACTTAATGATGCAAAAATTAATTATATTGTCACTGAAAAAGAGTTACTGGCCAATGTGTATGCTTTGAATAAATTTAGATCTTATTTAATTGGAGCTAAATGTGTTGTGCACACTACTCACTTTGCTATTAAATATCTAATGCAAAAGAAGGATACCAAGCTAAGGTTGATTAGATGGATACTTTTGATGGAAGAATTTGTTCTTGTGGTTATTTATAGAAAGGGAACTGATAATCAAATTGCTGATCATTTGTCAAGACTAGAAAATCATCAACTATCTGACACCGACAATTAAATTACAGACAGTTTCCCTGATGAACAACTTTATAGTATTAATGAGTAGAAAATACCATGGTATGCTCATATTGTTAAGTATATTGGAAGTGATATTTTTACACCTATGTTGACACTGCAACAACAAAGGAAATTCATTCATGATGCAAATNCTTCGGGATAGATACATGATTTGAGGTACAGTGCTCTTTCATTTTAAACTATGAAAAATATGGGGTCAGTTGATTTCATACTTTAACGTCCTTCAGAAGCGGGTAACAGAATTTCGATTCCAGTGACCGACAACTTCTTACGGGCAACTCCTCACAAACCCCCAAAATAAAGCAAATAGCTTCTGGCGACTTTGCCGGGGACAAGCTTTTCTCTCCATACAAAATTAGGAAATATTATCTCCACACATTGGTAATGTGTCCATGACCCTCTTAGACCAAATTACCCTTCTTCCTTTGACATACTTTACCCATTTCTGTCTTGAGAAGGTACAATCAACTCCTTGGACTTCAACCATTTTTGAACAGAGAGGTTCAGAAGGCCATTAAGGACTCTTTAAATTTTTAAAATGGGTCGGACCCCCAATAGGTGTGTCGGTGGACTAGTTCCACCTGGGCATTTTCTGCCACTAATTGGGTCCCGCACTGGGTCCTAAAATATTTCACATCTCCCTTCCAAATTTGATTTGCTATTCCGCAAATTAAACCAAATCTTGTTGTGCTGCGCGCACTTTGAAACTTTCTTGCATTAATTAAAATTTACACCCCTTAATGTTTTTAAATACACATAAATTAAGATCCGCCCGGTCTGCAGAGTAACCTCTATTTTCAGTGCTTGCACTAAAGATTACGAGGTTTTTGGCCATATAGCTAACCCTAAAATTTTCTATTTTTTAAAGCCTGCTACGATGGCCTACCCGACGCTGACTTTTTCGTGCAACCTGCCGACAAGTCACGAAGCCCGCAACATCGCTCCTACCATAAAATTTGGAGCCAGATTCGAATATCTCAAGGTCATCCTAGGGAAAGCCCCATTTGTGGTAATGAAGATCGCTGCTCCGGAAATACTAGAACCGTCTGCAGAATTCATGTTGAACTGCCTTCAAGACTTCCCTGCCTGCAACAAGGCTAAAGCTGTTGCCGTTACGACACCCACCAAACCTGCTATCCTAGCTGCTGCTTAAGGGATGGAAGTGATGATTGTTGATGATCCGACTGAGGGATTAACTTTCCCACCACCCGTGTTTGAAATCGGGTCAAGCTCATGGACTATACCACTGACCCGAACTCAAAAGAGGAACCGCAATAGAAGAGTTCGGAGGGCCATTAAAGCCCAGGCTCTCGAGGAGACACCCATTGAGGAGGAACCTCATCAAGATGAAGAAGTTCTACCGGAAATTTATCCACTCCTACGAGAGAGTAGATTCCATCCTCCGACAGATATTGATGGATATGAGAGTATCTNATCCCGTTTCAAAACACTGACACTTCTTCATTTCTACAAAACTATTACCGACAATGAAGATCAGTAAAGTTTCTAAAGAAAGTGCTATTCTGAATTACTGCATCCAAAGGGAACTACGGATCGATATTGGATCAATAATTGTGAAGTCGGTTTTGGGCCTGATCGTTCATGGATCAACTTATGGGCTTGGACACCCTTCCAATATTTTCTCACTTCGCAGTCAGTTCCAAGTATCCTACAAAAATTGGGAAAAGGTACTTCTACCTTGGAAGCCTTTGGACCCAACTGAGAGATTCCCAGCTTTTGAAGATGAAAATGACATGACTATTATACTAGATCAAGCATCTCAGAAGTCACTGTCAATTCAACCCTTAGTTCCTGACAAGACTCTGGTGATCCTGTGCAGAATCAAAAAATTGGAGAAGGAGGTACAAAATGTCATGAATGCAATTAATAATATCTTTAATTTTTTCTATCATCTAGACTGGAGGATGAAAGAACATTTTGAGCACTCTGGACCTTTAGAAGATAGTTTGATACGGCTGATAAGGAGGATGAAATTAATAGAAGAGGATTCTACTGAAGAATTTTCATACTGACCCTTTTATAACCTCTTCGTTCATGTACAATCAATGGGATATTTCAAAGGAGAATCTAATACTAAATCTGATGAATAGTAGATTTATATTGCTACCTGTCTGTTTATATATGTAATTTGATTTGAACTTTGCATTTGCTTTGCTTTAGAATTATGCTTTTAGATCTCTGTGTAGTTGAGACTAAGCATAGGTTGTTTTGTTTTCAGTGTTTTAAGTGTTGTGGCTTGGATTACGACGTTGAATTAATGTATTAAGGTTGAGAAAATAGCGAACTTAGGTGTGTTATGTAATGTAAATTGTAACTCTTGGAATTTATATATAAATGTGATGTTTTGTGTTGTGAAAGTTTATTTGTGATAAGTACAACATTTAATCACTTAAAATTATGTCTATAATGATTGAACGGATGGCTTTGAGGCTTGAAATTGATCAAAATTGCAAAAATCTAGAAATTGAACCAAATCAATAGAGCCCGCCGACGGCGCCCTCGACGGCGTCGACGGCGGATTTTTCCCGAGAGTTATTTTCAAATTTCAATAGAGTGCGTTGAAGGCACCGAACACCCCACCGACAGTGAGCTCACAAAAAAACACCTTTAACCGCAATTTTGACTAGTCAACCGCCACTATTCATCATCCCCTTCCTCCTAAAAATGCAATTTTTGACCTAGGGTTTGAGAGATCTTGAATTTGGGGCCATTTCAAGGCTTTTGGACACCGGATTTGATCATCTCTAGGTAAGAGCTTCACTACAAACTAAAATTATTTGATTTTCACCATTGATTGCTTCCACATTAAGGAGATCCAAAAAATTTGAGAATGTGAAGAAAATATTGGGAAGAAATTCATGGAATTTAGTGTTGAACTCTTAGAATTACTTTTTGGAAGCCATTATTTGCATATTTGAAGTGTAATTTAGAATTTTTCTATAATTGTGACTAGATTGAAATGGCTCCACAACAAAAGAGATGACTTGAGTTCGATGAGTCTCGCTTAGTCAATGCGAAGGCTCAATTAAGATTTACTTCTGTATTTGAAGGAAAGAAATTCATACAAGATTGAGTTTTTGAAAGTCCGTGAGGATAAAGCGGAGGTGGGAAAACCTCTGTTACACCACCAATAAAGCCTATGCAAGTATCGTGAAGGAACTCTATGCCAACGTCTTATATTCTGAAGACGGAATCGTTCAAGTGCGGAGATTTCCTATTGAATTTAATGCCAGCCGCATTAACAACTTTTACGAAGTCCCAGACTCTTATACCTGTCATTATGAATCCTACAGTACTATGGAAGGCCCCCTGAATGATGTGATCAACTTTCTCACTGATGAGAAAGGAACATGGAAGATAAAGCAACGAGAACGGGTAAATTTTTCTGTTTCCATGNATTCCAACCATTTTCCCTTACCCATTCCCATTGCCGGAGCTCAATTTTGAGCTTGAAACCCTGCCAAAAATGAGGACAGAGCCCAATACACCTCCACACTCCACCAAACTTCAATTTCTTGTGCCCATACCTTCACAAGAGAGAAAGAAGCCAAAGCCCCATCAAATCCCCCTTCCACAGAGCCTGTACCATAGCTCTAGACCAACACCCAAATCCAAAGAGCCCCATCAAATCCCTCTTTCACAGAGCCTCTACCATAGCTCTAGACCAACACCCAAATCCGGCCGTAATCGAATTCATACCTAGGCCTTACACCAAGACCAGGGACTCAATCCCTAGCCTCCTTGGACCTCAATGAACATGTTGAGCACCTATGATCAAAGCCTCCCTTCTCATAGTAAAGGTATAAAACTCTTCCTCCTCCCGAGCTTATTTTGATTCTCCATTTACTTAAGCATGACTTCATGGCATCTTAACGGTATGGATATGTTCGTATCACTTAGATGAGTCCATAGGATCAAACCCAAAGTGATTTGGTTGAGTCTAGGCCGAGATCTTAAGGCTTTAGTGTGGACGGGCACGGGATCATTCTATCGGGGACGATGACGGGGAGTCGTCCGATCGAGCGTGTATTAAATGGACGGGGAGATCGAGCCGGACAGCGCTTTGGGACATAAATAGCTGATCGAGTCAGCAAGCTACGTGGACGGTGGCGTCCAACCAGAGCGTGCCACACACATCTTCGGAGTTGCCTAGGATCTAGTCAGCACGCGCTGTTTAAATAGATAAATAGGGATTTTTCCTATTTATTTAAATACCCCTAACTTAGAAAATACATAACTTTGTGTAGAAAAATCACAAAAATAAAATAAAAATACCCTTTTGCTCAGTAAATAGAGGAGAATATTGTGGAATTATTTTTAAGTCCATTTGATGCATAAAATATTTTTAAAAAATTAAATACTATTTAGAATCATTTGATCCTCCATGCATATTGACACATCACCTTGGCTTGAGGTTTTGACATGTTGTAGCCTCTGTAAGGGGGAACATTCTCTGATTTTTCCAACGTCAGATGAGATTCTTATATAAAGATCCATATTTTTCTAGTTATTTCACACCATTTCCTTAAAATAATCATGTAAATTAGCATACTGGTTATTAAATCCCAAGAAAATTTTGGAAGGTCTACCATTACCACAGAAACCTTTAAAAATAATTCCATGGGTCAAGTCATTTAAAGCATCCTTATTTTTTTCAAATTCTAAACCACTAAAATAAATAATTTTGGAAAATGTAAACATTTAAATGATTTGATTTCTTATCTCCACTGTGATTTATGATCCAGAGAACTCATCATAAAAGTTTGAAAATATTTTCAGCTCATTTGACAACTTAAATTGATTTTTAAAGATAAATACCACTCTTGGCATTAAAATGATTTTCAAAAATCAAGATATAACTCAAAAAATTATGAAACTTAGTTTTTTGAGTTCTTTGTGATCAGGCGTATTTTCTAAAAATTAAAATGATATTTAAGATAAAATTTGATTTTTAGCCTATTTTAAATATTTAAATAATTAAAAAAATTCATAAAAATCATAAAGATAACAAACTCATGGAAATGTTCTAAATTGTTTTCTAACCACCAAGGAACAATTAAAATATTTTTCTTGATTTTCTAAATAAAGATATTGAATTTCAAAGCTTAAAAATAATTTTTAAAATGAGTTTTTACTAAAACAATTCCAATAAATCAAGGAAAAATCAGTTTCTCCTCTGAGTTCTCTGACCTTAGGGAGATTTTTCAAAAATATAAAACTTAATTTTCACTGCCTGCTCCTCTAAGTTCTCTGACCTTAGGGAGATTTTTCAAAAATACAAAACTTAATTTTCACCTAGCAAAATATTTTATTTTTATTAAATAATCCTTAATTTAAAATAACTCTAATAAATCACAGAGAATTCAAAAAAATATGAAATTTGATCCAAAGATTTCTCTGGTCTAGGTATACCTCCAGAAAAAATTTCAGGGGATTATAATTTACCTTGGTCAGGTGAGGAACTTCTTTAAAAAATACTATTTTTGCATTAAAATAATTATATATATTAAATTAAATTTTAAAAAATCACATTTTCTCCTCTGATGTCTTAATTGACCCATGACCGAAGTAAGATGAAAATTTCAAAGTCTTTGAATTTAATTTGACAAATTATGAAGTGTTAAAGCCTTAGGGGCAAATGTGTAATTTTGGGAATCTTGTCTAGAATAAAATGTGGAGAATGTTTAGAGAACCTAGAATAGGAGTAGAAATGAAGATTTTTACCTTTTTATGAGAGATTGGGAGGAGATTTTGAGAGAATATGTAAGGGAATGTTCTAGCATTGCATGGATCAGTGGGAAAATTTGTGGGATAGATTTTCATCTTTATTTTAAGTGGAAAAAGCTAAGTATTGTGTTCTTCATTATCCTATGATTTTGTAAACACTTATCTAGTGAATTTACTTTGATGAAGTGAATTTTTTCGTTGTGTTTTATTTGTGCTTTGTGATGTGTTTTACTTTCTCTTTCTTCTTATTAGGAAATAGTGACATGAGAGAATTATGCCTTTATTTTTCTTTTACTTTACTTCTGCAATGAGTAGGTTTCATTTGTAGGATTTTTGGATGCATGCTAGAAGAAGTTTTAATTATAAATGATATTTTTCACTTGCACTTCATTTAAATATCAATAAAGGTCTGTTGTAGTGTTATAATTCTTTATAATTGCCTTAAGAACCTAAAGGGCGGTGTAATTCACAACAAAGTGGAACCACATTTGATTCCATGAAAGAGTATTTAGTTAATAGAATTAAGTGCAAATAAATAGGGAATATACACTGTTGGGCGTAGAATTGAAGATTTTAGGGTGACAGACTAAAATCGCCAAGTTGATCTTAGTTTTTAAGAACTAAAGCAAGAGTCAGCCTTCAGGGGAAGGGAAGTGGGAGCTCTGGAGTGGGAGCCAATATCCTTCTAGCCTAGCCATAAATTTAGATACTAAACCTAAGATTAGCCAATGATTTTCTATAACACTAAATCAGGGTAGAGAATTACAATTGCTCCAATTTGGCACATACAATATTTAATGTATCTCATTACTTTACATTATCCAATTTGCTATATAATAATAGTAGTTCTGAACATCTTAAAGTTCTCCAAACGACCTAATCCAAAAGAGTTATCTTTAGAATTAATACTTAAATCTAAGAATAGTTACTATCCTTACATTTAACATTTGTATTTAGAAGTGGTTGCTATATAAAATACCATTTAATTGACATTCCAAACAAAGAACTAATAGTAGTTGACTAAACTTTGACTAAGGATCTCTTACCTCGTTTCCCTATGGGATCGATAAACGGGACTCCATTAGAGCCCTGTATTACTTGAGCGATAGTAAAAATTGTGTTTATATCATTGTGACTAAATAGAATATATAAAACCCGGCATATAAAAAAATTGCATCACTTAGTCAAGTTAAAAATCAAATCAGAAGCGTGTTGAAAATTTTGCAAGAGGAGCATAGTGGCCTTATTGGCAGACTTGCTAGCATTAGAAAAAAGAATAGCATCATTTGCATAGGCAAGGTGACTAACAAAGATTTTGAACTTATGAGCATATTACAAATGAAGATGAAGGCCATGTAAATTATTGACAATCCTAGAGAGGTAATCAAAAGAAATAATAGATATGGTTGGAGAGACAGGATATCCTGCTTTATGCTCCTGTAGGCAGAAAAGAAATCGTGGGCTTTGCCATTGACAAGAACACTATAGTAATTGTTGGCAAGCCATCTTTTGATAAGTTGTTTATCTAATTTTTGGTTGAGGTTTAGTTCTTCCTCTTTAGTAGCCTAGTTCTAGCCATAGGACTTTTCTTGTTGACTATTCCTAGAAAACTAGTCATGGAACCCTCACCATTATAAATTCTACCCTTCTCTTCTCAACTTGAAGTTCCACATATTGGTCCTAACCTCTAAGTACTTAGTAGGTGGGGTCAATATCGGGGAAACTCTAGATGAGTCACCCTTAGGGTTGACCCTGGGTGTTGGTATGGAGCTAGGGCACTCACTACACTCATCTACACTCACATTCACTCACAACCAACTCAAATTTCTAGCCTAGATCCCTTGATCTTTTGGGATACTCATGTAGATGGTCCCCTAAAATCGGTTGACCTTGGGTGTTGGTCTAGAGCTAAGGCACTCACTACACTAATCTACACCCACAATCACTCACAACCCTGAACTCAAATCCTAGCCTAGATCCTTTGATCTTTTGGGATACTCATGTAGATGGTCCCCTAAACCTACTAGCCATAGGGTTATGGTTTAGCTAAGACCACTATGTAGAGGACCCAAAATGGGGTTTCCTTTGGTGCATGGCTTATTGGTGATGATTGGTATCTCAACTCTACCAAAATACCCATCTTGGTCTTTTACCCCTAAAACACCCCCTAAATGCCAAAATACCCCTCTTTGACCCAAAATTTCAAAAATTCAAAAAATTCCCAGAAAATCCCAATAAATCCCTAATATCCCTAATTTCATTTCTCTTAACTACCACATGACCCAATTTGTCCAATTTGACCATCTTTAACTGAAACCCCCAAATTGCCCTTTAAAGACCCAAATTTCCCCAAAATCCAACTCAAATGTCCACCAATTTGATCTCAATTGACCCCAATTCCAACACTAAACTAAAATTAACTTTTGATATGACCAAAATAAACCAAATTGAAGCTCAATTGGTCCTCGATTTCAGCCCAATTTTGATTTCGGTCAAAACCCCAATTTTGACCATATGACTTAATGTCACCAATATGAACCCATAGCCTAGTCAATTGGCCTCAATTAATGTTGAAAAATCTTTATGACTTTCTTATACATCAAAATCAACCATCAATTGGCCTTGGTGAAGCCTCAAATCCATTTGATTTTGGCTTAAATCTAAAATTCCCAAATTTAGCCCTAAATTGGCTAAGTCCCCAAATTACACATAATTGATTGCCTTAACCTCCAAATTGACATCCAATTATTGTTGAAAACTCTTCATTAGGTCCCTATTGACCATTTACAATAATAAATTTGGACTTAGCCCAAGGCTAACCTAAGCTATACCCAAGCTTAGCCCAACATGACCAAATTGATTAAAGTTCAAAATTCCCTCAAATTGACCCTCCAATTGAGCTCAAAACCACTTCCATCCTTCACCAAAGTTTTTCATTATGATCATCTACACCAAATGCAATAATAAATTGGGCCAATTAACATGGCTAACCTAGCCCAAACACAAACTTTGGTCATTTGCACCCACTTGGACCCATACACTAAATGTGACCTAACCACCTTAAAGCCACCAAACTAACTCCACCACAATCATTAGTTGGACTTAGTGACCAGTCCAAACACCATGAAACCACTTAAATCAAGCCATGGGCCAAAGGTCTCCCAAATTAAGGGATCTTATTTCCAAAAATCACATGCTTTAGATATCCTTGCCAAAATCCAAGCACATTTGCATTAAATTGTTGTGATGGATTCCTCTGGGTTCCCTGAGCTCCTAGCCACCTACCCCTGGACAGCCGGCACCCAAATTAAGGGATCTTATTTCCAAAAATGCACATGCTTAAGGTATCTTTGCCAAATCCCCAAAGGTCCCCCAAATTAAGGGATCTTATTTCCAAAAGTGCACATGCTTAAGATATCTTTGCCAAATCCAAATTTAGGGATCTTATTTCCAAAAATGCACATGCTTAAGATATCTTTGCCAAATCCAAACACATATTGCAATAAATTGCTGTGATGGATTCCTCTGGGTTCCCTGAGCTCCTAGCCACCTCCCCCTGGCTGGCTGGAATTGCTGTGATGGATTCCTCTGGGTTCCCTGAGCTCCTAGCCACCTCCCCCTGGCCGGTCGACCTGCTGTGATGGATTCCTCTGGGTTCCCTGAGCTCCTAGCCACCTCCCCCTGGCCGGCTGGCCGGCCTAGTGGCCGATGGATTCCTCTGGGTTCCCTGAGCTCCTAGCCACCTCCCCCTGGCTGGCCGACCAGCCTAGTGACCGGAAATGCCCAAAAAAGAGAGCCACCCCCATGGCACCTAACCCAAATCAAACCTAGAGGCCAGCTCATCCAAATCAAACTATGGGGCTCCTCTGCCCTCCACCTAAGCACCACAATGCACCCAAACTTATGCCTTGAGAGCCACCTCATGGCCATTTTTATAAAAACTCTCGTACCACGGCCATGGGAGGTGTGCTGAAATTTCCTTGGAGAGGTCACTCCAAACTTCACACAGAGCTTCCCTAAGATCCCCTCAGTGCATTCCAACCATTTTCCCTTACCCATTCCCATTGCCGAAGCTCAATTTTGAGCTCGAAACCCTGTCGGAAATAAGGACAGAGCCCAATACACCTCCACACTCCACCAAACTTCAATTTCTTGTGCCCATACTTTCACAAGAGTGAAATAAGCCAAAGCCCCTTCAAATCCCCCTTCCACAGAGCCTATACCATAGCTCTAGACCAACACCCAAATCCGGTCGTGATCGAATTCATACCTAGCCCTTACACCAAGACCAGGGACTCAATCCCTAGCCTCCTTGGACCTCAATGAACATGTCGAGCACCTGTGATCAAAGCCTCCCTTCTCAGAGTAAAGGTATAAAACTCCTCCTCCTCCCGAGCTTATTTTGATTCTCCATTTACATAAGCATGACTTCATGGCATCTTAACGGTATGGATATGTTCGTATCACTTAGACGAGTCCATAGGATCAAACCCGAAGTGATTTAGTTGAGTGGTCAGGCTGAGATCTTAAGGTTTTAGTGTGGACGGGCACGGGATCATTCTATCGGGGACGATGACGGGGAGCCGTCCAATCGAGCGTGTATTAAATGGACGGGGAGATCGAGCCGGACAGCGCTTCGGGACATAAATAGTTGGCCGAGTCAGCAAGCTACGTGGACGGTGGCGTCCAACCAGAGCGTGCCACGCACGCCTTCGTAGTTGCCTAGGATCTAGTCAGCACGCATTGTTTAAATAGATAAATAGGGCTTTTTCCTATTTATTTAAATACCCCTAACTTAGAAAATCCATAACTTTGTGTAGAAAAATCACAAAAATAAAATAAAAATACCCTTTTGCTCAGTGAATAGAGGAGAATAATGTGGAATAAATTTTAAGTTCATTTGATGCATAAATTATTTTTAAATAATTAAATACTATTTGGAATCATTTGATCCTCCATGCATATTGACACATANTTTTTATTAAATAATCCTGAATTTAAAATAACTCTAATAAATCACAGAGAATTCAAAAAAGTATGAAATTTGATCCAAAGGTTTCTCTGGTCTAGGTATACCTCCAGTAAAAATTTCAAGGGAATTTCATTTACCTTGGTCAAGTGAGGAACTTTCTTTAAAAAATACTATTTTTGCCTTAAAATAATTATAATAAATTAAATTAAATTTTGAAAAATCACATTTTCTCTTCTGATGTCTTAATTGACCCATGATCGAGGTATAATAAAAATTCTAAAGTCATTTGAATTTAATTTGACAAATTATGAAGTGTTAAAGCCTCNGTTAATTTGGTGACTTTAGGGTGGTTAGGTCACATTTAGTGCATGGGTTCAAGTGGGTGCAAATGACCAAATATTAGGTTTTGGCTAGGTTAGCCATGTCAAATGACCCAATAAATATTGCATTTGGTGTAGAGGATCATAAGAAACAACTTTGGTGAATGATACGTGGTTTTGAGCTCAATTGAAGGGTCAATTTGAGGGAATTTTGAATTTTAGTCAATTTGGTCGTGTTGGGCTAAGCTTGGGTCTAGCTTGGGTTAGCCTTGGACTAAGTCCAAATTGATTATTTTAAATGGTTAATAGGGACCCTATGAAGAGTTTTCAACATGAATTGGGTGCCAATTTGGATGTTAAGGCAATCAATTGGATGACATTTAGGGACTTAGCCAATTTGAGGGTAAATTTGGGAATTTTGGATTTAGGCCAAAATCAAATGGATTTAAGGCTTCACCAAGGCCAATTGGTCATTTATTTTGATGTGTAGGAATGTTATAAAAATTTAGCAACATTGGCCAATTGACTAGGCTATGGGTTCAATTTGGTGAGATTAGGTCATATGATCAAAATTGGGGTTTTAACCTAAATCAAATTTTGGTTCAAATCATTGGCCAATTAAGCTTGGATTTGGTTTAGCTTAGTCATATCAAAAGTTAATTTGAGTTTATGATTGGAGTTAGGGCCAATTGAGATCAAATTTATGGACATTTGGGTTGAATTTGGGGAATTTGGGCCCTCAAAGACAAATTTTTGGATTTTGGTTAAAGATGGTCAAATTGGCCAAATTGGGTCATGTGGTAGTTAAGAAAAATGAAATAAATAATATTTGGGATTTATTGAGATTTCCTAGGAATTTTTAGAATTTTTGGGATTTTGGGCCTGTCGGCGTTATTTTTGGTGGGTTTGTGGGGAGTTCCTGCAAGAAGCTGTTGGTCACCGGAATCAAAATTTCGTCACCCGCTTCAAAAGGATGTTGAAGTATGAAATTAAACTGACCCCATATTTTTCATAGTTTAAAATGAAAGAGCACTATATCTCAAATTTATCCCAAAGAATAAACACAAGACTTAAGGATGATGCTCGATCAAATAAACTAAGGAATGTATGACGTCCGTCTGGCTTTTGAAATCGTTCGTATTTGCCGACAAGTTCCCCATTTAATATAAAATATTAAATAGGGTTTATATTAAGCTGGGTTCGGACATGCTTCCTATAAGGGCAAGCCCGTACAATTAATTACATCTTAAATGACCAAGTCATCTAAAAAGAATCTCAATAAAAATCAAGAAAATATTATCTTCAAGGGGTTTCAAAGGGTAGGACTCTTCAATGAGATCGAGTGTAGAGGTGTGAAAGGGGATTGGTTCGAATTTGGAACATTTTATTGTCGAATCTAAAGGAGGAAGAACTAGGGGATGTCATGGATCCAGAGGAGAACCTCGATGACTTCCCAAGCTATCCTAATGTTTGGCTTCAATTTTGAGGAGAAAAATTTAACTATTTCATCCTGCCAATTTTATTATTTAGGGCTTACATTCGTGTGAAACGATCAAATAGCCTGGAGATGTGAGGATTTAGGTCGTGACAAACGACAACGGAAATGATCACACAAATAGCCTGGAAGATGTGAGGGTTTAGGTTGTGACAAACGACAACCTTGAATCCTAAGACGAGTTAGGGCTTATATTGTATAGCAGGGCTATGCAAAGGCCTTAAGATAAGGTGAGGATTTACGTTGCATAAGCAAGCAACCTTGAAGTCGTATGGCTTTATTATTTAAGTCTAAGGAAGGAAGATTGGTTTAGCTGGGGAAGATAGGTTTTGCTGTTGAAGATGGTCGTGCTGCCCACCATGGTAGTCCCAAGCTCCTTGTCGTGACGAGTTTGAGTTTTCTAGTGTGTCACGTTATAATGTCAAATCAGGTAGCCTTATGGTTGAAGTTCTTTAAATTTTATGAGGGCATGTAAAAGTTAATTAATTATGTTTATTTCTCTAATCCTCATTTATTAATTGGGCTTAGTGGTGTTCCAAGGATGTTTGATATAATTATGTTTATTTCTCTAATCCTTGTTTAATTATTTTGATTTGGCCTAAGTCACCACTAAGCCCTTAAGACCTAGGTGAGTGTCTTAATTAGTTTAGAACAGGTTAAGCTTTAAGTGGTCTCGATTCATTATTTGGATTTTTTTTAAAAATCAAGATAGGGTTATTAAATTGACTAATTATTGACTTCAAAATTCATACCCCTAAGTCCAGGATCATTTAATTTTAATAAACTTGCAAATTTTAATAATTTATAAATTTATTAACTTAATTTAGAAAGTGAGATTGGTTTTGACCACTTGTGTTTCAAGCATCAAAAAATTGATTAAGATCAGAGGTTACCCATTCCCCTCCTTATGAATTAAGCCTAACATGTTTAATTAAGGCAAGGTTTCCAAAATTACACATTTGCCCCTAAGGCTCTAACACTTCATAATTATAATTAAGGCTAAATTTCCAAAATTACACATTTTCCCCTAAGGCTCTAACACCTCATAATTTGTCAAAGTCAATTCAAATGAATTTAATATAAATATTTTGATGCAAAAATAGGATTTTTCAAAGAAAATCCTTAACTTGACCAAGCTAAATTCTAATCCCTTGAAATTTTTACTGGTGGTAGACCTAGACCAGAAAAGCCTTTGGCTCAAATTCCATAATTTTGTGAATTCTTTGTGATTTATTAGAATTATTTTAAGTTGTTGGTTATTTAATAAAAATAAAATATTTTAGGTGGTGAAAATTAAGTTTTGTATTTTTCAAAAATCTCTCTGAGGTTAGAGAACTCAGAGGAGAAAAACTCATTTTTAGCCCTTAAAAATTCTTTTTAAGCTTTGAAATCAATATCTTTATTTAGATAGTCAGGAAAAATATTCTAATTGTTCCTAAGTGATTAGAAAGCAATTTAGAACATTTCCATGAGCTTTATTATTTTTGTGATTTTTATGAATTTTTAATTATTTAAATATATAAAATATGCTAAAAATTAAGTTTTTATTTTAAATATAATTTTATTTTTTATAAAATATCCCTGATCACAGAGAACTAAAAAAACTAAGCTTCATAATTTTTTGAGTTATATTTTGATTTTTAAAAATCATTTAAGTGCCAAAAATAATGTTTGTCTTTGAAAATCAATTTAAGTTATCAAATAAACTCAAAATATTTTGAACTTTTTATGATGAGTTCTCTGGATCATAAATCATAGTGTAGATAAAGAATCATGTCATTTAATTTTTTATATTTTCCAAAATTAATTACTTTAGAGATTTAGTCTTTGTAAAATTTAAGGGTATTTTAGATGAATTGGCCCATGAAATTTTTACAAGGCTTCTCTAGTCATGGTGGACCTTCCAAAATTTTCTTAAGATTTTCTAATCAATATGCTAATTTTCATAATTATTTTAAAGAAATAATGTGCAAGATCTTGAAAAATATGGATCTCTGTATAGAAACCTCCTCTCAATTTGGAAAAATCAGAGGATGTTTTCCCTTACAGAGGCTACAACATACCAATCTTTCAAGCTATGATGATGTGTCAATATGCATGGAGAATCAAATGATCCCAAATAGTGCTTAATTAATTAAAAATATTTTATGCATCAAAGGGACTTGAAATTTATTTCACATTATTCTTCTTTGTTCACTGAGCAAGAGAGTATCTTTATTTTATTTTTGTGATTTTTCTACACAAAGTTATGAATTTTCAAAATTAGGGGTATTTAAATAGATAAGAAAAAGCCTTATTTATCTATTTAAACCGCGCGTGTTGATTAGATCCTAGGCAGCTTCAAAGGCATGCTTGGCGCGCTCTGGTTGGACGTCGCCGTCCACGTAGCTACTAACTCGGCCCACGATTTATGTCCTGGAGCGCTCTCTGGCTCGATCTCCTCCATTCATTTGATACACACTCAATCAAGTTGCTCCCCGTCATCTTCTCCGATAGAATGATCCCATGACCGTCCACACTAAAACCCTAAGATCTCAGTTTAGACTCAACCAAATCACCTCGGGTTTAATCCTATGAACTCGTCTAAGTGAGACGAACAAATCCATAACGTAATCATGCAATTAAATTAAGCCTAATTAAATGGAGAATCAAAATAGACTCGAGATGAGGTGAGGTTTTATACCTTTGCTCTGAGAAGTGAAGCTTTGATCAGAGGGGTTTGACACGTTTGTTGGGGTACAAGGAGGCTAGGGATTGTGTCCTTAGTCTTGGTGTAGGCCTAAGATGAATTCAGACCAGCTCGATTTCAGGTGTTGGTCTAGAGCTATGGTGGAGGTAATTTCAAAGGGTAATTTGATGGGGCTTTGTCTTCTCTTGCTGTTGTGAAGGTGTGGGCACAAGCAATTGAAGTTTGGTGGAGTTTTGAGAGATGTCTTGTTTCTGCACTAATTTTTAAGCTTAAAATTAGGGTTGTACAGAGGGGATCAAAACAGTGGGGTGATTGGAATGGGCTGTGGAGATCTCAAGGAAGCTATGTGAGTGATTTTGGGAGGCTCTCTTTGAGAAAAATTTTGCACCCCTCCCATGGCCACAAAGGTGAGTTTTTATAAAAGTGGCCATGGGGTGGCTCTCAGGGCACAAGTTTTGGTGTATTATGCTTAGGTGGAGGGCAGAGGAACTCTTCAATTTGATTTGGATGAGCTGGCCTCTAGGTTTGTTTTGGATGAGGTTCCATGGGGGTGGATCTCGGTTTTCAGCTTTTCAGGCCACTAGGCTGGCCGGCCGACCAGAGGGAGGTGGCTAGGAGCTCAGGGAACCCAGAGGAATTCATCACAACAATTTAATGCAAATGTGCTTTGATTTGACAAAGATATCTTAAGCATGTACATTTTTGGAAATAATATCCCTTAATTTAGGGTACCTTCGGTCCATGGTTTAGGTGGTTTCATGGTGTTTGGACTGGTCACTAAGTCCAACTAATGGCTGTGATGGCTTGATTTAGGTGATTTCATGGTGTTTGGACTGGTCACTAAGTCCAACTAATGGTTGTAACGGAGTTATTTTGGTGACTTTAGGGTGGTTAGGTCACATTTAGTGCATGGGTCCAAGTGGGTGAAAATAACCAAACCTTGGGTTTGCGATAGGCTAGCCATGTCAATTGGCCCAAATAAATATTTCATTTGGTGTAGATGGTCATAAGTAACAACTTTGGTGAAGAATGGAAGTGGTTTTGAGCTCAACTGAAGGGTGAATTTGAGGGAATTTTGAACCTTAATCAATTTGGTTATGATGGGCTAGGCTTGGGTCTAGCATGGGTTAGCCTTGGGCTAAGTCCAAATTGATTGTTGTAAATGGTCAATAGGGACCTCATGAAGAGTTTTCAACATGAATTGGATGCCAATTTGGAGGTTAAGGCAATCAATTGGGTGAAATTTGGGGACTTAGCCAATTTGGGGATAAATTTGGGAATTTTGGATTTAGGCCAAAATCAAATGGATATGAGGCTTCAACAAAGCTAAATGATGGTTTATTTTGATGTATAGGAATGTTATCAAGAGTTTTTAACATTAATTGAGGCCAATTGACTAGGCTATGGGTTCAATTAAGTGAGATTAGGTCATATGGTCAAAGTTGGGGCTTTAAGCTAACTCAAATTTCGGCTCAAATAATGGACCAATTGAGATTTTATTTGGTTTAATTTGGTCATATCAAAAGTGAATTTGAGTTTAGGATGGAAATTGATGTAAATTGAGATCAAATTGATGGACATTTGAGTTTAATTTGGGGAATTTGGGCCCTTAAAGGTAAATTTGGGGGTTTTGGTTAAAGATGGTAAAATTTGTTAAATTGAGTCTTGTAGTAGTTGAGAGAAGTTAAATTAGGAATATTTTGGATTTATTGAGATTTTTTGGGAATTTTTGGAATTTTTGATATTTTTGTCCCAAGAGGGGTATTTTAGTAATTTGGGGGTGTTTTAGGGGAAAAAGGCTAAAATGGGTATTTTGGTATAGTTGAGTTACCAATCATCACCAATAAGCCTTGGACTAATGGAAACCCCATTTTGGGTGAGTATTGCAAAAGATCAAGGGATCTAGGCTTGAAATTTGAGTTTAGGGTTGTGAGTGAATATGGGTGCATATAAGTGTAGTGAGTGTAGTGAGTGTAGTGAGTGTAGTGAGTGCCTTAGCTCTAGGCCAACACTAAGGATCAACCCTAAGGTCCAGCAGTGCTAAGGTTGACTCATCTTGAGTTTCCCCCATAGTGACCCTACCTACGAAGTGCTAGAGGTTAGGATCAATATGTGGAACTTCAAGTTGAGTAGAGAAGAGTTTGAAATTTCTATTGGAGAGGGTTCCAGATCTAGTTTTCTAGGAATAGTCAATAGGAAAAAACCCTATGACTAGACCCTAGGCTACTAAAGAGGAAAAACTAAACTTCAACCAAAAGTGAGGTAAAAAAATGGACCCCCAATAGGTGTGGTGTGTTGGGCAAGTACACCACGAGTATTGGCGTTGACCGACGAGATAAAAAAAAACCAATACAAACTCTTAAGTCAACAGACCCGGAAGTACTCGTAGAGTTGTGTGTGTGATTTATTTTTGCTGTGGAATTAGCAGGTGAGTGTTTGATCAAGTCAAGAAGTAGAGACTCTTGCTTAAGATTGAAGAGTGGACTTTGATTTATGAAATCTCAAAGATTTCCAAAGGATGGGAGTCAGTATGTAAGTGCTGACCCCGAGGTGGGAATTGAAATTTAAATATCAATTCAAAGAGAGAGAGAGAGAGAGAGAGAGAGTCAGAATGTAAGGACCGACCTCGAATGTAAGTCTGATTCGGAAGTAAGAATTGAAATGTAAGTATCAATTCAATTATGAGAGAATTGAAATGTAGGTATCAATTTGAAGATGTGAGAATTTAAATGTGGGTATCAATTCTAAGGAGAGAGTCGAAATTTAGGTATCGACCTCGAAATGTGAGAATTGAAATGTAAGTATCAATTCAAAGATGAGAGAATTGAAATGTAGGTATCATTCCGAAGATGAGAGAATTGAAATGTAGGTATCAATTTGAAGGAGAGAGTCAAAATTTAGGTATCGACCTCGAAATGTGAGAACTGAAATGTAAGTATCAATTCGAAGATGCGAGAATTGAAATGTAGGTATTAATTCGAAGATGCAAGAAATGAAATGTAGATATCAATTCGAGGATGAGAGAATTGAAATGTAGGTATCAATTCGAAGATGTGAGAATTGAAATGTTGGTTTCAATTCGAAGATGAGAGAATTGAAATGTAGATATCAATTCCAAGGAGAGAGCCAAAATTTTGGTATCGACCTCAAAATGTGAGAATTGAAATGTGGGTATCAATTCGAAGATGTGAGATTTGAAATTTACAAAGCTTATGGTGTTGAATTTGCAAAAGTGTATCATGTGGAAAGGCTGATTTTGTAGAAGATTTGTAGAGCTTTGTGAGGTTTTGTGCAGAATGCAAAATTCTACGAGGATGTGAAGAGAGTTAAGGTAGATAACGATGTTTGTGCTGCGCGCACAAAGAGTAGGAAATTCCGAAAATGGAAGCATCCATTCAACAGATTCATTTCATTTTCTTGTTTTTTTATCACATTTAATTTTTCAAAAATGTGTTTTTAAAGATTTAATTTTGATTGGTTGATTTTTAAAAGAAATTTGTTTTGTTATTCACCCATTTATGATTATTTTTCATTTGTGTTTTGTTTATTGTTGAAGATTTGTTTTTTTGTTCTTTGTTCATTAAAGTTATGAACCATTGCATGGTTCGCGGCTTTCATTCATTGCACAAAAAGGAAACTGATAAAAAAGGCACGATTTGAGAGAAATTTCCATTAGTTTGCCCTAAAAAGGGATGTCATAAATCAGACATAGGCTAACGCCTCAAAAGGTACATCATGTAATCCTTATTGAAATACATTGAGAATCATCTCATGATATGAATACACTGTAGACTGCATACATCTGATACATGTCATGTTGTTAAAAGAAAGAAAGTGAACCCTCTGTATCAGGTATGTTGAGCTCCTGATTAAGCAGACCTTCTAAGTCATGCTTCAGGATAGGAGTTCCCTTTGCATGTACTTAAGAGGTACAACCTTCTCATAGCTCGTATGGAAATAACTCCTCCAATTCTAGGTCTTGCTGGAATCCATACGATATTTTACTATCATCCATTCTGCGGAAGGTTACAGACACCCTACGACGTCGCACTCCTGGAATGCAGTGCTTGGCAATGTCTGCACCATTGCCCTTCAGGACAAGTACTGAACCAACTAGAAGAGTAATCTCCACAGCTCCTCTGAATTCGCCAAGGTTGACTATATAGATTTCTTTTCCAAACAGAATATTGCTTTTACTTATGGAGGAGACTGTGCAGAAAGGCCTCACAAAATCATGATGGTCGATGTGTGGGGTAATGCAATCACCTTCTTCAAAAATATTAATGATGCAACTGTTAGGGATGCAAGTAGTAGGTAGAATATTCCACTTGACCATTCTCTTGATCATCCATTTTATCATTGGTGGCAACGGATCCACTTGGTCGTATCTGAAGATCCTAAGCAGATTCCCCTGTCTGTCGTTCGTGAAGTTGTAGCAACAGCCGCATTAGATGGTGATTCTTCCCTTTCCTCTCATCCATTTCTTCGGCTCGGAATATGTCCTCTCTATGAGAAGGCCCGCTCAACCTCTATCTCTTAAATCGAAGATGTAGTCCAAAATACTCTTTTATCAATTTCAGAGAAAACCCTAGTATATAGCTCCAAGCCCTCCAATATGTTAACGAACTTTCCTTGAACTTCTTCATAGAACACAAATTCTCTTTTATTTACTCTGCTTATCTTGTAGTATTCTACCATACCAGGTGTTGGCAGCTGCCGCGGGTGTTCCTTCCTTTGGGCCTCAGCGGGAACCCAAACTGATGTTGGTCGATACGGAATATAAGATTCAGCCTCTAGTAGGATGTATGATCCTGGGCTCCATGGTGTGTGCTGATCCGTTCTCTATGGGACATATGGTTCATTTGTCGCGAAGTCTGGAGTCTGAGACTCCTTGGTGCTTGAAGTGTATTTTTCTAATATACTGAAAAGTTGTAGATGCAGAAAGTTGCAATCCGGGCATCCTACAAATGCGCCCATGACTGATGTCCCAGATGGTACCTCAACGTTGCATGTTGGGCAACCCCTGCATAAGATATTTGGAACTGGAAGCATATCTGATTCTGTCACAAATCTTGACTCTTCATCTGTAGTGGGCAGGATGGCAGAAGTTTCTCTCAGATCTGGGTCATAAATATGTCCCTCAGGAATGAGGGTAAGAAAACTGTTCATCTCTCTCTGGCATTTGTGTTCCTGTCGCAGAAAGGCTCTCTGTTTCTTTTGGCTGGCATTTCTGCGCTGCGTCCTACGGAGTGGAGTATTCGATAATTGTTCATTACGGGCGGCTATCAAGTCCCTTGCTGGAGTAGCTACCATGGAGCGTAGACGACTGAGCCCCTCCATCGGATCTTGTTCCGCTATCACGTTTTTACCTTTGCGTGACACATTGTCTTGAGTGGTCACCCTCAACAGTGAAGGCAGTCCCTCCTTTTCTCTACTGCTAACTAAGTCCATTAGAGGACCCTCATATTCCATATCAACCTGGTTGAAATCCACTTTAAAATTTATGACACCTCCTTGCGGCGCCATCTCTTCATTCAGTGCAAGGTTCCAGCCATCCTGGAAGGCAAAGATCAGCCTCTATATTGACATATTTCTACAGACGACAGAAAAAAAATGTCAGTGGGCCGAAGCTTGTCATGAATAAGAACAAAACAAAGTATTTATTAAAGTAAATTTTAGTTTGTTTTGGTGAAGAGGATTACTCATTCTATGTGTGAGTTTCGTTTAATTTAGTAGAATATTTAAATTTGATAGCATGAAAAGAGAATTTGTGAAGTTCAAAAATTTTCTCAAAATTTTCATTATAATGAGGTTAATTACAAAATTTGGACTCGGTCATAGACATTTGGCCAAAAAGATAACCCAAAAATAATCAAAGTTTCAAAGTTTTCAAAGCAATCAGAGCCAAGCGGAGCCAAGCAGCATCAGGTTGCGTAATAGGTTTTTAGGTATCATCCATTTATCGGTAAAATGGGTCTTTTACCCCGGAAGTCCACTAACCAGTAGGCTCCTCCTATATAGACCTTCTCAATGACAAATGGTCCCTCCCAAGTTGGCTCAAATTTTCCATCTATTTTACGGCGTGCAAGAATAGGTCTTTTGAGCACAAGTACGAGGTCACCAACTTTGAATGTCTTTGGGTGGACCAATTTTTCATGGGCTTGTACCATCTTTGCCTGGTAGAGCTCAAAATATTGTTGTGCTTCTTGTCGTTTTCCCTCGAGTCTCTCCAGTTTTTCAAGTCTGAGTTTTTCACTTTCTTCTGTTGTGAGTTGGTTGGTAATAGTGACCCTGAGAGATTGTGTTTGAACTTCTAACGGTAGCAAGACCTTGGTCCCATATACAAGCATATAGGGTGTACACTGAGTGGGACTCTTGAAAGTCGTCTGGTAGGCCCACAAGGCTTCTAATAGTTTGTTGTGCAAATCCCTTTTGTTTTCATCCAGTGTATTCTTCAAAATCTGTTCCAGTGTCTCATTGAAAGCTTCAGCCAGACCATTTGCTCTGGGATAGTAAATTGTAGAGTATCTTCAATCTATCTCATGTCTTCTGATGAAATTGTTGATCTTGGTACTTTTGAAATTTATCCCATTAGCAGAGATTATTCTTCACGGTACTCCAAAACGATAGACAATTTGGTTTTTAAAAAATTGAAGGATGTGCTGTGTCGTAACCTCACGTAACGGTACTGCCTCTGCCCATTTGGAGAAGTAATTTGTAGCGGCAAGTATAAACATGTGTCCTTTGGAAGATCGAGGGTCTATCAAACCTATTATGTCCGTGCTCCAACAGTCGAATGGCCACGAGGCAACTGTTGGGTGTAGCACATTTCACCCCATGCACTTGGCATTGGTGACATCTTCTGGTTGTATCCATGCAATCAGACATCATTGTTGGCCAATAATATCCAAGTCTTTTGATCTTCATTTTCATTTTCGGCCTTGACTGGTGAGCGCCACACAATCCGACATGTACTTCTTTGACAATATTTTGTGATTCGGCTCTGCTCAAACACCGTAGCCACATGTGGTCGAACGATCTTTGTAAAGAACATTTCTCACCAGGGCGTAAGACATGGCCTTTCTTGTGATGTGGTGCACCTCAGTCTTGTCTTCTGACAGCTTTCCAGTATGCAAATATTCTTTTAATGGCTTACTTCAATCTATGTTGATGTTTGCAAGTGTATTTATTGTTTCTTCTTTTCCAAGCTTGTGTAGAGTTTGAAAGTTGTTTCGAGACAGGACTCGTCTTCCTTGAACCGTGACTTCGATGGAATCCTCCGGGGGACACGCCATTTCTTTAGCGAGTTTTACTAAAGCGTCGGCATGGGCATTATCTTCCCGAGGAATCCGGTAAAAAGTCACCTCAAGAATCTGCTCTAGGAGCTTCATTGGTCACTGATGGTATTCTGTTAGTCTTGATTTCAGAATTATGTATTGTCCGGCGACTTGCTGGATGACAAGTTGAGAGTCACAATACATGACAATGTTCGTTATATCCATTGAGATTGCCAATTCCAATCCGGTGATTAAGGCTTCATATTCTGCTTCATTGTTGGTGCACGGCTCTGTCAGGTGGTATGATAACCTCAACATACCCTTATCTGGCGTAATAAAGATCAAAACAATCCCTGCTTTTATTGGTATAATTGTGCCTGATCCCTTGTCTTTCCTGGCTGACGAAGCGCCATCGAAGTACATTTCCCAGCGCTGTGCACTAGAAAATTCCATTTGTAGTATTTGCTCATCTGGTAACTCGTCGTTGAGAGAGGACCCAGCTGGCGGTGGGTGTGCAGCGAGAAAGTCTGTTAGTATCTGTCCCTTGATAGCACGAAGGGGAACAAAAGTTATATCAAATTGCAATAAGATTATTGACCATCTCGCTAAACTTCCGGAGAGTGTTGGTCGGATCATCAGATATTGCAATGGATTAACTTTAATTAGGGTAATCTTATGAGAAAGCATGTAATGTCTAAGCTTTTGAGCGGCAAAAATTAATGTGAGACAATGCTTCTGAATAGGTGGATACCTTATCTCTGTCGGTATTAGACGACGACTTAAGTATTAGAGCGCATTTTCTTTACCCTCATCATTGACTTGGGCTAAGAGGACTCCGAGAGAGTCATCTAAGGAAGCAGTGTAAAGTATCAATGGTTTCCCGTGGATAGGGGCTACCAAAATAGGAGGTGTCATTAAATATTGTTTAATGTCCTCAAAGGCCCGCTGACATTTCTCTTCCTAAATAAATTTGGCATCCTTTTTAATCAATGCCGAGAAAGGCTGACATCTACCTGAGAGATTAGAAATAAAGCGTCTCAGATATGCCAACTTCCCCTAGAAGGAGCGTAGCTATTTTAAATTTTTAGGAGGAGGCATTTCCAAGATAGCTTTAATCTTATCCGGGTCAATCTCAATTCCCCGATGACAGTCAATGAATCCTAGAAATTTCCCATAAGTAACGCCAAAGACACACTTTAAAGGATTCATTTTAAGGTCATATCGTTGTAATCGTTCAAACACGATCCTCAAATAGTACAAATGGTCTATTTTCTATTTACTTTTGAATACCAGATCATCTACGTAGCATTCTACTTGATTGTGAATGAGGTCATAAAAAATCTTCGTCATTGCACGCTGATATGTTGCTCTGGCGTTCTTTAGGCTGAACGACATCACTGTGTAGCAGATAATTCCAATCGGTATTCTGAAAGCTATAAGCATTGCATCCTCGGGAGCCATTTTAATTTGGTTATACCCCAATGATCCGTCCATGAAGGAGAAAATTTCATGTGTTGAAGCGATATCCACCATCATCTCTGGTATAGGTAGTGGAAACTCGTCTTTTGG
Source organism: Phalaenopsis hybrid cultivar (assembly GCA_002079205.1). Classification (NCBI taxonomy): domain Eukaryota; kingdom Viridiplantae; phylum Streptophyta; class Magnoliopsida; order Asparagales; family Orchidaceae; genus Phalaenopsis; species Phalaenopsis hybrid cultivar. The sequence goes on along the minus strand of JXCR01145013.1, from coordinate 29,679 downwards.
ACATGCTTTGTTCAAATCTCTGAAGTCCACATAGATGAGGATCTGTCCATTTTTCTTCTTAACAGGTACAATGTTAGCTAACCATGTGGGGTATTGCTCTTCTTTAACAAAGTTGGCGTCTATCAACTTTTTCACTTCGACGATGATTTGTTGCTCTATTTTGAGGCGCATTCTCTTGGGAGCCTATTTTACTGGGGTTATATTCTTGTCCACCTCAAGTTTATGGCTGCAACCTTTACTGACAGTCCTGGTATTTCATGGTAGCTCCATGCAAAGCAATCTTTGAATTTTGTTAATAGTTTGACCAATTCTGCAGATTCTTCGTCATCACGTAGAGAACTTATAAATGTAGACCGGGGTCATTCTTAAATCTCGAGGTTAATCTCTTTCAATTCATCAATAGTAGATTTAATTTCCTCCTCAAATTCTGAGGGAGCATCTTCTATTGGTTTATCAGTAGAGTCACCCTCCACATTGAGGCAATCCTCTTCTGACTCACTAGTAACAACCATGAAAAATTCAGAATCATCGACTGTCCCAACTGTACCAAATTGAGACCTTCTTTTGAATTGGGAGTTTGACTTTTAGCATTCCATAGTTTTTCAAAAAGTTGAAATTTATCTTGTGGCATTTGTTTCAGTAAGTGTAGTATTCCACAATTTTTCAAAGTGTTGAAATTTATCTTTTGGCATTTGTTTTGGTAAATGTACCATATACCATTCCATAGGTTTTCAAAAAGTTGAAATTTATCTTTTGGCATTTGTTTTGGTAAGTGTACCTGTTGAATTAATTTTCCATAATTTTTTAAGAAGTTGAAATTTATCTTTTGGCATTTGTTTTGGTAAGTGTCCTTGTTAAATTAACTTCTGAACACAAGGTGTTTTGGTAAGTGTCCCTGTTGAATTAACTTTTGAACACAAGGCGAGAAGTAACCAAAAGATAGTTGTTTTGGTAAGTGTCCCTGTTGAATTAACTTTTGAACACAAGGCGAGAAGTAAACAAAAGGCATTTCCATTAATTAATTAGAATCAACATCCAAATTTACATGTTTTTCAAGCTCAGTAGAGGTAGAAGCGCGGTAAAATTTGATCAGCTTTGAACTAACACTATGTTTTTTCCACCAAAAGGCAGTTCCACTAATTCATTAGAATCAACATCCAAATTTACATGTTTTTCAAGCTCAATAGAGGTAGAAGCACGGTAAAATTTGATCGGCTTTGAACCAACACTACGGACTTCCTTGACCCCTAAAGCACGGTAAAATTTGATCGGCTTTGAACCAACACTACGGACTTCCTTGACCTCTAAACTCCTGACCTTTTGCAAAAGAATCGGAGTAAGGTTCATAGTATTCACATAATGGTTTATCTGATCATACATTGTTTCATATTCATTCTTCTCTGTATCTTCTAGGAATATCTTATACTGAGGTTTCTTCTGCTTTGCATCATTATTTCATCTTCAGAACTATCTTCATCACCAATGTTGATAATTCACATAGTCCGTTCAACAATTAAAATGAACTTTCCTCGTTCCAATCCCTAGCCTCGACCTCGGGTGCGTGAACTAGAAGAACCTCCACCAACTCGTTGTAAGGGAGTGATAGAAGGTTGTAGAAGCGGTGTTGTATGGCCTCCTTTTTGTGATTCTTCTGAATCTTCATCTTTGTTTGTCAAAATCTCGCGTGAGAAGACAGTCTTCTTTGGAGGCGCATAGTAGGCAGCATCTTTATGGATACCAACTTCATGCATTGAAAATGGTTGTAGATCTCCCTTGAAGCAATTTTCTTGACCATTTTTGCGGTATTTAATGCCCTAGTGTAGGGATGATGGAACCATATTGTGCTCATGAATCTATGGTCGACCCAATAGAGCGTTAAAAGAGGTCTCGGCATCGGTGATATGAAATTTAACGGTTATTACGAGCTCTCCAACCTTCATAAGTAATTTAATTGATCCAAGGGCTCTTTCTCCCTTTTGTTTGAATCCTCTTAACATCATCTTATTGTTATTGATCCAAGGGCTCTTTCTCCCTTTTGGTTGAATCCTCTTAACATCATCTTATCGGCAATAAGATCTTGAGCTTCAATATCCAAATAGGTCAATGTCCGTAGGCTCATCAAGTTAAGAGATGCTCCATGATCCACTAAAACTCTGGATAACACAAATCCACCGATGTTGACAGAGATGTAGAGTGGACGGTTGTGGTTGGCGGTACCGAGCAGCAAGTCTTAATCTGTGAAGGTTACCCCTGATTGTTCTCTCAATGAACAAACTTCATCTGAGGATGTGCTAGCCAACTGAGCTAAGCAAATTTCTGGATCAAGCAAAGCTGTAACCAGAGACTCTCTCATCTCCTTTGACAGGATCAGAGCGTCGTAGATGCTTAATCGGGCCTTTGACAGGATCAGAGCGTCGTAGATGCTTAGTCGAGCAGGCAACTTCCTAAGATGAGCTATCTATCAGAGCGTCGTAGATGCTTAGTCGAGCAGGCAACTTCCTAAGATGAGCTAGCACGTTGTAGTCTACTTTGTATGATCTTCCAATTTTATCTTGATCATGTGGTTCTTCCACTGGCAGAAGTGAGGGTATCTCTTCTTGAGTTATTATCTGTTTTCCCTTGTCTGTTGGAGCTATTCTTGATAGTAATACTTTTCCGCTTCTTAAGTTGACTTCTGTGATTTCTTCTTCTTGAGATATCGTTGTTGAATATTCTGGTGTCTTTTCCTCCTCGTCGGAAAGATCTAAGTAACTTTAAGAGGTGCACCGTGATTCTCGAGAGTTGGCTCTCATTATGGGTGCTTTCGTAAGCGGTATTATTGATGTCTTCTATGGACTTGACAACGAGTTTATCAGACTCGAGTATGATTTGAGGATCATTTTGGGGATCGAGATTGCAACTAGATCGGTCATAATCAGTTATGTTATCACCTGAAACAGTCAAAACGTAGCCGAAATCACAATCATTATATTCATAAGACCCTGGAGGGACAAAAAATAATCATATAAAGTCAAGGGTTCGGGGATTTTCTTCCCCAAATCCGAGACAACCAGTCTAGTAAAGGCAGTCCCTATCCTACCCCTCATGCTATCAATCTTGGCAGTGACGCTTTTCTTCTTCTTGCTCTTTGTCCTTGATGATGACGGATTTTCTAGCGAAATCTTCATCTCGGGCTCGGTATGTTGTGGACTCGGAATGGAGGCTTGTTTTGTTGCAGACTGTATCTTATTCAGTATCTTCTTGGACGATCTGCTCCTGACCTCACTCCATTCTTCTCCAGTGTTCGTAGAAGATTGTTTCGTTAATCTTGTATTTGATTAAGGACCCTCTTGCAACTTGTACTCCATCCATCTGTTCCAGTATACAGATTGATTGAAGAGATTGACTCAGCTGAACCCATGTTTTTGGAACCTTTTTCAGGTTATCTCAAATACTCCTTCGAGATTGTTATATTCTCTTCCTTGAGGTTCTTCTAAAGCCAGTCCTTAAAGACGAAACACTTTTCTATAGTGTTCCCAAACAACCGGTGGTATGGGCAATAATTTGGTTCATTCTTCTTATCCACCTCTTTAGGTTTCTTTGGATCAGGTAGTTTCAATTCTAGTTTCTTCATCAAGCTTTTGAATATTTTAGGTGTGGCTTCATCCTTGAAGGAATAGACAACTTATTGTCGCTCTAATAGGGATATTCTTTTACCCGGTGTTTGAGGTGATCCCTCTTGAGGCGGCCGTTGGTTGGATTGACTGCTCTATTTCTGAGAGTACTATGACGAAGACTAGCAATGTTGTTCTGCATATATCTTTATCGGCTGCTTTCCTTTGTCGATAGTTGCGACTACTCCTGATTTTTTTTTGAATACTCGGGTCACTTTAGCCTTTTCATGTGGCTCCATGTGTATCATTTCTTATTGAAGATTACTGGCTTTACTGAGTAGCTTCTTGAAGGATTTGATGGTGAGTCCCTTAAGCATGAAAGCTACTGGCTCATGATTTCTTTTAATCTCAATCGCTTGATGTTCCTGTAGCTGAGGTTCACATTTCATGCTAAGGTTTCTCCATCTAAAAATATAGTCTACCAAAGTTTCGCTAGACTTTTGCTCTCCAATAGACACATGGTGTTGTGCCCTGGCAAATTTTTTCACAAACAACTATTCCAACTCAGAAAATGTTTTAACTGACCCATTGGGCAGGTTAGCGTACCAGTCAAAAGCAATCCGTGACAAGCTGCTGACGAATTACTGGTAGAGTAGAGCCTTGTTATTCCTCGTGTTGCCGCAACTGGCTCGAAAATGTGTTATGTGCTGTCTGGGATTTCCAGTACCATCGAATATTTTGAATTTTGAGGCGTCAAAACCCTTAGGGAAAGGGACGACATCGAACTCCTCCGGGTAAGGTCTACCCTTCAAAATTGATGCACCGCCCTTGGATTGGGCTAAGGCATCCCGCGCTTGTTCAACCATTTGCTTGAATTCCTTTTCTGGCATGGCACCTGACAGAGAATCCTTCTTTGGTTGTTCATCTTTGTCTGCTGAAGTAGCCTCTCTTCTTTCATCCGTGTTGTGTAAGATTTTTGGTTGATTAATCTCTGGGGAAGCCAATCTTGGAGCTTGTGATTGCCCCTGAATGGTGGCCATAGCTGCACTCATTTCTTCTATTCTTTTCTCTAGTAGGCTGACTTGCTCATCCCTTAGGAGGATAACCCTACGCAGCTCATCTACGGCATTCTCTTTGGTGTGAGGTTGAGCCTCACGCGCAAATGTGATAGCTCTGCTTTCGATTACATAGACATCCATGAAATCCTCCTCTAAGTAATCATTGTAATCAAAATCTTCATTGTCACTATTGATAGAAACTCCGTGCTCTCAAGCTAACTCAGAAATCTCAATCCTGAGTTTCTCAACTTTTTCCTCAATTATTGATTCCTTGATTGCTTTAAGATCTGGAGGACTTTGATGGGCATCTTCTATTTGTTCCTCCATCTCGCTGGCTATTGTCGCGATGATGTCAGATATTTTTGGCACTGGTTTTACTTCTTGTCCTGCAGGCTCACTGAACTGTATTGGTGCAGCGACCTTGGGTACCCATACCCTCTTCTTCTTTGACGATGATGTCTCAGGACGGGACATCTTAGTAGAGACATCAGTATGTTGAGGGAAGGTATGGTCCTTGTGGTGTAGACCAGCAACAGTGCCAGGTAATCGTATTGTCTTTCTTTCCGAGATTGCAGGAATGACGGGTAAGATCCTCGAACCCAGTCTCGACTTAGCGACCTGTGGTCTTGGTGGTGGTATGATCGGTGGTGACTATAACAATATCAAATAGGTTTCCCAAATGGAACCAGATGGGAATACGGGTAGGTGACTTTTCAGTCGACTTGTGAGACTTTCTAACGGACTTAACATCCTTCAAAATTTATTCTTTCATACGAGGGGAAATTGCATGTCCCACTCATTTAAGTAACTCACTAACAGAACATCCTTCTTTAGTAGCAAGCCTTCTGAAAACTGTGCTAACTCGAGTGATAGGAGTGAATTTCTTTCTCTCCTCACTATGTCTACGGAGTGATGGTAATGCAGCAGCAATCTTCCGGATACTCTCATATCCATCAGTATCTGTCAGAGGATGGAATCTACTCCCTCGTAGGAGTGGATAAATTTCTGATAACACCTCTTCAATTCGATGAGGCTCCTCCTCAACGGGTGTGTTTTTAGGAGTTTGGGCTTTGATGGTCCTCCGAACTTTTCTATTGCGGTTCCTCCTTTGAGTTCGGGTTAGTGGTACAGTCCTTGAGCTTGACCCGATTTCAAACACGGGTGGCGGGACAACTAATCCTTCAGTCGGATTTTCAACGATCATCACTTCTTTCCTCTTAGCAGCAGCGGGTATAGCATGTTTGGTAGGTGCCACGATGGCGGTAGCTTTAGCCTTTTTGCAGACAAGGAAGTCCTAAAGTCAGTTCAAACTGAATTCTGCAGACGGTTCTTGTATTTCCGGAGCAGCGATCTTCATTACCACGAATGGGGCTTTTTTGAGGATAACCTTGAGATCTTCAAATCCAACTCCGAACTTGATGGTGGGACCAACGTTATGGGCACTGCGGTCGGTTGGTAGGATGCAGAACAAGTTCAGCGTTGGGTAGGCCATTACAGTGGGCTTTAAAACAGAAAGTTTAAGGGTTAGCTATATGGCCAAAAAGCCTCATAATCTTTAGTGCAAGCACCGAGAATAGAGGTTGATCTATAGACCTAGTGAGTCTTATTTAATGGGTACTTTTAACATCTTTGTTTAAAAAAGGTGTAAAATTTAATTAATATAAGAAAATTTCAAAGTGCGCGCAGCACAACACGATTTGGTTTAATTTGTGAAATAGCAAATCAAATTTGGAAGGGAGATGTGAAGAAATTTTAGGACCCAGTGCGGGACGGAATTAGTGGTTGAGAATGCCCAGGTGTAATTAGTCCATCGACACACCTATTGTGGATCAGACCCCATATAAAAATTTAAAGAGTCCTTATAGAACTATTGAACCCCTCTGTTCAAAGATGGTTAAACAACTAGTCTTGAAGTCCAAGGAGTTGGTTGTACTTTCCCAAGACAGAAATGGGTAAAGTATGCCAACGGAAGAAGGGTAATTTGGTCCAAGAGAGACATGGACACATTACCGATGTGTGAAAATAATATTTCTTGATTTGAATGGAGAGAAAAGCATATCCCCAGCTGAGTCGCCAGAAGCTGTCGGCGTTATTTTTGGTGGGTTTGTGAGGAGTTGCCGGTAGGAAGTTGTCGGCCACCGGAATCAAAATTTCATCGCTCGCATCGGAAGGACATTTCAGTATGAAATTAAACTGACCCCATATTTTTCATAGTTTAAAATGAAAGAGCATTGTATCTCAAATCATGTATGTATCCCGAAGAATAAACACAAGACTTGAGGATGAGGCTCGATCAAATAAACTAAGGAAAGTATGACATTTGTCTGGTCTGTGAAACCGTTTGTATTTGCTGACAAGTTCGCTTATTTATAATAAAAGATTAAATAAGGTTTATATTAAGCTGGGTTCAGACATGCTTCTTATAAGGGCAAGCCACTATAGTTAATTACATCTTAAATGACCAAAGTCATCTAAGAAGACTCTCGATAAAAATCAAGAAAATATTATCTTCAAGGGGTTTCAAAGGGTAGGACTCTTCAATGAGATCGAGCGTAGAGGTGTGAAAGGGGATTGGTTCGAATTTGGAATATTTTAATGTAGAATCCAAAGGAGGAAAAACTAGGGGATGTCATGGATCTAGAGGAAAACCTCGGTGACTTCCCAAGCTGTCCTAATGTTTGGCTTCAGTTTTGAGGAGAAAAATTTAAGTATTTCATCCTACCAATTTTATTAGTTAGGGCTTACATTTGTGTGAAACAATCACACAAATAGCCTGGAAGATGTGAGGATTTAGGTCGTAACAAACGAAAACCTCGGAATCCTAAGACGAGTTAGGGCTTATAGTGTATAGCAGGGCTATGCAAAGGCCTAAAGATAAGGTGAGGATTTACGTTGCACAAGCAAGCAACCTCGAAGTCCTATGGTTTTGTTGTTTAAGTCTAAGGAAGGAAGATTGGTTTAACTAGGGAAGACAGGTTTTGCTGTTGAAGATAGCCGTGCTGCCCACCATGCTAGTCCCAAGCTCCTTATCGTGATGAGTTCGAGTTTTCTAGTGTGTCAAGTTATAATGTCAAATCAGGTGGCCCTATGGTTGAAGTTCTTTAAATTTTATGAGGGCATGTTAAAGTTCATTAGAGCGACACCGGTTAGGATCCTACGGTTCCCTCGTTCCAACACCACTATTTTCTATTGGATTCACTTAGTCCAAATGAACTTACTAAACTCAACTTAATGAGTTCCATAATTTCATTTAAACAGTGGGAAGCCTCGTTAGCAACCGTAGGTTACCTCCACTGAGGGATTCTCGATCATCCGATAAAGACATCTTAATTTAGTTGAAGTTGTGATTTTGTGTGATGTTAGTGATTAAATTTTGAGTTGTTTTATATTTTTAATGTTATGGCGGTGATTTTTATCTTGGTTGATTTTAATTTTGGTTTCGGGTTATGATTATGGTTAACGTACAAGTTTATGTTGTTTTCATACATGTTGGTAAATGCAAGCATAAAACATGTAAGGAAAAGGCAGAAGAAAGATGGTACTATAAAATGCAAAAGCCTACCTGGCGAGTCTTCTCGTTCCACCACCTGAAACTTAAAAATGCATGTGTGGGAATTTATGAAGAGCAGGAAAAGTAAAGTTCTGATAATTTTCCTAACCCTATGTCATATCTTGGTGGCCCTTAGAAGTTTAATTAAGGATGACTTTATCAAGCAAGATGTATTAAGTTTAGTAGATCTCCGAGGTGTCAAACAGATCTAGAAAAAGAAGCAGGTCCATGATACTTTCTCGTTGCCTAGTGGAAAATTTCGAGTACTTTTTAAACTTATTATGTTGCTTAATTATTTATCCTATAAATACCCTTAGTGCTGTGTGAACATTGATGTCTCAATTATCCCTAATAATAGGTTAATTATGAGTTGTAATTTAATTTTGAAAATAATGTTGGTGAATTCCCTTGAAGGAAAAGTTAGTGTAATTTGAACACTTAGCCAAATTTTTAATCCTAATTGGGCATAGTGGTGTTTCAAGGATGTTTGATTTAATTATGTTTATTTCTTTAATCCTCATTTAGTCCAGGATCATACCCCTAAGTCCAGGATCATTTAATTTTAATAAACTTCCAAATTTTAATAATTTAGAAATTTATTAACTTAATTAAGAAAGTGAGATTGGTTTCTACCAAGTGACCCCTTATGTTTCAAACATCAAATAAATTGATTAAGTTCAGAGGTTACCCATTCCCCTCTTTGACTTAAGCCAAACATGTTTAATTAAGGCAAGGTTTCCAAAATTACACATTTGCCCCTAAGGCTCTAACACTTCATAATTACAATTAACCCCTTGTGTTTCAAAAATCCAAATAAACTGATTAAGATCAGAGGTTGCCCATTTTCCTCCTTGAATTAAGCCTAAATGTTAATTAAGATAAAATTTCCAAAATTACACAATTTCCCTTAAGGCTCTAACACTTCATAATTTATCAAATTTAATCCAAATGACTTTGAGGCTAAATTTCCAAAATTACACATTTGCCCCTAAGGCTCTAACACCTCATAATTTGTCAAAATCAATTCAAATGACCTCAAAATTTTTATTCTATCTCATTCATGGGTCAATTAAGACATCAGAGGAGAAAATGTGACTTTTTAGAATTTAATTTATTTTATATATTTATTTTCATGAAAAAATAAGATTTTTCAAAGAAAATTTCCAACTTGACCAAGGTAAATTTTAGTCCCTTGAAATTTTTACTGGAGGTAGAACTACACTAGATAAGCCTTAGGATCAAATTTCATAATTTTTTGAAATCTCTGTGACTTATTAAAATTATTTTAAGTTCAGGGCTATTTAATAAAAATAAAATATTTTAGGTGATGAAAATTAAGTTTTGTATTTTTGAAAAATCTCTCTAAGGTTAGAGAACTCAAAGGAGAAATTTCTTATTTTTTTATTTTTCTTTGATTTATTGGAATTATTTTAGTGAAAAACTCATTTTTAGCCCTTAAAAATTATTTTTAAGCTTTGAAATTCAATATCTTTATTTAGAAAGTCAGAAAAAATATTTTAATTATTTTTAAGTGATTAGGAAGCAATTTAGAACATTTCCATGAGTTTTATTATTTTTGTTATTTTTATGAATTTTTAATTATTTAAATGTTTAAAATAGGCTAAAAATCAAGTTTTTATTTTAAATATAATTTTATTTTTATAAAATATCCCTAATCAAAGAGAATTCAAAAAATTAAGTTTCATAATTTTTTAAGTTATTTTTTTATTTTTTAAAAATTATTTAAGTGCCAAAAATATTGTTTATCTTTTTATGATGAGTTATTTGGATCATAAATCACAGGGGAGATCAAAAATCAAGTCATTTAAATGTTTATATTTTCCAAAATTAATTATTTTAGTGATTTAGTGTTTGTAAAATTTAAGGGTATTTTAAATGAACCGACCCATGAAATTTTTTCCAAAGGCTTCTCTAGTCATGGTGTACCTTCCANTGTGGCCTCTGAACCTATTTTCTAGGTTATGTCTTTGTGACCTCTGAACCTATTTTCGTGGTTACGCCTCTGCGGCCTCTGAACCACTTGAGTTATGCCTCTGTGGCCTCTGAACTCATTCATAGGTTATGCCTCTGTGGTCCTCTGAACCTATTTTCTAGGTTATGTCTTTGTGACCTCTGAACCTATTTTTGTGGTTATGCCTTTACGGCCTCTGAACCACTAGCTTGAGTTATTCCTCTGTGGCCTCTGAACTCATTCATAGTTTATGCCTCTGTGGTCTCTGAACTTATTTTCTAGGTTATGTCTTTGTGACCTCTGAACCTATTTTTGTGGTTATGCATTTACGGCCTCTGAACCCATTGATGTGGTTGGTCAGGTTTCTACTGGCTAGTCACACCCTTGACCATACCTTATCCAGTTTATCTGGCTTGGTTGAGGTTTTCTTTTAGCATTCTCTTAGCATGTCACCTCGACTACCATGAGAGGTTTTCTTTGGAGGATGCTGCCAACAAGTGCACTGTGCCTCAGTGGCGTAGCACGCTTGTTGGGGGTCCTTTGTTGGCATCAATTTTTGGATATCGTAGGTGTAGGGAGTCTACCTGTGATCGACAAAAATTAGTCATTGCANTTCTAATCAATATGCTAATTTTCATGATTATTTTAAAGAAATAATGTGCAAGATCTTGAAAAATATGGATCTTCGTATAGGAACCTCCTCTGACTTTGGAAAAATTAGAGGATGTTTCCCCTTACATAGGGTACAACATGTCAAAATTTCAAGCCAAGTGTTGGCATCAATTTTTGGATATCGTAGGTGTAGGGAGTCCACCTGTGATCGACGAAAATTAGTTATTGCGCCATGCACAAATTTGGCTCAAATTGACCTGAGCACCAGCAAACATATTCATATGGCCCCAAACGACGAAATGGACAACACGAGTAAGTTTGGAACGTCGATTCCACTTGGAAAAGGCACTCGTTGCACCACGATTTCGCGTACGGGCTCAAAATATGCATATTATCATTTTTTTGACATGATAGTCAAAAAAGTTNTTCGCGAACGGGCTTAAAATATGCATATTATCATTTTTTTGACACGATAGTCGAAAAAGTGGTCCGAACGACTCCGGACGACCAAACGGATTACACCGGTGCGTCCAGAACATCAATTTTACCTAAGGGACACTTTCATTTTATCGCGATGACGTGTTCGGCGAAAATGCACGGAGAGAGATTGATTGAATAATAATTATTATTATATTATGATATATATATATATATAT
>JXCR01145013.1:0-12425 GCA_002079205.1 Phalaenopsis hybrid cultivar | reverse complement strand
GAGGGAGATTTACTCGAATAAGGAAATTATACGACGACATACAAAAAGGCAAGCTGGCGACTCCGAGATCTAAAAAGAACCAAAAGAGAAAAAACAAATCTGGCGACTCCGCTGGGGATGAGTCTCTCTCTCCATGCTAGGAGTTTCATTTTTTGTTTTGGGGTTGTAGTCTCTCTCTCTGTGTGCGGGAGTTTCACTCATATTATTGTGACCTGGATTCTTTCTTTGAGTCATTAATCAAGCTTGTAATCAGACCTTGGTTTCAGTCTATACATCAGTTGCTAGGGGTAGCAATTTGACGTATTCTGTCCCGCCTTCTCACCCTCAGCAAGTTGAGTCACAACATATTCGTTGTGTCCGTGCTGTTGTAATTTATTATTATTATTATTATTGATTATTTTTCTTAACCTTTCTTTTTTATTGATCGGGTCTCTTTTTGTTTGACAGACATGACGAGCGAGAGAGTTGTAACGATCGCTACTACTGGGGGAAACTCTGTCTCCTTTTCCCCTAGTGTTTTCCGTGCTCCCGAGGGTATTATAACCTTCGGTTCTTTTGAGCACCCTGTTCAGATTACCTTGGGTAATCCTACACCTTCTGAGACTATTGCTCTGCGCCCTCCACCTAAAAAGGGGAGTCGAGCACATAGAGCCACTCTTACTGAGGTAGCTCACATCGAGACTGTCCCTTCCTCGTAGAAGAGGTCTGCACCCGATGATGATGTGCCACAGCGCCCTTCAGTCTTCTCCAGGCTGTCGGGTCGTCCCTCCGTGTTTTCACGGATGTCGCTGCCTTCGACGGGTCAGTTTTCAGGCAGCTCTGTTGCTGCCATTGTTTCCCCTGCCACGGCCTCGGACCCTGTGGTCCCGGTTCCCTCTGAGGTTGATCCTGTTCCTAAGTTGGGTAGGAAGGCCCGGAGAAACCGGAACAGGTTGCTTAGGGCCCAACAGTAGGCTATTACTTCTACTGTTTCGGTTCCAATTCACGAAGAGTCTCCGACTCCCACAGATTAGAACCCATTTTCTATGCTTTCTGGTTGTCAAGACTATGTCCCTGCTAGGATTGCCAGGAAAGTTCATCCTCCTCATGGTGGTGCAGGCTGTCTCAGACATGCTGTATATATTGATAAGGCTACCACAAGCCTGTTATCTAAGAAAATTGTGGGGGTTGTTTCCTCTTTGAGGGGAAAAGGGCCCATTTCTGAGAGGGAGCTCCTCACCCAGATTTCTGAGACATCTGAGCGGACCGTGAGAGAACTCCTTTGCTTCCCTCACCCTCGAGGTCGTCGTAGTAGGACGTGGGCTTCAACCCGTCGCTCTACTACTCGCCGAGGGGGACTTCCTTCCGTTGTACCTGGGGTTAGGCCTACCGGGGTGTTATCAGGAACCCCTAGCGTAGCGCTCAATCCCAATGCACCAGAGTTTGTTCCTGCTGTCAAGTCTACTGTTGTAGCGGCACGGTCCGCACCTGTTGTACCTGTGGAAATTGATAAAAAGAAAAATATTGCTGCTTATGCGCCTTCTTCTTCTTCTTTAATTAGAGATAATGTAAGCACCTTTGTTATGGATGGTGAGAGTTCTGGGGCATGTCCCCAAGATGATTCTCACTACTTGTATCAAAACAAAAATTTGCGGAAGGGATATCGTCCCGAGCCACCTTGGAGGCGTTGGGTCCGAAAGTCACCCACCTCCTTTCCTGTTGAGGCTCCAGCTCCAATTTTAGAGACTGTTGAGTCGATCCCTGAGGAAATCGTTCCTCCAGTTGATCATACCCTGGAGCCATTATCAGTTGATCACAAAATGGTGCCCGATATCGATCCTGAGGGCGATTTATCTGGGGATTGCCTTCTTACCCCGAATGACCCATCTGGAAATTTTTCGGATATGTCAGAGGGTTTCCTTGATGAGGATGACCTCCTTGGTGAGGAACTCCATGATTTTGAGATGGCCACTGGCCAGGTCATGACTGTGACCACTCGGGCCCAGAGCTCGAATATTGAGGGTCGTACCCCTGATCCCGTCGAGGATGACCAACATGAGGCTATTGAAGCTCATGGCGGCCCCATGGTTGATCAAGAAGATCAGAGCAAAGATGAGCTGATCACTCACTTGCAAGCCCAACTCTCCCTTCTTGCTGCCCAAATAGTGGCATTGCAGAATGAAAGGACAGGATCTGACGGTGTTTCTCTCCCGACTCCGGGTGAGGCACGCCCAGCTGTTCCTTCAGTGCCTTTGGCACCTTCTCGGCATGTTCATGTCTCTTCTTCTGATGTTGCCCAGCACGAGCATATCTCCTCTGATACACATTTGCAGTCTTTAGTTGATGCTAAGATCAAGGCTGCATTGGCAGCTCAGCAGGGTGAGACTGTTGTGCAAAGGGGAAAACCTTATCCCGAGGCATATGATTGTATTTCATACCCTCCGGGATTTGTTCCCCCTCGTTTCAAAAGGTTTGACGGCTTTGGCAATCCTCGCCAACATATAGCCCAATTTAGAGCACTTTGTTGCAACGTTGGCAACAACGACGCCCTCTTACTTCGACTCTTCGTCACCAGTTTGGCAGAGTTTGCTTTTGAGTGGTATGCCGACTTACCTAATGGCTCATTCAAAACCTTTACTGAACTGGAAGATGCATTTGTCAAACGCTTTGTAGGAGTGCATCACAGAGTAACCTTGAATGACTTGTTGTTGGCCCAACAGGGTCCTGCAGAGTCCTTGGTGGAGTTCACCATTCGTTGGCGCAACTTGAGTTTACAGTGTGAACCCCAGTTGCAAGAACAACATGCGGTTGCATTCCTCATGGGCAAAATAACAGGCCCTATTTCTGTCTTGCTAAAGATGAGTACGATCAAAACATTTGAGAATTTGATCGAAAAAGTGGCTAGTTTGCAAGACACAGCAGATGCCTTGATCTTCAAAGATACTGAAAAGGCTAGAGGCAAAAGGCCTATTGTGGGTGTTTCTAGAAGAAAGGAAGAGAGCATCGCTCTTGCGACATCTGATGGGAAAATAAAAAAGCCAGTCATGTCTGCCGAGCAAACTGGTCCATCTCTTCAGAAAGGAAAATCCCAGTATCTTGAACAGAGAAAGTCTAAGGTCTATCCTTTTAGGAATGATTGTCTTAGGAAGATGCTCAAGAACCTGCTTAAGCAGGGAATGCAGCTCCCACCGCCAAAGAAACCTAACGAGGTGGAGAGGACGAAGGAGCCTGACTATTGCCCATACCATAGGCATCTGGGGCATGTCCTGGAAGACTGTTATCCTTTCAAGGATTGGCTTGAGGCCCGGTATAATGCAGGAGAAATAGAGATACCAGATCAGTACTTGGAGAAACCCCAGGGGAAAGGTTCTGTGAAGATTGTGACAACTATTCCAACTCATAGTCTTTTTTCTGATATTTATCTTCTTGCTTGTAACGCAGGAGTGGATTGTAGTGCTCCTCCTGGCACATTTTATGATGATAAAGATATAAAAGAAGAATCTTCTGATTATGTCTCTGTGTCTCATGTTCTTATACTTGATGATTATGATATCAATGACTCTGATCATGTTGATGTGGAAGATGAACAATACCCATTATTGCCCTCCTCGAGCGGTACATGTCGCATTTACGATGATTTGAGCGATACATCTGCCGATGCAGGTGAGGCCTCCGTGCATGAGGGCTTCTTTGACGAGCCTTCTGCTGAATTTGTCACTGAAGTCGAACCCATTGGTTCCTCTAGTGAGAAGGTTCAGGAAATTCGCCTTAGAAGTGGTAAAATTCTCCCTCCAAGAGTATCTTTGCCCAATTCTAAGGATAAGGGAAAGGGAATTATTACCCAAGAAGTAGATGACCACCCTGAAGTCCCAAAGGAAGGCTTTAAAGATTCTCCTAAAATTGTAGACTATAACGTATTAGCGCACCTCAAGAGGTTGCCAGCCTCTTTGAGCATCTATGATGCACTTCTTCTTTCTCCCGAGTTGAGAGAGACTTTGATTAAAGCTCTGCGTGAGCCCGAGGTCTTCTATGCACATTATGCGGAGGAGAAGATGAAGGAGGCGGCTATGCCGCCTGATGTGGTTGCCGTTACATTTACTGAGGAGGACTTGCTTTTAGGCACCACGGACCATAATCGTCCCTTGTATGTTACAGCCGGAATCTACGGGACTCCGTTAAACCGTATCCTAATAGATCCTGGCGCCTCTGTGAATATTATTAGTGTCCGGACTCTTGACTTGTTGTCCTTGAGCACGAGGAGATTATGCTCCGATAAGATTATGCTTAATGGCTTCAACGAAAAGGGTCAGAAAACTCTTGGCTCCATCACTCTACCTCTCCAATTTGGAGACTTCAAGAGCGAAGCCAAGTTCCATGTGATTGATGGGAACACGTCTTATAGAGCCCTGCTTGGACGCCCATGGATCCATGAGTATGGGATGGTACCATCTACCCTCCACCAATGCATCAAGTACATGCGTGGAGGGGAAGAGTTTTCTATCCCTGGAGATGTTCATCCGTTCTCCATTAACGAGGTGGGAGTCTACGACGATGCAGAATATTATGTACCACACAAAGCATCTATCCCAGTCTCGATTTTATCGGGTTGTCCACGGGCCCCTCCTCTTCCTAGTTCTCTCATTGTTAAAGATAGAGAGGTAAAGGAGCAGGAGGAAAGGCGTCGTGCCCCTGTGACTTCTAAGCATGAGCTTGAGCTCCCCATCTTGCCTGTAGGTAAGATAAAAATTGAAGCTGCATCAGATTCCGAGTCTGATCCAGATGAGGCACTACCGGTGAGCAGTTCGAGCCGAGATGACGTTGGGAGGGAAATACTTCTGCTACCCTCGAAGGGCAGGGTACCTCGTTTGACTAGACTCTCTTTGTCAGATGAGGTGTTAACCATCGACCCCATGCCACGAGGTCATCACAAGGAGTTGACGACTACACATGTCTCTACTGTTGAAGAGTTGAAGACCTTTTATGTACCTCCTAAGCTTGATTCTAAAGAGAAAGGCATTTTTTTTATGAAACTGTTCCTCATGTATTGAACACAGATGTAATGCTTTTAGCCGATGAGAATGAAGAAGTAGAGGATATTCCTCTTTCTTATTATTGCTCTCCTCTCATTTATAAAATGCTTGATGTTGGTTTGTTGCCCGAGAGGTGGTCTATTCGTCAATCCAAATTATGTAAAGCCATGTGGCAATATAAACCCCCAGGACAGAGGTCTGGATTAGGCTACGTTAAGAAACCTAATAAGGTCGGACTCCGTAGAGCCTCGTGCAGAATGATTTCTATACATGAAGATATCGAGACCATCGCCTCTGCTAGTGAGGAGATCGAAATTAAAGATGCCCCTCCCGAGCTCGAGGATGGCGTCTCTTCGACGATCGATGAGTTGGTTGAGGTCAACCTTGGTACGACCGACGATCCTCGTCCGACTTATATTAGCAAACTCATAATAGATTCTATGACTGTTAGGATTATAGAAATACTAAAAGAGTTTCGCGATTGTCTTGCCTAGAGCTATGCTGAGATGCCAGGGCTAGCCCCAGATGTGGCCATACACCATTTGGCTATCGATTCGAGTGTTGTTCCTGTGAAACAAACACCCAGGAGAATGCGCCCTGAGATAGAGCAGAAGGTCATTGAAGAGACCAAAAAGCTCATTGATGTCGGATTTATTAAAGAGGTTCTTTACCCTACATGGCTTACAAACATCGTACCCGTTCGAAAGAAGAACGGACAAATACGAGTTTGCAACGACTTTTGAGACTTGAATAAGGCTTTCCCGAAAGACGATTTTCCCCTGCCAATTCCAGAGCTCATGATAGATGTCGCTTCCTCTCATGCGATGTTTTCCTTCATGGATGGTTTGTCCGGTTATAATCAAATTCGGATGGCCCCAGATGAGGAGCAACATACGGCATTTCGCACTCCGATCGGCATAATTTGCTATAAGGTCATGCCCTTCGGATTAAAGAACGTCGGGGCAACCTATCAGCGCGCTATGACCCACATCTTTGCTGACTTACTACACCATACGGTCGAGTGTTACATTGACGATGTAGTAATTAAGAGTCTTTCTGAAGATGATCATCTTTCGGACCTGAGGACCGTCTTTGAACGCCAAAGGAAATATGACTTAAAGATGAACCCACTGAAATGCACATTTGGCGTATCTTCTGGGAAGTTTTTAGGCTTCATTGTCCGTCATAGAGGCATTGAAATTGATCCTATTAAAATTAAATCCATCATTGAGATGGAACCTCCTAAAAGTTTGACACAGTTACGTTCCCTTCAAGGGAAGCTCGCCTATATTAGGAGGTTCGTTTCGAACCTTTCTGGTCGATGTCAGCCCTTTTCTGCGTTGACTAAGAAAGATGTTCGCTTTCACTGGGATGAGGCATGTCAGCATGCTTTCGATGATATCAAACGCTACTTGTTGAATCCTCCAGTGTTAGCAGCGCTGGTCCCAGGTAGACCCCTCATTCTCTATATTGCCGCTCTTGATGAGTCGATAGGAGCTTTGNACACTTCACCTCGTCCTGCCACCACGGCCCGACGAGCACTACACTTCACCTCGTCCTGCCATCACGGCCCGAAGAGCATTACACTTCACCTCGTCCCGCCACCCTGGCCCGACGAGCATGTTACTTCACTTTGTCCAGCCGCCCTGGCCCGATGAGCATTTCATTTCATTTCAATTGGCTCCCCTGATTCGGTGGATACAACACTTTAGTTTGGTTGGATTATTCGACCCAGTCGACCAGTTTCTTGCACCACCATATTGTCTTGCATGTATGTTTGCATTTTTTGTATGTTGTAACGCATATGCATGAATATATTATTGCATCTTGCCTTCTATCTATATGTTTGCATGGTCATGATAGATATTGTCTTTTTGAATTGCATTTTTTGGGTCACTGCTTTGCCGGTATACCCTCCTTTCGGGCCCCTGCCGCTACGGCAAGCCTGCCTTCGTGTCACTGCCTTACCGGCATNTTTGGCAATCCTCGCCAACATATAGCCCAATTTAGAGCACTTTGTTGCAATGTTGGCAACAACGACGCCCTCGTACTTCGACTCTTCGTCACCAGTTTGGCAGAGTTTGCTTTTGAGTGGTATGCCGACTTACCTAATGGCTCATTCAAAACCTTTACTGAACTGGAAGATGCATTTGTCAAACGCTTTGTAGGAGTGCATCACAGAGTAACCTTGAATGACTTGTTGTTGGCCCAACAGGGTCCTGCAGAGTCCTTGGTGGAGTTCACCATTCGTTGGCGCAACTTGAGTTTGCAGTGTGAACCCCAGTTGCAAGAACAACATGCGGTTGCATTCCTCATGGGCAAAATAACAGGCCCTATTTCTGTCTTGCTAAAGATGAGTACGATCAAAACATTTGAGAATTTGATCGAAAAAGTGGCTAGTTTGCAAGACACAGCAGATGCCTTGATCTTCAAAGATACTGAAAAGGCTAGAGGCAAAAGGCCTATTGTGGGTGTTTCTAGAAGAAAGGAAGAGAGCATCGCTCTTGCGACATCTGATGGGAAAATAAAAAAGCCAGTCATGTCTGCCGAGCAAACTGGTCCATCTCTTCAGAAAGGGAAATCCCAGTATCTTGAACAGAGAAAGTCTAAGGTCTATCCTTTTAGGAATGATTGTCTTAGGAAGATGCTCAAGAACCTGCTTAAGCAGGGAATGCAGCTCCCACCGCCAAAGAAACCTCACGAGGTGGAGAGGACGAAGGAGCCTGACTATTGCCCATACCATAGGCATCTGGGGCATGTCCTGGAAGACTGTTATCCTTTCAAGGATTGGCTTGAGGCCCGGTATAATGCAGGAGAAATAGAGATACCAGATCAGTACTTGGAGAAACCCCAGGGGAAAGGTTCTGTGAAGATTGTGACAGCTATTCCAACTCATAGTTTTTTTTCTGATATTTATCTTCTTGCTTGTAACGCAGAAGTGGATTGTAGTGCTCCTGCTGGCGCATTTTATGATGATAAAGATATAAAAGAAGAATCTTCTGATTATGTCTCTGTGTCTCATGTTCTTATACTTGATGATTATGATATCAATGACTCTGATCATGTTGATGTGGAAGATGAACAATACCCATTATTGCCCTCCTCGAGCGGTACATGTCGCATTTACGATGATTTGAGCGATACATCTGCCGATGCAGGTGAGGCCTCCGTGCATGAGGGCTTCTTTGACGAGCCTTCTGCTGAATTTGTCACTGAAGTCGAACCCATTGGTTCCTCTAGTGAGAAGGTTCAGGAAATTCGCCTTAGAAGTGGTAAAATTCTCCCTCCAAGAGTATCTTTGCCCAATTCTAAGGATAAGGGAAAGGGAATTATTACCCAAGAAGTAGATGACCACCCTGAAGTCCCAAAGGAAGGCTTTAAAGATTCTCCTAAAATTGTAGACTATAACGTATTAGCGCACCTCAAGAGGTTGCCAGCCTCTTTGAGCATCTATGATGCACTTCTTCTTTCTCCCGAGTTGAGAGAGACTTTGATTAAAGCTCTGCGTGAGCCCGAGGTCTTCTATGCACATTATGCGGAGGAGAAGATGAAGGAGGCGGCTATGCCGCCTGATGTGGTTGCCGTTACATTTACTGAGGAGGACTTGCTTTTAGGCACCACGGACCATAATCGTCCCTTGTATGTTACAGCCGGAATCTACGGGACTCCGTTAAACCGTATCCTAATAGATCCTGGCGCCTCTGTGAATATTATTAGTGTCCGGACTCTTGACTTGTTGTCCTTGAGCACGAGGAGATTATGCTCCGAT
Source organism: Phalaenopsis hybrid cultivar (assembly GCA_002079205.1). Taxonomy (NCBI): domain Eukaryota; kingdom Viridiplantae; phylum Streptophyta; class Magnoliopsida; order Asparagales; family Orchidaceae; genus Phalaenopsis; species Phalaenopsis hybrid cultivar. Next base: position 3,647 of record JXCR01145013.1, on the reverse strand, counting down.
AAGATTATGCTTAATGGCTTCAACGAAAAGGGTCAGAAAACTCTTGGCTCCATCACTCTACCTCTCCAATTTGGAGACTTCAAGAGCGAAGCCAAGTTCCATGTGATTGATGGGAACACGTCTTATAGAGCCCTGCTTGGACGCCCATGGATCCATGAGTATGGGATGGTACCATCTACCCTCCACCAATGCATCAAGTACATGCGTGGAGGGGAAGAGTTTTCTATCCCTGGAGATGTTCATCCGTTCTCCATTAACGAGGTGGGAGTCTACGACGATGCAGAATATTATGTACCACACAAAGCATCTATCCCAGTCTCGATTTTATCGGGTTGTCCACGGGCCCCTCCTCTTCCTAGTTCTCTCATTGTTAAAGATAGAGAGGTAAAGGAGCAGGAGGAAAGGCGTCGTGCCCCTGTGACTTCTAAGCATGAGCTTGAGCTCCCCATCTTGCCTGTAGGTAAGATAAAAATTGAAGCTGCATCAGATTCCGAGTCTGATCTAGATGAGGCACTACCGGTGAGCAGTTCGAGCCGAGATGACGTTGGGAGGGAAATACTTCTGCTACCCTTGAAGGGCATGGTACCTCGTTTGACTAGACTCTCTTTGTCAGATGAGGTGTTAACCATCGACCCCATGCCACGAGGTCATCACAAGGAGTTGACGATTACACATGCCTCTACTGTTGAAGAGTTGAAGACCTTTTATGTGCCTCCTAAGCTTGAGTCTAAAGAGAAAGGCATTTTGTTTTATAAAACTGTTCCTCACGTATTGAACACAGATGTAATGCTTTTAGACGATGAGAATGAAGAAGTAGAGGATATTCCTCTTTCTTATTACTGCTCTCCTCTCATTTATAAAATGCTTGATGTTGGTTTGTTGCCCGAGAGGTGGTCCATTCGTCAATCCAAATTTTGTAAAGCCATGTGGCAATATAAACCCCCAGGAGAGAGGTCTGGACTAGGCTACGTTAAGAAACCTAATAAGGTCGAACTCCATAGAGCCTCATGCAGAACGATTTCTGTACATGAAGATATCGAGACCATCGCCTCTGCTAGTGAGGAGATCGAAATTAAAGATGCCCCTCCCGAGCTCGAGGATGGCGTCTCTTCGACGATCGATGAGTTGGTTGAGGTCAACCTTGGCACGACCGACGATCCTCGTCCGACTTATATTAGCAAACTCTTAACAGATTCTATGACTGTTAGGATTATAGAAATACTAAAAGAGTTTCGTGATTGTCTTGCCTGGAGCTATGCTGAGATGCCCGGACTAGCCCCAGATGTGGCCATACACCATTTGGCTATCGACTCGAGTGTTGTTCCTGTGAAACAAACACCCAGGAGAATGCGCCCTGAGATAGAGCAGAAGGTCATTGAAGAGACCAAAAAGCTCATTGATGCCGGATTTATTAGAGAGGTTATTTACCCTACATGGCTTGCAAACATCGTACCCGTTCGAAAGAAGAACGGACAAATACGAGTTTGCATCGACTTTCGAGACTTGAATAAGGCTTGCCCGAAAGACGATTTTCCCCTGCCGATTCCAGAGCTCATGATAGACGTCGCTTCCTCTCATGCGATGTTTTCCTTCATGGATGGTTTGTCTGGTTATAATCAAATTCGGATGGCCCCAGATGAGGAGCAACATACGGCATTTCGTACTCCGATCGGCATATTTTGCTATAAGGTCATGCCCTTCGGATTAAAGAACGCCGGGGCGACCTATCAGCGCGCTATGACCCACATCTTTGCTGACTTACTACACCATCAGGTCGAGTGTTACATCGACGATGTAGTAATTAAGAGTCTTTCTGAAGATGATCATCTTTCAGACCTGAGGACCGTCTTTGAACGCCTAAGGAAATATGACTTAAAGATGAACCCACTGAAATGCGCCTTTGGCGTATCTTCTGGGAAGTTTTTAGGCTTCATTGTCCGTCATAGAGGCATTGAAATAGACCCTATTAAAATTAAATCCATCATTGAGATGGAACCTCCTAAAAGTTTGACGCAGTTGCGTTCCCTACAAGGGAAGCTCGCCTATATTAGGAGGTTCGTTTCGAACCTTTCTGGTCGATGTCAACCCTTTTCTGCGTTGACTAAGAAAGATGTTCGCTTTCACTGGGATGAGGCATGTCAGCATGCTTTCGATGATATCAAACGCTACTTGTTGAATCCTCCAGTGTTAGCAGCGCCGGTCCCAGGTAGACCCCTCATTCTATATATTGCCGCTCTTGATGAGTCGATAGGAGCTTTATTGGCTCAAAAGAATGAGGAAGGGAAAGAGAACGCCTTATATTATCTTAGTCGACGTTTCATACCCGCTGAGATGAGATACCCACCAATTGAAAAACACTGCTTGGCATTGGTATTCTCGGTCCAGAAGTTGAGGCATTACATGCTCTCACACCATGTTGATTTGATCTCGAGGGTAAACCCTTTGCAGTATCTCATGACGCGTCCTACCTTAGCTGGACGGTTGGCTAGATGGGCCATGATATTGTCCCAGTTTGACATTTCGTATGTCCCTCAACGGGCTGTTAAGGGACAGGCGTTAGCTGAATTTTTAGCGGCTCACCCGATCCCGGCAGATTCACCTCTAAATGATGATTTTCCTGATGAGCATTTGATGGCCATCGATGCCCCAGAGTGGGAGATGTATTTTGATGGGGCCTCTTCCTTGAAAGAAGGGCCACCAGGGTCTCTCCCAAAGGTGCAATCGGGGATCGGATTAATTTTCGTATCGCCCGAGGGTGGCATTCTCCGCTACTCTTATAGTTTAGCAGAACCATGTACGAATAATGCCGCTGAATATGAAGGCTTAATTCTAGGACTTGAGTTGGCTATCCAAATGGGCATTACAAGAATCAAGATTTATGGTGATTCACAGCTCATTATAAGCCAGATCTTAGGAACCTATAGGGTCCTGAAGCCTGAACTTCTAGCCTATCATGAGAAGGCGATGACAATGTTGAAGCTCATTCCTGAGGTCACTCTTATTAGGATACCTCGATCTCTCAATGGCAAGGCCGATGCTCTTGCTAAATTGGCTAAAGAGCTATCAAGTCCTGACGGAAATCCGGTGACGGTTGTGATCCGAGAAAGAAGAATCTTGTCGCCGACGATTTCTAGCCCTTCAGGTGACGTGCCCTCAGAAAGAGGTGGCGTCGTTTTGGCTACTTCTGATGGAGTATCTGATGATTGGCGTCAAGGCATCATCGCATACTTGACAAGGGGAATTCTCCCTAACGATCGCTCCCTCGCCTCTCAGATTCAGAAGAGGGCACTTTCGTTTACTATTATTAACGATACTCTGTATCAACGTTCCTTTGAGCAGATGTGGTTACGATGTGTAGGGGATGATGAGGCCCAAAAATTAATGGCTGAGGTCGATGAGGGCGTCTGTGGATCCCATCAGTCGGGTCCTAAAATGAAAATCAAGATCAAACGCCTTGGTTATTATTGGCCTACGATGACTCTTGATTGCATTGAACATGCCAAGCGGTGTCATCAATGCCAGGTGTTTAGCCCTGTGCTTCATCAACCTTCGAGTATACTATACCCGACAGTCGCATCATGGCCATTTGAAGCCTGGGGTACCGATATTGTGGGGCCTATTGACCCACCGTCCTCTCGAGGACATCG
>JXCR01145012.1:0-11792 GCA_002079205.1 Phalaenopsis hybrid cultivar | reverse complement strand
AATCGAATGAACTTGAGGGCCTATAGCCCTCTCATAATAATCCAGATCTTGTCCGGAGAACCATGAGTTCAGAGGATCAAGAGCATACCTGATACGATGAGGCCACAGAATACCAGAAGACCACTCTTCTTTGTGTATAAATTGAACAAGCGATCCATAGGCACCCAGCTCAAACAAGAAAGCAGGAAAGAAAGAGTTTACACTCTTATATCCCTTAATCCCTTGCTGAACCGCATTCTGCTTGAACTGATCATTACATAATTGGGAATTAGGCACAGACTTCCATGTAGGAACAAAAGTGATCCCTTGTTTCAGGGGGATCTCTTTTATCCAAGGTAGTTACCTGTCAACCAACAGTGGCAGACAAGTTTGAAATTGCCCAACAAAGTCAAGAAGACGAGATAAATCCTCCACTGGCGAAATAATAGTCCCATTCATACCATCTCTATTTATTTACTCTTGATCATGTCTTTGGAGGCTAATGTCGGTGAATCGGTTAATATGGCATAAATCGAAAAATTATGTGATCTTTGGGAAAGAACACCTTGCCAACTGCTTCAACTTTAGACTAGGGTAGCAACTCCTTGCACTTTGACTACCAGAATCAAGAATTAAAATATTCAAAGCCTATCATGACTTATTTCCCATCAAATTAAAAAAAAATGAGTACCGAAATTCAAATCCCAATATAAACAAATTATTTCATGTAATTAATGGACTTACATTGAAGCTATGCACAAAGCTTTTAGTATTATTAATCACCATCGAAAGCATTTATGCGTTTTGTTATGATGTTAGAAATTTTATCTGATAATACTTCACATTAGTTTTATCAATGATGGGATGATTGCGGAGCTGCAACTCAAATCCTTTCACCTCTAATTAAATTTCCATATTCTAATTAGGTAGACTCTTCTGCTCAAATTTCTAAAATTCCAACATAAATTTTAGTTGAAGGCCAATCCGATATTTATGCACTCAATGCCAAATTCCATGAATTTGGTCATGAAATCTTGAAATTCATAACAATTCTTTAAATCGAAGATGTTAATTTCGAAATTATGCAGTAAAATGGTGGACAACGATTGGTATTGAAGAAAAACACTTTCTATTAACAAAGTAATTCAAGTCAATAAATCTAGGCCGTCAAGAAATCAATCTAAAAAAGATATTTCTTTTAAAAACCTTTATTTTCAAATTACGAAGAAAATTTCAAAATTAAAGAAAGAGTATAAAATCAACTTGTCGAATTATTTAAATATTGTTGTCATTAACTTTTGATGTCACAGGTGTGGGATATCCATTCGAAAGCTACAAAACCATACTTCATTCATACATAATATTCTGTAACTCAAAACATCCACTCAGGCTCTCCGATGTGCGTTTAGGATACAAGAAAAGGAATTTCGTCGAGCGTACCCGTGCCTAGCATTTTGCTTAGCGCACTCGGGCTCGAAATGGGCGCACCCGCAAAAACAAAAGCTTGACATACCCGCGCCAATGAGATTGATGCATTTGCACTAAAGTACCTGCACCCTGACACCAGGGTGTTGGCGGTGCCCTAGCGCTCAAAGCTTGGCGCACCCGCACCAGTCTACTGCCAACCCNCCCGCGCCAATGAGATTGATGCATTTGCACTAAAGTACCTGCACCCTGACACCAGGGTGTTGGCGGTGCCCTGACGCTCAAAGCTTGGCGCACCCGCACGAAGGCTGGGATCAGCCTGGCGCACCCGCACCAGTCTACTGCCAACCGAATCGAAATTTTTTACTTTTGGATAGAGTTGGGATTGGCCTTGAGTTGGCTTGGAATGACCAATAGATGGTTATTTTAAGCTCCCACTTCCTCAAGGGCAAATAGGGAGCTTCCAACATGNGACCAATAGATGGTTATTTTAAGCTCCCACTTCCTCAAGGGCAAATAGGGAGCTTCCAACATGAAAAAAAAAATCATTTTCTTATGGCCACTTGAAACTAAGTGCCCATTTGGGGGCGCTTATTTGGTGCGACGGCGTTATGAAAACGCCGCCCACGCGTTTGTTTAACGCGTTCGGGTGAGTTTTCGTAACGCCGCCTTTCAAGTGTATAGTATATGCGGCCGCGGGATCGACCCTGTGGCCCGCGTTTGTTCGCTGTGTTTTATCTCGCTGTCCTTTCTCTCCTCTACCCTAACGCGATACCAAATCCCTCGAGCTCTCGTGCTTGATTCCACTCCTCACTAGTCCTTCGCCTCACATCTACCCTAAAATTCCTTCATACCCTCTCGTAACGGTCGATCAGTAAGTATTGTATGGAATGATTTTCTTTAGTTGGTGCTCATGCAGTTGGATTTCGTTCATCGGATTTTCTTGGGTAATGTTAGGCTTTCGAATGATTTGCTGTATGCAATTTTATCGTTTTTTGAATGTGTTTGACATTTCAGTATGTTCCTTCTCCTCTTCTCAAATTCTTCTTTCCAGTTGTGATTTCAGTAGGTTGTTGTGTTGGGGTTTTTGTCTTGCCATTTCAGTATGTTTCTTTGGTTTGATTTGTCAAGAGAGCAAGTTATGCTTGTAGTGCAATTAGCCTTCATGGGAGCATGTTCGAATGAACAATTTTTTAGTGAATGGTTGCAGTGCATGTTTGGATCTAACCCATTTTGGTTGTTGTTCACATTTCATTGGATGATTGAATTCACAATTGGTACCATCATATAATTGAAGAAAATAATATTTTGCCTACATGAAAGTAACTGAAGACTACAATGTAATACATCATCTGCATAACCAAAAAACTGATCCTCTTGATATATTTGAGAATTCTTTTTAGAGGATTAATTAATCACGGGGCTGGCATAGTATTAAGCCTCAAACCAGTAATATAAATTCTCCATGATGAAATTTATAGAAAATTCTTAAACGCTCCAGTCTAGTCTAACTAATAATGTGGGCACATTATTAAATTTTGAGATTTTCATATTTTTTGGGGCCAACTTTGCAGATTTTTGTGTTGTTTAGTTTGTTTGGCAGAGTGAAGTGAGCTTTTGCTAGTTTGGCTTCTCCTTATGTGTCTGACCAAGAGAGAGAATTTTAAAATTTGGAGTCAACTTGATCTCTTTGAAATGAGATACCTAAGGTTTTGAAAATCCCCGCTTCTAAATTTTTTGATCCAATATAACTCTTATGCAATACTAAAATCAAGAAAATATTTAACCCAAGGATAATGTGTTGACTGAGTCACTCTTTTGGATATGAGAGGGATAATCCTTAGATAAAGAACTGTTATTCAATTATCGGGCATGGAAGGTAGCTCTGACATTCTTTCTTGTTTATGAGATCCATTTTAGATTTGCTACTTTTCATGTTATATGTAGCCTAATGTGTTCTCATAAAACCCAAAGTAGATGAGATTATGTTTTTGTCTGAGTAGGAAGCAGTTTACTCAGAATTGACTCAATCTCAAGTAGTCTATACTTGCTTTATGGCCCATTGTGGATAGGCTGATAAGATCCCCTTGCAAAAAATTGTTAGTTATTCTTTCATTAAGGATGACTTCAAACGGAATGAAACTTTGTTTTTGAATATGCTTTCACAAGTTTTCCTAATTAAAATTTTTTAACATGGTAGAATAGAATCAACTATTTTATAATGCTTAGATATCACTTACACTTGTTGATCATCTTCATTATGGTGTTGTTTAGTTGACAACAGTAGAGAGCATTACAATTCTTTTCCAGGAGTTTTGAAAATCTAGTGTGGTTGGAAGAAAAGATAAACACATTGTAAAATTAAAATGCATATGTGAATTTGAGGCAGATTATTTTCATAAAAAAGTTTGGTATGTTTGCAAATCTTTTGCATATGATTCCAGGCGGTGTTTAATGTGTAAATGCATACAAATTGGTTGGTATGCATGCAAAGTTTGTGCATATTATTGGAGGTGGCCTTTAAGATGTTTCATGTGTAAATGCATACAAATTGGTTGGTAAGTATGCAAAGCTTGTGCATACTATTGCAGGTGGCCTTTAAGGTGTTTCATGTGTAAATGCATACGAATTGGTTGGTATGTATGCAAAGCTTGTGCATACTATTACAGGTGACGTTTTATGTGTAAATGCATAAGAATTGGTTGGTATGTATGCATACTATTTTAGGTGTTTCATGTGTTCTTTGTATGTATAGGAGAAATTGAAGTTTACGTGTAGGATATGTAATGCATAATATTTGTGTGGTATGCATTTAGAATTTGAAGTTTAGTTGTTAGATGTGTAATATGATATGTTTGGTGATGATATCTGAATTGAGGAGGCAGAAGGTGCATGTGAATTCCTTGCGACTTCATAACAACAGAGAGATTTCGAGGGCTATCTCCCACCTGCAAAGCTTTTGGCGGTTATGAATTGATTTCTGATATTGGATTGCACAAGGTAAATATATACCTTGTGATAATCATGGGCTCCTAATGTTTTCTGGTGTTTTTTCCTCAGTTTTTAATGATTGAGCCCCAACTTGTAATGTTTTCAGGTGTTTTTTTTTTCATTATTCTCTAATTTTTGGCATCTAATTTGAATTATTTCGTCCTATCAGATTAGAAAATTATATAAACCACCCATAAAATTCTAATATATGCTACCGCAACACAATCTAGAAAAAATACTGCTCCTAAAGCGGCTAGAATGCTCACTTGTGGTTTTACTGGAATACTAAAAGAATGGCGGGACAATGTTATGACAGATGGACAAAAGCAAAACCTTAGTGAAACTAAATTAGAAGATGTCACTCTTCCAAATATGGCTGAGTCTTATTGAAAGTCACATTTTATTACATCACTGTCGTCTTGGTCATCCCAGTTTTCACTATGTTGCAACGTTAAACTCTATCTTCTTATTAATAAAAATTCAAAGTTTCATTAGTATGAAACCTGTAAATTGGCTAAACTTACTCGTCATATATATTCTCTATCTCAGTACAAATCTTCACATCATTTCTCTATCATCCACAATGATTAAAGACAATTAAACTTGAAAAATATCAATGGAGCTAGTTAGTTTGTCGCATTTATTGATAATCTCAGTAGAACCAGTTGTGTAACGTCCCATTTTATTATCCAAAGGAGGGGAGTCGAAGAGAGAGGGAGGAAACGAAGAGTTGAGCATGAGAGAGGAAGAAGCGAAAAGTCAGGCAACCAAAGAGGGAGGAGAGGAAGAGAGAGTCAAAATTCAAGGATGCAATTTCTATAAAATCGTCGCAGAAGGCGCAACGGCTTACCTAAGAGTCGAATGGCGGCAGCGCTGCATCGTTGAGACGCAACTTCAAGCAAAGCTTATGTGTCATGCGAAGACAAAGAGAACGTCGAGACACTCTCATGACTCCGTCGAGCTTCAAGTGGGCAAGACAAGTCGAGCATAGAGGAAGAAGGAAGCTGGCCAAATCCGAGGCATTCGGCGTAGGCGATCACGGGAAGAGGTGAAAGGCATATTTCGTGCGTTTGTCGGGAGGAAGCCGAAGCTGAATTTAAAGCCAAAGTCAGAGCTCTCAATCCGGATCTCTCACATCCAGAGGAGGTGATCGAGCCAAGGGAGGAAGTTCAGAGAACACGCGTGCATGAGAGGGGTTTTTAGCCAGTGAATTTATTTAAGTTATATATATATATATTTATTTATTTATTTATTTATTTTTTTGGAGTGGTGACTCTCTACGCGTTAATTAAAAGAAAAAGTACAGAAATAGGAGGGGGGAGGATCCCCGTCTATGAAAACAAAAAAAAAATACATTTGACTCACCCCTAGGGGTTCCTCTCCCCACAGTACAACTCACACAAAAAGAAAACTCCAAAAATAACAGGTATACCCAAAACCAAAGAACAAAAACCCAAAAATAAGTAAACCCGTATTATAGTGTAACTTGAAATGTAAAAAAATAGAAAAAAAGATGTACAAAAAGTGTCTTCATGTTAGTAGAGTTCTCCAAAAGCATTCCCACGAGCAACCAAAAAGTGTTTGAAATACAGGAGCGTAGAGCATAGAGGTCCAAAATAGCGGTAACCGACGGAAGACGTGAGAACAAAACAAAAACAGGAATCAGGAACANGTGTTTTGTATAAATTAATAATATATATATTAATATTAATCACAATAATTAAAATTAAAAGTTCAAGTATTGAAATCTTAAAGTAGTACAATACAACAATAAGTGATAATTAAATTAAAACATAATTAAGTAAAGTGATGATTGAATACTTTATATTTCATGAATAATAATTCGATATAAGTAACACAAGTTGAGAGCAAACTGACCATCTATCATTGAGGTGAGTACTCGTACTTCTAATCTATGATAATAATTTAGATCTTCTCAACTATTTTTGCATTAGTAAATAATAATACTTTTACAAGTTTTATTTTGATTTATATATTATTTCCTTTATTAGTCACATGCATTGATGTATATTATATATAGTATAATGGATTGAATGCGATGAACATATGAGTAATATATTTATATTGACTGTTTATATGTACGTGAATGACTATGNTTTTACAAGTTTTATTTTGATTTATATATTATTTCCTTTATTAGTCACATGCATTGATGTATATTATATATAATATAATGAATTGAATGCGATGAACATATGAATAATATATTTATATTGACTGTTTATATGTACGTGAATGACTATAATAGAGCTACCCTTTTAAGGTACTAGCAGAGGATGCTAACGTACCCATGCACGTAAATGAAAAAAAAATATTAATATTGAAGTACTATAAGTGATACAATTTTTAGAATATATTCCTGTGACAGTTGTACATGATATAGAATGATATAGATATGTTATTGATATTGTAAGATTCATTGAATAACATCAAATATTTATATTGATTTATTAAAAAGTTTAGGTGACATGTATTTTTCTTTCTTATCAATGTATTATTGTAGTTTAATAGTATGAGTATTCACTAGTTTTGTTTAGTTTATTGTTATTTTAAATTAACATTTTAAGTTTAACTAAGTGACTAAAAAATGAGTGACAAAAGAAAAAATATTTATAAAAGACATGGACAATAAGTAACAANCATTGAATAACATCAAATATTTATATTGATTTATTAAAAAGTTTAGGTGACATGTATTTTTCTTTCTTATCATTGTATTATTGTAGTTTAATAGTATGAGTATTCACTAGTTTTGTTTAGTTTATTATTATTTTAAATTAACATTTTAGGTTTAACGAAGTGACTAAAAAATGAGCGACAAAAGAAAAAATATTTATAAAAGACATGGACAATAAGTAAAAGGATAAATTTAAATATAATGATTTAATTTAATTAGTAACTATTTCATTCGTTAATGATTAATTATTGAAAATAAATATGAAAAAAATTAATTCTTACCGTTGGACCGTCGATACTCCCGTTAGCTAACTCCAAGCCACGGATCCGGTCATGGCAAAAGTAGTATTAGAACCAAGGTTTATAATTAAATAATGAAATCTAGATGAAAGAGCCAATAGGTTAATTATAAANAAGTAGTATTAGAACCAAGGTTTATAATTAAATAATGAAATCTAGATGAAAGAGCCAATAGGTTAATTATAAGAAAATCAGAATAATAATCAAAATTAAAAATTTAAGTTAACTCAAATTAATAATTATATTCATTTAATACAATTGAAATCATAGAAGAAGAGAGTGTAAAAGAGAACACAAAAATACAACTTATTATAAATGTGAACATGAATGTCCTGACCCAGATGATGGCAGTTATGACTCTCCTGATTCAGCAGTACAGATAGTAGCCTATTAGAAATGATACAGTTATTGTGAATAAGTATTTGAAGATATTTCAAGATCTACATTCATCTTTATTCAAGGGAACTGAAGACCTGATTGAAGCAGATAACTAATGAGGATAGAAAAAATATTAGATAACATGTCATGTCAATATGAAAGAAGAGCATTGTTAGCTACTTTTGTGCTGGATGGAGAAGTTGAAAGGTGGCGGCGTGAGCAGCGTCAGAACAGGTTATGAGATGTGCCCAACATAGTGATAAGTTAGGCGGAATTTGTGGAGATTTTTATAGAGTGGTTTGGACTCCTATCCGTTCAAAGACGGATGCAGTACGTGTTCATCATGTTGAGGCAAGGAGGGAAGGAGGTCATACAGTATGAAGCAAAATTCACTGCATTGTCGAGGTATGTTCCACAATTGTTCGATACTGCAGAAGAAAAGTGCTACAAACACTTTTTGAGATTAAAGGGATCGATCAGGCAGTAGTTGGTGCCTTTGGGGATTGATGAATACTCAATATTAATTTAAAGCTTTAGAAGAGTGTAAATGGACTTTCAGCTTACTCAAAAGCATAAGGATTGAAGCAGATAACTAACTAATGAGGATAAAGAAAATATTAGATAGCATGACATGTCATGATGAAAGAAGAGCATTGTTAGCTACTTTTGTGTTGGATGGAGAAGCCGAAAGATGGTGGCGTGGGCAACGTCAGGACAGGTTATGGGATGTGCCCAACATATGATAAGTTGGGAGGAATTTGTGGAGCTTTTTAGAGAGTGGTTTGTACTCCTATCTGTTCAAAGACAAATGCAGGATGAGTTCATCAAGTTGAGGCAAAGAGAGAAGGTCATGCAGTACGAAGCAGAATTCGTTGCATTGTCGAGTTATGTACCACAATATATCGTTATTGCAAAAGAAAAGTACTACAAATTCTTTTCGAGATTAAAGGATTCGATCAAACAGTCGTTGATGCCTTTGGAGATTGATGAATACTCAATAATAATTTAAAGATCTAGAAGAGTGGAGATTAATTATCAACTTACTCAAAAGCATAAGGAGATGCACAATCAGAAGGGTCTTGATGAAGGAGAACATGTGAATCAATAAGAGGGATCCAACGGGAAGTAAGTCCAAGAACAATTTGGGTTAAGTTGGTAGAAGTATGACTCAAGGTACTGCAGTCACTTGTGCCAAATACAGAAGACAACATAAAGGTAAATACTTGATGAGCTCTAACACTTGTTATTGGTGTTGTTAGTCTAATCATATAGCATGACATTATCTATCTCTTAGCTAGAAGAGTACTGAAGATCATAAACCGGAAGGAGCTCCTTCACAGAAGACTACAAGTGAGCAAAAAATATATAATATATAGCTTTAGCTCCTACTCAAGGTCAACCAAGACAACTTGTTCGACCTTGAGTGTATTCTCTTACTCATAATGAGCACCTACTGCTACTGATGGTGATGAGGACTAATGTGTTCATGTGTTTTCTTAGCATATTTTTTGTGTTATGTTGTTATCTTGATTTTGTTGATGAGGGGAGAATAATTGAGTCACCATGTATCAGGTTTTTACCTTACAGTGATTACTTTTCTTCATAATGAATGATCCTTAGTTTAATGGATAACTAATGTTGACCTGCTTAATGTGAAATGACTTGAGATATGTATATAAATTTCGATGACGAAATTTTTGTAAGTGGGGAAGATTGTAACATCCTGTTTTATTACCTGGGAGAGAGGAATCAAAGAGCCAAAGAGAGGGAGAGAAAATGAAGAGATGAGCAAGAGAAAGGAGGAAGCGAAGAGTAAGGCAACCAAAGCGAGGAGAGGAAGTGAACAAGTCGACATTGAAAANAGACAATTAAACTTGAAAAATATCAATGGAGCTAGTTAGTTTGTCGCATTCATTGATAATCTCAGTAGAACCAGTTGTGTAACGTCCCATTTTATTATCCAAAGGAGGGGAGTCGAAGAGAGAGGGAGGAAACGAAGAGTTGAGCATGAGAGAGGAAGAAGCGAAAAGTCAGGCAACCAAAGAGGGAGGAGAGGAAGAGAGAGTCAAAATTCAAGGATGCAATTTCTATAAAATCGTCGCAGAAGGCGCAACGGCTTACCTAAGAGTCGAATGGCGGCAGCGCTGCATCGTTGAGACGCAACTTCAAGCAAAGCTTATGTGTCATGCGAAGACAAAGAGAACGTCGAGACACTCTCATGACTCCGTCGAGCTTCAAGTGGGCAAGACAAGTCGAGCATAGAGGAAGAAGGAAGCTGGCCAAATCCGAGGCATTCGGCGTAGGCGATCACGGGAAGAGATGAAAGACATATTTCGTGCGTTTGTCGGGAGGAAGCCGAAGCTGAAGTTAAAGCCAAAGTCAGAGCTCTCAATCCGGATCTCTCACGTCCAGAGGAGGCGATCGAGCCAAGGGAGGAAGTTCAGAGAACACGCGTGCATGAGAGGGGTTTTTAGCCGGTGAATTTATNAAATTCAAGGATGCAATTTCTATAAAATCGTCGCAGAAGGCGCAACGGCTTACCTAAGAGTCGAATGGCGGCTGCGCTGAATCGTTGAGACGCAACTTCAAGCAGAGCTTATGTGTCATGCGAAGACAGAGAACGTCGAGACACTCTCATGACTCCGTCGAGCTTCAAGTGGGCAAGACAAGTCGAGCATAGAGGAAGAAGGAAGCTGGCCAAATCCGAGGCATTCGGCGTAGGCGATCACGGGAAGAGGTGAAAGGCATATTTCGTGCGTTTGTCGGGAGGAAGCCGAAGCTGAATTTAAAGCCAAAGTCAGAGCTCTCAATCCGGATCTCTCACATCCAGAGGAGGTGATCGAGCCAAGGGAGGAAGTTCAGAGAACACGCGTGCATGAGAGGGGTTTTTAGCCAGTGAATTTATTTAAGTTATATATATATATATTTATTTATTTATTTATTTATTTTTTTGGAGTGGTGACTCTCTACGCGTTAATTAAAAGAAAAAGTACAGAAATAGGAGGGGGGAGGATCCCCGTCTATGAAAACAAAAAAAAAATACATTTGACTCACCCCTAGGGGTTCCTCTTCCCACAGTACAACTCACACAAAAAGAAAACTCCAAAAATAACAGGTATACCCAAAACCAAAGAACAAAAACCCAAAAATAAGTAAACCTGTGTTGTAGTGTAACTTGAAATGTAAAAAAATAGAAAAAAAGATGTACAAAAAGTGTCTTCAGGTTAGTAGAGTTCTCCAAAAGCATTCAAACGAGCAACCAAAAAGTGTTTGAAATACAGGAGCGTAGAGCATAGAGGTCCAAAATAGCGGTAACCGGCTGAAGACGTGAGAACAAAACAAAAACAGGAATCAGGAACAAAAAGCAGGGAAACAAAAACCGGCCTGCAGCAAAACCATGGAAACCTGCCAAGCATAATAAAATCTCGCAAAAGGAGAGAGACTTAAATACATACATAAGGCAGATTCAAGTTATCCCCAATGAGGAGGCGTCTGAGAGGAGCAGAGAGGGAAATACCGACGTGGCAGACCTCCCCTGCATGCTTGGCTAACCAATCAATAGGGGAGTTGTCCTCTCTATGAATGAATTTCCAATTTACCTCAAGATGTCTTTCAGCTATAAAAGTTAAAATATGTTTAAAAGTACAAAATATATCCCAGAGGGGAGGAGAGATACCTAAAATAGTATGNTTGTCCTCTCTATGAATGAATTTCCAATTTACCTCAAGATGTCTTTCAGCCATAAAAGTTAAAATATGTTTAGAAGTACAAAATATATCCCAGAGGGGAGGAGAGATACCTAAAATAGTATCATAGAGCTATTTAAAATCAGTTTCCACCTAAATTTTATGAAAATTGAAAACAGTAGCCACCATTAAAGCCAGAAAAACCCCTAACATTCTGTGGCCAATAGGTTGTCAGCGACAACAGGAGAGGTGAAATAACAGAGATACCTAACCTCAAAATCTCTAAACGTGCCCCCAACCGCAGCATATATATATATATATATATATATATATATA
>JXCR01145011.1:7885-30957 GCA_002079205.1 Phalaenopsis hybrid cultivar | reverse complement strand
CATACATGGATCGGCTCGAACTGGCTCTAGATTGGCATGATGTATTATTTATATATTAAAATTATACATATCATGCCAAATACAATTGAATATAAGGTACCACAAGCCTGTTTCGAGCTGGAATGCAACCAAATAATTCAATTTGAGTTTGCTTGCTTCGATTTCGAGCCGAAAAATATCCAAATAATTCATTTTTGAGTCAGCTTGTTTCGATTTCAAGCTAGTTCGAGCACGATTCAGTTTCGAGTCGAGCTGAAACTGAATTGATTTATGTCATCACTAAAACTGATTTGACCGTCGTTTCATTGTTGTTAAAGATACTTGTACTCTCAAACTCTACAGAAGGTAGAGTTATGAGCTTACCAGCTTTGGTGATAGGGTAGGTGTTATTGAATCTGTCATGTTTAGTCTGGCGATCAAATTGCCACGGTCTCCCCAACAATAAGTGATAGGCATCCATGGGTACCATGCCGCACCAAATCTGATTCTGTAGCTGACTCCCAATTGAAAACTTCACACGACGCTTCTTGTCAATGCTGACTCCATTCTTCTTCCTCAATCATATTAGGGAGTACGGTTGTGAATGTATCTGAGTTGTGAGGCTCAACTTATCTCTCATATGTGTATACGCTACATTCTTATTTTTTTCCTCCATCGATGATTATACTGCATATCTTTCCTTTCACAGTACAACAGATGTAGACTATTTGTGGCGAAGCAGCTGCTGCTCCTTCATAGCCTTAGTCTGAAGAACCTATTGAACCACCACCATCTCACCCTCATCTGGTGGAATATGGTACTCCTCACCGTGTTCTTCCGCTGCCTCTTTGTTGCTCACATCTTCCATGACACTCTGTTCGGTGAAGGACACAACTCGGCTCATCCGGCAACTGGAGGTGATGTGCCCAAATCCATAACATCTAAAGCATTTCCTAGCTAGAACTGTGGCAGGCGTGCTATTCCTCTCGAGCTTATTTTTACTTTGAGTGGCGTTGTCCTTCTCCTGACAAGTTTTCTCATCTCTCTATTATGTACTCCTGATGTATATAACTAAATTGGTTGTCTAATGGGCGGTGGGTATTTGCTTTGCTTTTGTTGTCTCTCCACCTTCTGTGCCTAGGTCTATACGTCACCTAAAGACCAGTAAAGTTGTAGCTAAATCGCATTATCGATGGCAGGCTTCATGCCTCCTAATTACTTAGCTATTGTGTGCTCCTCTGACTCTATCAGATTACATTGCAACTTTGTTGTTTACTCCTCCACTAATAGGTCTATATGTTATAGATATTGTCTCTGCAACTCTCTCTTCATCTTCTCCCAGGTAGTAATTTTGTTTCATCCTTCTCTATTTCCCTCTCTCTTCAGGTTCTCGTTCCACAACGAGGTGCTCTTCTTCAGCTTAATAGTAGCTAGTTTTACTTTTTGATCATTTGACGTCTTCTTGTATTCAAATACCTTCTTAACTGTCTGCAGTCATTCTATGAAATGATTTGGATTCATTCTCTCCTAGAAATTTGCTATGCCCACTTTCACTCTTGAATCTTTGTATCTTTCAACAGGCACTTCGTCTCTATATTCTCTAGCCGACACTTAATCTATGTATCCTCTAATAGATATTTAATCTCTTGGCCTCCTCTAATATTGTATCTCAAAGCGTCGTGGCATGTCTTCTTCACTACAATCATTTGTATGGAAGGGATTCTGGTGTTCCTCCCTCTTCACTTTGGATTTCGATACCACTCTCGTTGGTAGCCTCTCCATAGGTCCTTTCCTCAATGTCATCGTGCCATTGTAGCACTTGACAGAGCTATGCTACAACTCTTCCATGGTAAACTCTTGATCAATTTTTGAAAATTGTCTCCTCGGTGACATGATTACGTTTTGTGTGTGGAAGAGAGTGTATGGGGTGATGTAGGGTGGGAAATAAAAAAAAGTTGGGTGGAGGTAGGGTTGGTATGGATGGATGCTAGAAAATAGAGGATCTGACTAAGGTTAAACTATCTCTGAGGCCAAATGATACTGAAGTTAACTAAACAAAAACAAAAAAAAATGCAAGTTTTATTACGGAAAGAAAATACAGGTTACAACAAACGCACGCCGAAATAGGAAATTACAAAGTCACGCAACACAAACACCAAACTAGGGCCTTGATCGAAGGGGGTGATGCTACGACTTGATGGGGATTAGTGGGTAGGGATGGCTGGGTGGTCAAGGGGCAACAAGGGCGAGGCTGGCAACAGCAGGGAAAGCCATGGTTGTTGTTAGGAAGGGTTGGAAAGTGGATGACAACAAAAGTTGTGTGTGGGGAGTGACAACAAGAGGGTTGTGGCAAGTNTGTAAAAGAGATATATATATATATCTGTGTGTGTGAGAAGTGGCCATCCACCCGCGCTCGTGTAAAAGAGATATATATATATATCTGTGTGTGTGAGAAGTGGCCATCCACCCGCGCTCGTGTAAAAGAGGGGCACTGCTGCACCAGCTGATCTCGATTCTCCCGGCGATTTTTGACGCTGATCGCCATCATATGTGGCCTTTAGGGATCATCCAGTTCTACTCCTCTTCGGAAATCAAACCCCCTCGGAACAAGTCATCGACGTTTGGTAAGAATTAGAACTCTTTTACCATCCCTAAACCTGTCTTCAAGCTTTGCTGTTTAAGATTTTGGTTATTGATCCTCTCAATTCAACGATGCTTCAGTTTTCGGTGCCGAACTGCCCCTGTTGTACACTGTTGATGACGCCATTAAGCTTTCTAGGCTATTTCAATCTACAACGATCTTTTGAGGAGATTGATTTTTCTTATTTTTTTGTCGAACTGTGTTTTGAAGGCAACTTCAAATCTAGACTATAAGCATTAGTTACTGGACTATAAAATGATGATGACGGCTACTTTGCTTAGGGTTCCCGATGAACAATCTATGATAGTTTCCATTTCTTGACTTAACAAAGAGCCTCCTATCAAATCGATTTGGATTTCGTTCCTACATTTAACAGTCCGATAGNACTATAAAATGATGATGACGGCTACTTTGCTTAGGGTTCCCGATGAACAATCTATGATAGTTTCCATTTCTTCACTGAACAAAGAGCCTCCTATCAAATCGATTTGGATTTCGTTCCTACATTTAAGAATTCGATACAAGAACTAGGGCTCCGTTTTCTCTCTGAGCCTCATTTTGGGAAACCCTAAAATGCCATCCAGTGCTAGCACTCTGGAACTTAGGGCTGTGAATTTAGCTTGAAGATCATTAATCTCAAGAAAATTGATTCGAATTTTAGCTTGGATCGATATCAAATTAAACGAAATGAGCCAAGCTATGAACCAAAACTTTGGATTTAATTTTTTTCAAGCAAATTTCGAGTCATACATGGATCGGCTCGAACTGGCTCTGGATTGGCATACATGGATCGGCTCGAACTGGCTCTAGATTGGCATGATGTATTATTTATATATTAAAATTATACATATCATGCCAAATACAATTGAATATAAGATACTACAAGCCTATTTCGAGCTGGAATGCAACCAAATAATTCAATTTGAGTTTGCTAGCTTCGATTTCGAGCTAAAAAATATCCAAATAATTCATTTTGAGCCAGCTTGTTTCGATTTCAAGCCAGTTCGAGCACAATTCAATTTCGAGCCGAGCTGGCTCGAAACCAAATATAACGAGTCATGAGCCGATTCTAAGCTAAACTCAATCCATTCAAGCTGATTTCAAGTCGACCCCAATTCGTTAAGAACCCTGTTTTTCGAGTCATCCACCCTGTAACTTCCCTAATCTTTCCTCTGGAAGATTTTAGCAATAAGATCGAGGACTATGGTCTGATTGAAGCTATTTTTTATTGGAAACTCTTATACTTGTTTTAATATCACCATATAGGCTAGATTTGATATGATTGTTGATGGGGCATAATTTTAAATTTGAGATGGGTTATATTTGAAGTTAGGGAAAATGTTAAGAAATTAGGTCGAAGAAAAATAAAAATCGACACAAATCTAGAAAAACACCAAGATTTAACGGGGTTCGGCAAAGATGCCTACGTTTTCGGGAGCAGAGCGGCGACTTTTCCACTAATCCAGAAAAAGAGTACAGAATACAAAAATAGCATAATACCTAGGGTAACATACAGACCTATTTATAAACCTAAAAAGAACAGTAAATGAAATATTGAGTACAATATGTAATTACCAAATTACCACTGTACGACACTCCCAACCCTCATAAGGAAACTCCCCTAATTTGGACAGAATCTTCCGCACCGCTCCAGAATCTGTCCCTTTATGGTATATGAGTCATATCTAACAAATCTCTATCTTGGCGAATATCCAGCCCCTTAGGAGAAATACGTCATGGAGTTTCTTACATATTATAATTGGATTGGGTCACCATGCTTCTATAGCAACTACAAACATTCAACAAGTCCAAGCAATGCATGAACTTGTTGATAGTAACTGACTTGGTCAACATATCAGCTGCATTTTCATCGGTATGAACCTTCTGCAATGCATGAACTTGTTGATAGTAACTGACTTGGTCAACATATCAGCTGCATTTTCATCGGTATGAACCTTCTGCAACAGTATCTCCCCAGAAGCAATCAATTCTCTGATCTTATGATACCTGACATCAATGTGCTTGGTTCTCGCATGGCACACCTGGTTCTTAGCCAGATAAATAGCACTCTAATTGTCACAATGCAACTGAACTCCACCTTGCTCAATGCCCGGTTTCTTTACTAGCCCAATAAACCATAAGACTTCTTTAACAGCTTCAGCTACTGTCATGTACTCAACTTCAATTGTAGATAATGCCACAATAAACTGAAATGTTAATTTCTAACATATAGGACCTGCACTAAGAGCAAACACATACTTAGTTGTAGACCTTCTGCCATTCAAATCACTAGTATAGTCAGAATCAACGTATCCCACAATTGAAGGATAATACTGCTGATTGCCAAAAATAATTTTATGTCATACATTTCCCTTTAGATACTTAAAAATCCACTTGCTGTTTCCCAATGTCGTCTTCCAGGTTTAGTCATGTATTTGCAGATTTGACTAACAACATGAGTCAAATTAGGACGAGTACATATCATTGCATACATCAAGCAGCCAACTGCACTGACATATGAAACCTTTGTTATGTCTTCGATTTCTGTATCTGTCTTAGGACACTGTTATGAAGAAAACTTAAAATGATTTGCCAAAGGAGTGCTTACTTTTTTTGCTTTGCTCATCTCAAACTTGTCCAACACTTTCTCAACATAGCCTCGTTGAGATAAACATAATCGTCTTGAGACTCTGTCTCGATAAATCTTCATTTCAAGAATCTTATTCGTAGGACCCAAGTCTTTCATGTCAAATTCCTGACTCAATAAAGCTTTCAAACCACAAACATCATTCATATTCTTTGTAGCAATCAATATATCATTAATATACAATAACAGAATAATAGAACGATCATCAAGGCTTTTCACATAAACACAACAATCATACTCACATCTCTTGTAGCTGATATGACTCATGTAGGATTCAGACCGCTTGTATCATTGTCTTGGAGCTGTTTCAACCCATACAGTGATTTCTGTAACCTGCAAACCATATGCTCCTGTCCAGGTTGACTGAACAATTCTGGCTGCTCCATATAAATCTACTCTTCCAGATCACCATACAAGAAAGTAGTTTTAACATCCATCTGCTCCAAATGCAAATCCCAAATGACTACTAATGCAAGCACTGTCTTGATTGAAGTATGTCTGATTACAGGAGAAAAGATTTCATCATAATCTATCCTCTTTTGCTGAGAAAATCTCTTTGCTATCAGTCGAGCCTTGAACTTTTCCCCTTCATTTTCCGATACTGCTGGTTTCCTTTTGTACACTCACTTGCAACCAATAGTCTTCTTTTTCTCAGGAAATTGAACTAGCTCCCATGTGCGATTTTTCTGCAAAGATTTTATCTCCTCAACTATTGCACCCATCCATTTCTCTTTTTCCTGGCTAGTAATAGCTCTTTGAAAAGTGGCTGGATCATCGTTGCTGATGAGCAGTGCACAAGAGACCAAGTCTTTATAACTCAATCTGCTATGTGACTTTATATTGGTGTGTTTTTGTCTGTCTTTGGCTATATTATAATTCTGCATATCATCTTGAATGAAATCACCAGGTATTAAATTTAAACTTTCAACTCTCTCAGTTGTTTCTGGATGTTGTTCTAAATTCATCTGCACTGCATCTGAACTTGAACTGTTCCCTTGCACCTTCTCGTGATTCTGCTGTAACATAGATTATTCATTAAAAACTGCATCTCTGCTGATCACCATCTTTTTTGCAATCAGTCCCAAAATTTGTATCATTTCACACCTTTCTTATAGGCCAGAAAGATCCACTTCTTAGTTTTTGTATCAAGTTTTGATCTTTCATCTTCAGGTACATGCACATAAGCAGGACAACCAAAAATTCGTGAATGATCAAAATTAACTGGATTACCTGTCCATATCTCTTCTGCTACCTTGCCACCCAACGATGCACGAGGTGATCTATTGATGAGATAACATGTCATATTCACAACCTCTGCCCAAAAACTCTTAGGAAGTCCTGCATTCAGTCTCAAACATCTTGTCCTTTCAATTAAAGATATGTTCATCCTTTCTACCACACCATTCTGTTGTGGTGTCTTGCGCACTGAAAAATATCTCTGAATCCCATGCTCACAAAATTTCTGAAACTGTGAATCTGTGTACTCTGTGTCATTATCGGACCTCAAATACTTGATCTTTCTGCCAGTTTGGTTCTCCACCTCAGCTTTCCACAGCTTGAATTTAGAAAAGACTTCAAATTTCTGCATCAAGAAATACACTCAAACCTTTCTGGAGAAATCATCAATAAAGGTAACAAAATACTGAGATCCTCCCAATGACGATTCCCTAGTAGGGCCACATACATCAGAATGCACATAATCAAGAATTTTTTCAGTTTTGTGCTTTCCAGTCATAAAACAGACTCTAGTCTATTTTCCAAGAACACAGAACTTACAAAGATCGAGCTTGCAGCTTTTAACATCATGCAACAAGTTTTTTCTATGCAATTCTGTCATCTCACGTTCACTGAGATGACCCAGACGCATATGTCATAGCTTTGTACTATCATCATCTGACTCCACAGAATGAACTTTACCTACAACCTTACTCCCCAACAGTTTGTAGATATTGTGTGTAGTTAATTTTCCTTTCATCACCGTCAGTGCACCTTTAACAATTCTGATGGTTTTCATATTCTCATCTGCTTTAGGAATAAAATCATTTATGTGTAGAGTGCCCAAGGAAATCAAATTATTCTTCAGATCTGGAATATGTCTGATATCACATAATGTTCTAACTGTGTCATCACACATCTTAATTCTGACTTCTCAAAACCAACAATATTGCAGCATCTATCATCAACTGGATAAACTGAGCCAGAATTAATTGACCTGTATGAAATAAACCACTTCATGTTATGTGTTATGTGATAAGATCATCCTGAATTAAGAATCCATGCATCTGTGAACTGTGTTGATTAAGCTGAAAGCATATCATTATCACTGCAATCTGGATTGTCACTCTGCACCACATTTACAGACTTCGATGATGCATCACCTTTCTCCACAGTCTGCTTCTTGAGTTTTGGACAATCTTTCTTCATATGACCTGACTCATTCCAATTGTAGCAATGAATTGTCTTTTTGCCTTTGGACTTGGATCTGGAATTTCGCCTTATAAAACTCCCATTCACTTTCTTTCTTTCACGATCCTGCTTACCCTTAACATATAAACTGTCACCATGAGAGGTTTCCCCTGCATTCTGTTTCCGCTGGTTGTGAGCCAATAATGCTGCAGTAATCTCATCAACTTTGATAGTTTCTTCCTCATATGTAAGAGTAGTTACCAGGTGTTCATAGGAATAAGACAGTGAACACAACAAAATCATCGCTCGATCTTCAATCTCAATATTCACATCAAGCCGTGATAAATCTATAATTATTTGATTGAAGTCATTAACATGTTGCGCTAGATCAAAACATTCTTGTATTTTCAGCCCATACAACTTTTGCTTCAGTACAATTTATTCGTCAGAGATTTAGCCTAAACTGAGTTTTCAATTTCTTCCACACCTCCCCTGGAGATTTTAAATTCGTTACGTGATACATAACATCATTTGCCAGACATAAATGTATGGTTGCTGCCGCTCGTTGTTGCAATTCTTTACAATCTTCATCCTTCATGACATATGGTTTTGTTGCCCGCAAGGCTTTCAAGATTCCCTGTTGAGCCAACAGATCTTTTACTCTTGTTTGCCACAATCCGAAGTTACCAGTTTCATCGAACTTCACAACGTCGAATTTTGCACCAGAAATTGTCATTTGAAATTGATCCTGCAACAAAATGTTTTGCAAATTCATCTGCAAATTCTTGCTCAGAAACTTTTCAAAAAAGAAAAGAATGATTGAAAAATTCTCTTAATTAAATTGTTTTAATTAAGTTTTTCAGAAAAACAACATATTTTTTTTCTTTTGAAAAGAAAAGATTGAAATATTTCCTTAATTAAGCTTCCTTAATTAAGTCCCCATTAATTAAAATATTTCTTTTAATTAATTGAATTTCAAAAATTTTTTTTTCCCGCAAAGTAAAAAAATCAAAACTTTCAATTTCCTTATCCGCAGCCTCCAATAAAGAAAATTATAATTAAGTTTTCTTAATTAAATAATTTCTTTAATTAAACTCTTCCTTTCTCTAGAGATTCCCTGCCTTTCGTCACGCAGCTCAAGCATGGGAAAGATTTCATTTTCAAATTTCACCTCCGCAGATCCAGCGGTCCACCAAAGGAAACAACTGCTCCTCGTCGAACACCTTAGGAAAGAAAATTCCTTTCCGCCTGGTTTGTCCGCCCAGCAGCCTCCGAAGTGCGAACCGAGCCTCTTCCGCCCAGTGCCTCCGCCTTCGAACACCAACCGTCCGAAACTACGCGCGGAACCAATCGCGGAAGAAGTTTCGAAAAATCGCTCCTTCCTGAAGAAGCACTGCGCCAAATCCGAAGCCCCCGATCCGGAGTCTGTCTCCAAAAAACTCCTCACGCAGCCGCGAAATCTTCTTCTTCCCTGTTGCCGACGAAATTTCTCCTCCCTGCCCTAGAACCCGTCTCTGATGTCACTTATTGAGAAATTAGTGCGAAAAAAAGTATAAATCGACACAAATACAGAAGAACACCAATATTTAACGAGATTCGTCAAAGATTCTTACGTCCTCGGGAGCAGAGTGACAGCTTTTCCACTAATACAGAAAAAGAATACAGAATACAGAATTAGCATAATACCTAGGCTTACATACAAATGTATTTATAACCCTAAACAAAACAGTAAAGGAAACTTTGGGTACAATATGTAATTATCAAATTACTCCTATACCACACCCCCAACCCACACAAGTGAACTCCCCTGATTTGGACAGAATCTTACGCTCTACTTCGCTTCGCTCCAGAATCTGCCCCTTTATGGTATTTGAGTCATATCTAATAGAAAAAAATTAAAAATAAACACAATCGGCGGCTTAATGGGTGACTAGCAGCTGAGATAAAATCTAAGTGCCTGTTAAATTGCAAGTAAATTATTTAATTAGAAACTTTATTATTTAAAAATAATGCCATTTTATAAATAAAATAAAAACTGAAAAAAGATGCATATTAAAATTATATAAATAAATAAGTAATATTATTTTATAAATGGACATAAAATAACTAAATAGAGATGGCATGACACTTTCAAATTTTTTTAAATTATACTGTCAGAAGTTATCATAAAAAGAATAAAAGTGTGACTGAGTTTTTTTTTTATTTTAAATATTAAAATTTTTGATTTTAGTAAAAAATAAAAATATTATCTTTTTAAAATTTTATAAAACTTAGTAATACTTTTTTAAATAAATAGACATAAAAGAATAAAATATTGTGGCATAAAATTTTCAAATCTGTATTTGTACTGTAAAAAAATATGATAAAGTTGATCAAATATTGGTAAAGTTATATATAAAAATGGAATGTGCTTTTGCTTAATATTATATTTAAATGACATAAAATTATGAGTTATGATCTTTGATTTACCTCAAAAATTTTATTTTTTGTCCAAAATTAAAAAACTAATTTGTTTAACTTTTTAGAATTGTTATAAAAATACAGTCATATATTTTATTCATCAAAATCAGCATTGTATTCATATAAAATGAATTAAATTTGATATGTTTTAAGTCAATAAATTTGCATGTCTAATTACGAAAAAAATTTATATCAAGTAATTTGAAATAAATATATCATCATTTTTAATTTCAATAAACATAAGAATAAACAAGAATTTATGAAATAACTAATGTCCATGGTGGGTTTTCTTGGTATAGCATCGAGTATATAAAAGATGATCATAGATAATTTTTGCCTTCAAAACAGTAATATGTTTGTGCACCACTTTTTTATTAGCTATCTCATGACTTGTGTAAAATGGTAAAGTTGGCAGAGCGGAATGACACCCAAAATAATATATAAATAAAATAAGGCATCGAAGTTATTTGTGTTTAGGAATGTTGGTAGGAGATCCTTGAGTTCCTTGCCAGATTAAGTCAAATGTAGGGCTATACTAGAACTGACTTATGCCACCCTATTCATATGGATATAAATTAGATATGTGCACTATATGCGGAAGGTTCGAGATCGACATATATAAATACGCTAACACCCATCATTGAGGTCTCTGAAGTTGAGGTCGAAGCAAAATCACAAACTATGTCCTCCTCTAGTAGATCTCATTTCATTGCATTGATATGCATCATTTTAAATTCATGATCAGATCTTCAAATCTATTGAATTTTCACTGTATGTTAGTGTTGCCGAAATATTTCTTGTAAGTCCAAGACAAAATGGAACTGCATAGAGCTTGTTTTAATCCATTGAATCAATTTGGTTCTACTCTATATGAATCAATTTACTTGATTGTAAATCAAATATACTAAAATTTAGGTTATTTTCATGCATACACTCATATTTCTTTTAAATCTTTTCTTTTCCTTTCTCTTCAGTGTTCATATCTTTTTTTTTTAAGATATGTAATGTAGGAATCGAAAAATCAAAATAGAAGATGAAAAGGACACAGAAGATTTATGAGGTTCGGCAAATTGTGCTTACGTCCTCGGTGTTGAAATATAAACTTGATTTTAACAAGTTTCTTCTAGAAGCTTATTCTAGAATGTGTGGTAGATATGAAATTATTGTGTGGTAGGTATGAAATTATTTGTAACAATTATATTAGAATTGTAGTGACACAATCTTAGTTATTAATTTAGGAGGTGTCACTAGTATAAATAGGAGTGGAGTTCTTGAGTTTGTATCAAGTCAAGTAAAGGTAATAAATAGAAATGAAGCTTCTTCCATAAATTTTTAACCTTTGTCAAATCTTAAAAGCTTCTCTATTCCAACAAAGTGATATCAGAGATTGAAGGTTCCTTTATATAGCAATGACAAACAGTGATATAGTTTCTTTCCAAGTTTCAATGCTTAAGGAAAGCATCTACGACAATTGGAGTATCAAGATAAATGCACTTCTTGGAGCGCATGACGTTTGGGAGGTTGTGGAGAAAGGCTATGATGAGTCGAGCGACGAGTCCGCTCTATCCACAACACAAAATGATAGCTTAAAAGATTTGCGAAAGAGAGGCAAGAAGGCTCTCTTTCTCATCCATCAAACTTTAGATGAAGATGGTTTTGAGAAGATCTCAAGTGCTACTTCGGCCAAGCTAGTATGGAAGAAGCTCGAGGTCTCGTATAAGAGAAGGTTAAAAATGTACGACTTCAAACTTTAAGAAGCCAATTTGATGTTTTGCATATGAAAGATGACGAGTTGGTCTCCGATTACTTTTCTAGAGTCATTACAATTTTCAATCAACTAAAAAGAAATTGTGAGAAGTTAGAAGATTTGGCTATCATGGAAAAGATTCTTTAATCGTTAGATTCAAAATTTGATAGTATCACAATCATTATCAAAGAGACCAAGAATTTACAAGCCATGACGATAGAACAATTTCTGGGTTCATTGCAAGTCATGAAGAAAAGAAGAAAGTGAATGAAGAGATTGTCGAACAACTTCTCAAGACGAATCTCCAATCAACTCAGAAAGATGAATGCTTCAACAATATTAGAAGCCAACATGGAATAGGTTGTGAACAAGGACGAGGTCATGCTAGCAAGCAAGGATGGGGTATCAACAATAATTATGAGAAAGAAGAAAGCTACAAGAGGACGTGGTCGAGGACACTCAAACTCGAGGTATAATAAATCTCAAATTAAGTGTTATAATTGTGACAAGTTCGGATATTATGTGAAAGAATGTAGAGCATCTAAGTACAAAGTTAATGAAAGAGTCAACTACATAGAAAAAAAAAGAAAAAGATGACACTCTATTTCTAGCATACAAGGACAATGAAAGAGTTGAAGATAATATATGGTACCTAGACACCGGTGCAAACAACCATATGTGTGGGAGACGAAGCATGTTCGTAAAGCTTGACGAATCATTAAGTGGCAATGTGTCTTTTGGAGATGAGTCTAAGATAGAGGTGAAAGACAAATGTAACATTTTCATCCGTCAGAAAAATGAGAAGCATCAATTTATTTCTAATGTTTACTTTGTGTCGAGTATGAAGAACAATATCTTGAGTTTAGGGCATTTCTGGGAGAAATGATATGATATTTACTTGAAAGAAAATACTATCTTCTTAAAAAACAATATTGGTAACTTGATTGCTAACGTGTTAATGTCTAAATAGAATGTTCTTGTTCAGCATTCAAAATGATATTGTCAAATGTCTTAAAACCTGTTATAAAGATGTTTCTTGGCTCTGACATCTTTGATTTGAATATCTCAACTTCAAAGGACTCGAATTGCTTTCAAAGAATTAGATGGTGAGAGGATTACCTTGCATCAACCACCCTGATCAATTATGTGAATGATGTTTATTCGGAAAACACTTTAAGAAAAGCTTTCCAAGAGAGTCAAGTTCAAGAGCCCAAAAGCCTCTTGAGCTCATATATATAGATCTCTGTGGTTCAATAAAAATAAGCTCACTCGGTAAGAGCAACTATTTTTTTCTCTTCATAGATGATTTTTCACGAAAAACATGGGTATATTTTTTAAAGCAAAAATCAGAGATTTTTGGAATATTCAAGTAGTTTAAGGCAGATGTAAAGAAAGAGAGCGGTTTCAAGATCAAAGCTATGCGATCTTTGATCTGATCGAGAAGGAGAATTCACTTCAAAAGAATTTTAAGAATTCTATGAAGCCAACAGAATACGTCGACTTATAACTGTTGCTAGATCCCTTCGACAAAATGGAGTTGCGGAAAGTAAAAATAGAGCAATCCTTAACATGACAAGGAGTATGCTAAAAAGCAAGAGATTGCCGAAGAAGTTTTAGGCAGAAGCGGTTACATGTGCTATTTATTTGGTTAACCGATCACTAATAAGAAGTGTGTTGGGAAAGACAACACAAGAAGCATAGAGTGGAAGTAAGTCCGTCATCTCTCATCTACGAGTTTTTTTATGTATAATTCATGTACGCATACCCGATGAGAAAAGAAGTCAGCTGGATGACAAGAGCGAGAAGTTTATTTTCATTGGTTACGACGCCAAATCGAAAGGCTACAAGTTATACAATCCAAATACAGGGAAGACAATCATCAACAGAGATGTCATATTCGATAAAAGAGGAGAATGAGACTGTGGACTACATGATGCGGACTACAATTTTTTCCCATACTTTCAAGAAGAAGCGCAGTGCATCCAAGGATCGAACAAGCAAGAGAAGAGTCTACTGTTCCACAAACAACATTGACTACAAATACTCAAAGTGACTCATCGTCATCAACTTCAAGATAAAATTCAAGTGAAAGTACCACACCCAAGAAGCCCTACAAAACAAGAAGTAAAAAGATGGAATGGATGAAGAAATCAAGGCAATCGAGAAGAGCGACACCTGGGAGCTAGCTTCACTTTCTAAAGGGCATAAGAAAATTGATGTGAAGTGGGTGTACAAAGCAAAGAAGAATTCTAAAGGAGAAATAAAAAGATACAAGATAAGATTGGTGGCAGAATGCTACAGTCAAAGAGCAGACATCGACTATGATGAAGTATTTGTCTCTGTTGCTCAATTAGAAACTATTAGACTAATCGTCTCTTTGGCAGCTCAAAATAAGTGGAGAATATATCAAATGGATGTAAAATCTGTCTTCTTAAATGAAATACTTGAATAAAAAGTCTACATTCAACAACCACCAGGATATGAAGTCAAAGGACAAGAAGACAATATTCTAAAGCTAAAAAGACTCTCTACGGCTGAAACAAGCATCAAGAGCATGGAATAGTCGAATTGACAAGTATTTGCAAGAGAAATGCTTCATGAAGTGTTCTTATGAGCATGCTCTTTACATCAAAAATAAGGATGAAAATATCATGATTATTTGTTTATATGTCGATGACTTGATTTTCACCGGAAATAATCCAAACATGTTTGAAAAGTTCAAAGAAGCGATGACAAAGGAGTTTGAAATGACAGATATTGTGCTCATGACATATTACTTTGGCATTGAAGTCAAACAAACGGAAAATGAGATTTTCATATCTCAAGAAGGTTATGCAAGGGAAATATTGAAGAAGTTCAAGATGGATAGTAGCCGACCTATAAAAACCCCTGTAGAATGTGGAGTCAAGCTATCAAAGTATGATGAGGGAAAAAAAATAGATCCAACGGTTTTCAAGAGTTTGGTTGGAAGTTTGCGCTATTTGACATGCACAAAGCCTAATATTTTTATGTTGTTGGATTTGTCAGTCGCTACATGGAGATTCCGACTACTATTCACCTAGAAATCGCTAAAAGAATTATGTGTTATATCAAATGTACAATTGATTTTGGCTTACTTTACTTATCATTCAACAATTTCAAGCTTGTAGAATACAACAACATTGATTAGGCTGGAGACATGGATGATAGAAAGAACACTACATGGTTCGTGTTCTTCATAGGAGACACTGTTTTCACTTGGATGTTAACATGGATGTTAAAGAAACAACCAATTGTCCTTCTTTCTACTTGCGAAGCAGAGTACATGATTGCAATCTTATGTTTGCCATGCAATTTGGTTTTGAAACCTATTAAAAGAGTTAAGTTTACCATAAGAAGAGGTGATCAAGATTTGTATCGATAACAAGTCTGCAATCACGCTAGCAAAGAATCTAGTTTTTCACGATAGAAGCAAGTATATTGATATGTGTTATCACTACATCAGAGAATGCATCGAAAGAAAAGAGATACAAGTGCAATACATGAAGTCTCAAAATCAAGTTTCAGATATTTTTACCAAGCCACTCAAGAGTAAAGACTTTATTAAAATGAGAAGTTTACTTGGAGTCACAAAACCAAGTTTAAGAAGGGGTGTTGAAATGTAAACTTGATTTTAGCATGTCTCATCTAGAAGCTTATTCTAGAATGTGTGGTAGATATGAAATTATTCTGTGGTAGGTGTGGTATGTGTGATAGGTATGAAATTGTTGTGTGGTGGGTATATAATTATTTGTAACAATTAGATTAGAATTGTAGTGACACAATCCTAGTCATTAATTTAAGATGTGTCACTAATATAAATATGTGTGGAGTCTTTGAGTTTGTATCAAACCAAATAAATGTGATAAATAGCAGTGAAGCTACTTCCATAAATTTTTAACCTTTAACAAATCCTAAAAGCTTCTATATTTCAACACNTTTTTATATATATATATATATATATATATATATATATATATATATATATATATATATATATATATATTAAAATGACATAAATGCCCACTTCGCTTGCGTGCTCCGCTCCGCTCGTTGCGCTGGCTCGCTCTGTTCCGATCCAACATCTGTCCTTTATCTAGTATATGAGCTATATCTAACAAGATCTTTTTGTTGCTTGGATCAATACTATAACTTAAAAGTGTCCTGAGTCGTGCTATATTTATTTGTTGATTTGTATGTATGTAAATTTTTCATATGTGATAGTTTTATATAAGAAACAAGGAACTTGTATAAACGAAGATTCAATCTGTAATTTTTTTTTCTCAAACTGACATTAGTATTTTTTTTATTATTGTCATTTTGATTGTGTTCCAAATGCACGATTTCAATTATCTTAAATAAATTAAATAAGATTAAACTAATCCTCTCAACACAAATTTCAGTTAGGAATATTGTCGTCCCATCAATTTTTTCTATATCATTGTGTTCTAAATTCAATGCAAAATATAAATCTCAAAATAACTCTAAGAAGTTTAATCGATTATAAGTTATAGCTTTAAAAATTTATTTTTTAGATAAAACAAACTCTAAATGGTGTCAAATGATCTTTTCTTCACAACAATTTTGACATGAAAATGACATAATTTTGAGTATTTTTTATTACTCAGTTGAATGAATTGACTTTGTTGACTATATCTAAATTGATCTAGTTGATATAAAAAAGTACTCACGTTTATGCAGCACTATTTCTTGAATTCCAAGAATTTTTATTGATTCTTTGAGTGTGAGAACAACTTAACATACAGTTGGTAATAAATAGATTTGAAAAGCTGACAATTGATTTAAAATAACGTATGCCTGTTAGTGATGCACGGAACCGAGATATGCTAGATGATGATATAACTTTTGATTTTATTAACTGAATGATGGGTGTTGACTCATCTATATATATGCTAGTTAAGGATCTTCCACATACCAGTATATATATCTAATTCATGAGTCATATGGATATGATGACATGAGTCATTTCAATAGCATCCTACATTTAACTTGTTCTATTAAAGATTTGAGAGAACCTACTGATCCCGGAGTTAACCAAACAACAACGGGAAATACAATTTTTATTCAGAAAGCAAATACGAACTACAACAAACACACACTGAAATAAGAAATCACAATGACATGCAACACAAACACCAAACAAGTGTATGACAAGCACCAAACTAGGGTATGCATCGAAGGGGATGGTGCTGCGACTTGAGGGGGATATGGTTGTCGAGGGGCAAGAAGGAGAAGAGTGGCAGCAATAGGGAAGATGATGGTGTTTGTTAAGGGGTCTGAAAAGTGGATGGCAACAAAGACTGCAGTGTGTGGGGGTGGCAATAGGAGGGTTGCGGTAGGGTTGTAATGCAAGGAACGTGACTGAGAAGGGGCGGCAGAAAGAAGACAACAAACGAGAGGGGGCCAACGGTTGGACATCAGTAGGAATGGCGGTAGAAAACTTCTGACAAGGGCGACAACAAATCAGGCTGCTGGGAGTAAGGCGAGAGAAGCACGTAAGGATAGAAACACACCACCTCAGGACGAGTTACAGCCGAAACACCTTCTCGCATTTAGATACAATCCTGGAAGAGGAAACTTGGACACTGACAGCTGCCCTAACTGAAAACTGAATAAAAAAACTTGCATAGAACATATAATTACTACTAGGGTAGTGAAGGGTGGGCAACCTCAATTAAGTGGCAATTCCCAATCAAGGAAGGTCGTGCGCCCCCTCCTCACTTAGGAAGGACCAGTTCACGCAAAGCTGAGCCAGTTCGATAGCTTGTGGTACCACATTCTGCATTCCATGTGGGAGACGCACCCTCAACAGTCTCTCTAGGTTGGGGAGCTTCGACCCCATTAGTTGAAGCTTCTGTCTTTTCATAGTATAGAATCATATCAAGCATGTTGAAGGTAGAGGAGTTGTTGTCCCAGGGCTGAAGAGTCTTCAACTACATCGATATGAGCATCTGGATCCCATTTCTAGTTACACTGTCTCTCAAAACATCAAAGGAGTTTTCCCCACTTGCGAGCAAACACCTATTTCAGTCTAACCATTTGGAGTTACACTGTTGAGCTAAACTCGGATTTCGTGCCAAGTGTATTCTTTGGATTCCTTCAAAATTAACCCAAGGTTGGTTCAACCCTATCTGAAGAGAGGGCAGCTCGAATCTCCTCAAATGGCAACCATGGCAATAAGCTATCGAACAGGATGTCCCGAAACACCCTCTGTACTGACCGCTCTATGTCTGAAACCCACTTTTCTATCTCATTGATTTATGTCATCACTAAAACTGATCTGACTGTCGTTTCACTCTTGTTAAAGATACATGTACTCTCAAACCCTACAGAAGGTAGGGTTATGAGCTTACCATCTTTGGTGATGGAGTAGGTGTTATTGAATCTGTCATGTTTAGTCTGGCAATCAAATTGCCACGGTCTCCCCAACAATAAGTGGTAGGCATCCATGGGCACCACGCTGCACCAAATTTGATTCTGCAACTGACTCCCAATTGAAAACTTCACACAACGCTTCTTGTCAATGCTGACTTTGTTCTTCTTCCTCAATCATATTAGGGAGTACAGTTGGGAATGTATCTGAGTTGTGAGGCTCAACTTATCTCTCATATGTGTATACACTACATTCTTGTTTTTTTCCTCCGTCGATGATTAGACTGCATATCTTTCTTTTCACAGTGCAACAGGTGTAGACTATTTTGTGGCATAGCAACTGCTGCTCCTTTATAGCCTTAGTTTGAAGAACCTATTGAGCCACCAGCATCTCACCCTCATCTGGTGGAATATGGTACTCCTCACCGTGTTCTTCCGCTGCCTCTTTGTTGCTCACGTCTTCCATGACACCCTGTTCGGTGAAGGACACAACTCGGCTCATCGGGCAACTGGAGGTGATGTGCCCAAATCCAAAACATCTGAAGCATTTCCTAGCTAGAACTGTAGCAGGTGTGCTATTCCTCTCGAGCTTATTTTTACTTTGAGTGGCGTTGTCCTTCTCCTAACTAGTTTTCTTAACTCTCTATTATGTACTCCTGATGTATATAACTAAATTGGTTGTCTAATGGGCGATGGGTATTTTCTTTGCTTTTGTTGTCTCTCCAGCTTCTGTGCCTAGGTCTGTACGTCACCTAAAAACCAGTAAAGTTGTAGCTAAACCGCATTATCGATGGCGGGCTTCAATCCTCCTAATTACTTAGCTATTGTGTGCTCCGCTGGCTCTATCAGATCACATTTCAACTTTGTTGTTTATCTCCACTAATAGGTCTATCTGTTGTAGGTAATTGAGTCTCAAGAAAAGATCATGACAGTAGTGTGGGTTTAGATATTGTCTCTGCAACTCTCTCTTCATCTTCTCCCAGGTAGTAATTTTGTTTCATTCTTCTCTATTTCCCTCTCTCTTCAGGTTCTCACACCACAACAAGACGCTCTTCTTCAGCTTAATAGTAGCTAGTTTTACGTTTTGATCATCTGACATCTCCTTGTATTCAAATACCTTCTTAACTGTCTGCAGTCCTTTTATGAAATCATTTGGATTCATTCTCTCCTAGAAAATTGTTGTGCTCACTTTCACTCTTGAATCTCTGTATCTTTCAACAGGCACTTCGTCTCTATATTCTCTAGCCGACACTTAATCTATGTATCCTCTAATAGATACTTAATCTCTTGGCCTCCTCTAATGTTGTATCTCAAAGCGTCGTGGCATGTCTTCTTCACTACAATCATTCGTATGGAAGGGATTCTGGTTTTCCTCCCTCTTCACTTCNAGCGTCGTGGCATGTCTTCTTCACTACAATCATTCGTATGGAAGGGATTCTGGTTTTCCTCCCTCTTCACTTGGGATTTCGATTCCACTCTCGTCGGTAGCCTCTTCATAGGTCCTTTCCTCAATGTCATCGAGCCATTGTAGCACTTAACAGAGCTGTGCTACAACTCTTCCATGCTAAACCCTTGATCAGTTTTTGAAAATTGTCTCCTCGGTGACATGATTACGTTTTGTGTGTGGAAGAGAGTGTATGGGGTGATGTAGGGTGGGAAATAAAAAAATTTGGGTGGAGCTAGGGTTGGTATGGATGGATGCTAGAAAACGTAGGATATGACTAAGGTTAAACTATCTCTAATGTTAAATGATACTGAAGTTAACCATACAAAAATGAAAAAAATGCAAGTTGTATTACATAAAGAAAATACAGGTTACAACAAACGCACTCCGAAATAGAAAATTACAAAGTCAAGCAACACAAACAGCAAACTAGTGCCTTGATCGAAGGGGGTGAANTTTGGGTGGAGCTAGGGTTGGTATGGATGGATGCTAGAAAACATAGGATATGACTAAGGTTAAACTATCTCTGATGCCAAATGATACTAAAGTTAACTATACAAAAACGAAAAAAAATGCAAGTTTTATTATGGAAAGAAAATATAAGTTACAAAAAACGCACGCCAAAATAGAAAATTACAAAGTCAAGCAACACAAACAGCAAACTAGGGCCTTGATCGAAGGGGGTGATGCTGCGATTTGAGGGGGATTAGTGGGTAGGGATGGCTGGGTGGTCAAGGTGCAACAAGGGCGAGGCTGGCAACAGCAGGGAAGGCGATGGTTGCTGTTAGGAAGGGCTGGAAAGTGGATGACAGCAAAAGTTGTTGTGTGGGGAGCGACAATAGGATGGTTGTGGCAAGGTGGTGGAAGAGTGGTAGTGCAAGGAATGTGGCTGGGAAGGGGCAGCTGCAAGGGGGGATCGACGGATTAGAGGAAGGCGGGGGAAGCAGGGGAGGATAAATAATTATCACCTCAGGACGGGTTACAAACAGAGCACATTTTTTGTCATCAGATACAACCCTAAAAGGGGAACTTTGATGCCGACATTTATTCTGACATAAAAATGAATAAAAAACTTATCTAAGACTTAGAAAACAATGTATAAATACTACTAGGGTAGCTAAGGGTGGGGCGCTCTCAATCAAGAGGCGATCCTCATTCAAGTAAGGATCGCGCGGTCTCCTTATCCCTTAGGATGAATTAGTTCACACAAGGTTGAGTCGGTTCGATAGCTTTAGGCTGCAACATCCCGTGTCCCATGCGGGGGACACACCTACATCACCTATTATTAGCAGTTCTATATCCATTGACTCTGACGCTCTATTTTATTTCTATACTGTTTTATATATCATTTTAATACTATCATTATCGGTCTCAAGCCCGGATGTGAAAAGTGGAGAGTTGTGTTAGGTAGTCAATAACTAGCGTAAAACTTGTTGAAAAAAAACATGACATGAATCATTTTGATCTTTGTGTAAGTGTTAGGGTGTTCCATGGAAGTGACACGTTGTATAGCTTGAATACAATGAAAAATGTGCAAGGTCTCTACACTGGCGCTCGGGTGTAGTGTCAAATAAGCAATGGTTCCCACATTACGGACGGATGCAGACAAAAAAGTATAAAACTATTGAAATTAATATTAGGATAAAATATTGGAATATATGTACTCTCAATGGTAAATTAATGAAATTAGTTGATATTATGATTCATAGAAAGATTAATATCTTATATGTTAAGAAGATTGATAGGTTTTAAACTTTGGTACTCTGATAAGATCGGCACTAGAAATGGTGTAGGTGTAATTATAGATAAGAATTTGAAAGATAATGTTGTAAATATTGATAGAGTTGGTGATAGAATTATAGACTAGAAATGGTGTAGGTGCAATTATAGATAAGAGTTTGAAAGATAATGTTGTAAAAATTAATAAATTTAGAGATGGAATTATAGTTCTTAAGATTATCATTGATACTAAGATTTTTAATATTATTAGTGTTTATGCTCCTCAAGTAGGTTTAGATATAGGGTCTAAAAAATAAATTCTGTATTGACTTAGAAGACTTAATACAAATGATACCTCTTGAAGAAATATTTTTTTTGAAGAAGATTTAAATGGACATGTTGGTAGAGTGATAGAAGATTTTATAAATATTCATGGTGGCTACAATTTTGGAGTGACTAATGAAGAAGGTATAGCTATTTTAGAGTTTGCTTTAGCATATGATTTTATTATTACTAACACTTTATTCAAGAAAAGAGACGAACATCTTATTACTTATAAGAATGGATGTATTAAAAAATAAATTGATTATTTTCTTATGAGAAGAAGAGATCGTCGAGATTATAAAGATTGTAAGGTCATTCCAAGTAAGGATTTAAGTACTCGGCATCATTTATTAGTTCTAGATTTTAAAATGAAGAGTTGTAAAATAAAGAATACTAGAACTCATTATCGTAAATTTAGATGGGGAACCTAAAAGATAAATAAAATTATTTTTATGAATAAAATTCAAGATTTTAAAATTTGGGTTGTTCATGATGAAGCAAATGTTATGTGGGATAAAGTAACGAACGCTATTAAACAAGTAACAAAAGATGTACTTGGAGAATCAAAAGAAAAGTTTATTTAAAAATAGTTGGTGGTGGAATAATAATGTGCAAGGAGAGATAAAATATAAGAATTTATGTTATAAAAAGTAGTTTAAATATAAAAGCTTAGAGAACTGGGAAAAATATAAAGTAGCCTGCCGGGAATTAAAAAGAACAATATGTGACGCTAAAAATTCTGTTTTTAATGATATTTATAATAGATTAGATACTAAAGAAGGTGAAAAATATAATTATAAACTAGCCAAATAGAGAGAAAAGAAAAGTAAAGATTTAACTCAAGTAAAGTGTATTAAAAATAAAAATCAAAAAATGATTTTCTTAGAACAAGATATTCAACATAGGTGGGTGAGTTATTTTCATAAATTTTTTAATGAAGTTTCTGAAAATACAATCGACCTTAGTGATCTTAATATCGTTAATAATAATAAAACGTTTCATTTTTACCATCACATTAGTAAAAAAGAAAACCAGTGGTGGAAAGTCTGTAGGACCTGATGATATCCCAATTGAAATATGAAAATGTTTAGAAGATTTGAGAGTTTCTTGGCTTACTAAACTCTTTAATATTATTTTAAAAACTAAAAAGATGTCTGAGATGTGAAGGAAGAGTATTTTGGTCCCTATTTTTAAGAATAAAGGGGATGCACAAGAGTGTGCAAATTATAGAGGAATTAAGTTGATGTGTCATACTTTAAAATTATGGGAGAGGGTAATTGAACATAGGTTAAGA
>JXCR01145010.1:195598-246669 GCA_002079205.1 Phalaenopsis hybrid cultivar | reverse complement strand
GAGCGTGGAGCCAACTTTGTGGGCAGCAGGACGAGGAGCTTGGAGCGAGCAGCAAGAAGATCTTCTTCAGCATTATCTCTTCCTAGTATAATAAATAACCCATAGGACTTCGAGGTAGCTCGCCTAACGCGACGTAAATCCTCACTCCCTTTTTTTAGGCTCCTGTACAACCATGTTGTGCAGCGTAAGTCCTAACTCGCTTTAGGTTCCGAGGTTGTTGTGTGGCACGATGTAAACCCTCATTTCTCTGTGGGCTATTTGCATAATCGGGTATTATGCAAATATAAGTCCCAAATAATAAAATTGACAGGATTGAATAATTAAATAATATCATCTCTAAAAATGCAGCCACACAGTAGGATAGTTTGGGAAGTCATTGAGGGTTCTTCTCAAGATCTGTGACATCCCCTACCTTTTCTTTTCTTTGGACTCCTGAAATAACTGTTCCTATTTGAGCCACTCTCACTTGCCTATTTCCACGTCCTACCTTGAAAACCTAGACTTTGAAATCCTGAAGACTAGAACTACTTCATTATCGAGAGTTTTCTCAAATGACTCCCGTCATTTGGGATGTAATTAACTATAGGGGCTGGCCCTTCTACGTCCTACCTTGAAAACCTGAACCTTGAATTCTTGAAGACTAGAACCATTGAAAAACCTGAACCTTGAATTCTTGAAGACTAGAACCATTTATCATTATCGAGAGTTTTCTCAAGTATCCCGTCATTTGGGATGTAATTAACTATAGGGGCTTGCCTCTATAGGGAATTTGGAACCCAGCTAAAATAAACCCTATTTAATCTTTGTATTAGATAGGGGAATTTGTCGGTCATATATGAAAGGTTCGCAGACCAAATGGATGCCACAAATCTCTTAGTTTGCAGGATTGGGCCTATTATCTGGGTCTACACTTTTCTCTTGGAATGTGTAGTATTCAAGGTATCAGACACGATTATGCAAATTATTGGACTAATGAGATCCATTCGGTCTCATTTTTTTTTTTTCAAAATTAAAACATACTACTTTTAAAACGCAAACTATATATCTTTTATATTTAAATTAAATCTCAAAAATTATTTTCATATTCATATTTTCAAATCTATCAATCGAAAAAAGTTGACCGACAGCGTTATATGTAATTATGTATGGGTATTTGATCTCTATGTATTGAGACATTAAATTATGCTGAACTCTTTTGAATAGCATTTATTTTATTCGTGATGCTACTGTGGGTGACTTGGGCTCTGTTTGGCGTAGCTGCAGTTTATCAGCTTTTCAGCTGCAACTGCGCTGCCCCAGGAAGTTGCTACGGGGAAGCTGGCTGTCTGTTTGGTGCAGCTGTGTGAAAACAACTTTGGGGCAGTTTTTTCTAAAAAAAAATGACCATGTTGCCCCTATTTGGTAAAACTGTTTAAAACAAAACTGTGACAGTGATATTTTTTATACTTCTGAAGCAGAATTTCACTTCGAAACAGTTCAAAAACTCAGATGCCCAAGAATGAGTACCGAAAGTGATAAAGGAAAAGGAAAAAAAACCACAATTCATGAAAACCATAGCCAAAATTTCGTAAATTATCTTTCCAATTGATGTTTTTTGATTCATTACATCTTTTGTTCATAATATTTCTCCTTCGACTCATGGCCTAATGACAGAAGTAAATCATACTTTATATGAACAACTCAAAATATATGAGCGCTTTCTTAACAAACAAACATTAGTGTATTATATTTGAGAAGTTTCAATAATCATGGAAGACAAAACATCATAAACTATGTTCTCATTTGCAATACTAGTGTGAGGTCAATTCCTGAACATTGGGCTTGCATGTCAGTTACTTTATAAGGTAAATATGTAAAAGGTAGACTTTTGCAATTAGTCTATGAATCAATTTTGGCACTGATTCTCGCTGGATCTGTATTCGCTTTCTGAGAAGGTTTGTTCTGTTTTATTCTTGAATTTTGTTGTTGGATTTGATGTTGATTCATGAAGGCTTTTGGATTCTCTTGGGGATCATTAGGATTGAAGCCTTTTTCTGTCTTTGAGAGCATTTTCAAAGTATCTTGTGTATGGAATGTCTTTGTCGTCCCAATTGCCAATTTTGGGTACATGTGTGCTCTGATCATAGATTCGGCAAAATTTTATGTGAAATAAATGGTGAAAATTTAAATGAGTTGACATTTTAGTTGTTCAGATAAGGAATTTTGAAAGGAAATTTTCAGTCTTGATACTTTTTTAATTATATAATGATTTATATGATATAATTTTATTTGATAGGGAGGTGGATTTTATGCAACAGAAAAAGACTTCACCAACGGGATGAGAGGAAATTATATTACAAGATCTACATGCAGATTATGTTCTCATATTAATGGAAGATCTTCAGTCATGGTGAAATAAGAAAAATAAATTTTTAATTTATTGCTTAAACCCTCCCTCATTTCTTTCGTTGAAGCTTTCTTACAGAAAAAATGGCTTCCATTTTTCTTCTAAATTTTCCAAAGAGCTGTCCTTCATATGAGTAGAGAATCAATTGAATAAATAGTCTCACCATGATAAAAAGAATTCACCTAAACCCTTGAAAAATCAGAAAAATTCAAGCAAAAAACCTTAAACCATCTTTGTGAGTTATCATTCAACTACTGCTTAGCAGTAAAGAAGAAACATTATAAAAAAACATGATTTTTAAGCTGTCACAGAACACAAACATTATGAAATTAAACTTTTTTTTTTCAATTTTGAGGACGATGAAATAAAATCTACTTACAGACATGATGCCCCTGCACTCAACGGCTCTATAAGAAGAAGAATACTTCCTTTAGGTTATGTGAGAAACTATTTAGCAGGAAAGGAACAAGCTTCAGACGAAACTCTTTTGAAAAAAAAGTGGTCGCATTTGTTTTTGCTTAGCCTAAATCTGGTAGGCCGGTTTCATCATACCCTTCTTATTGACATCTTCTATTTTTTGGATAATTTAAGCGTGGAAGAGATTTTTGAAACATTGGGCCTGGATTTGTGCTTGGTTGAGGAAGAGGAAGGCACAGGGGCCTCGCGAAATGGCTAGGGCAGAAGAAGGGGTGGGGCATGCGCTTGGCAGAAGATGCCAGGGCAATATCGAGTATTGGCGAGGCGAAAGCTGGGCCGCGGGGTCTATCCCGCGGCCCGCTTTCTGCCAGTTTTGGCATCGTCCCGCCGCGAAGTTGGACACCAAACAACATTTTGTCACGGTTTGGGGCCACGTCGCTTGATAAAAGCAGCCCCAAAAAGACCCTTAATAGAGTGTGATAATTTGTATTTGCTTAAGAATTTTAAAATTGCTTCTTGTTTTGCCCAATTAGGTTTTTTTTTTACTGACTTTTTTTTTTCTCAAAATGCAACTTGTCTTTTTGGATTATGAAGAAAATATATTTTCTTTCTTTCTCTCTCTTTTTTTCTCCAGTAATATTTTCTTTAAAAAAATTCATTTTTTTGATAATTGAGATAGTCTATCATTGATGTTCACATCTTGTATCTTGCATTTAATCTATTCATCATCTTCTTCATCATCATCATCACCATCAAAATCGTTTTTTAACTCTTTGTGGTCACTTATTTTTTTATTCATCTTAAATTTATCAAATTATTTGCTGTTTTTATTATCTTTAAAATGCAGTATTTCTCATGTTATTCTTCTTAGCTTTATAATCCATCCATCTTAGCATTTTCATTTTCACCACACTTAAAATGTGATCCGTATAGTTTTGTTTTTCTCAATACATTGTTATATAATTTATCTTTAACTCTGTGTTATAATAATCCAAAGAAAACTGTCATTTTAAAGAATATTTTTTCTATAGAAGATCTGTCATGTATATTTTCATTCTTTTGTATACAACAGTAACAACAACAACAACAAAACCTTTATTCCACTAAGTGGGGCGGCTACATGACTTCTTTTTCTCCATTGCGTCCTATTTAGTGTCATATTTTCATTTAATTCTAATAAATTAATATCATTCTTTATACAATATACGCAAGCCTTTCTAGGTCTACATCTGTCTTTCTTAACATAATTCAAATCTAAAACATCTACTCATCTAATCATATCATCAGATGGTCCACGTATAATGTGACCAAACCATCTAAGACAACTCTGTCTAATTTTTTTCTTCACTGGAACTTCAACAACCCTATCACAAATATAATAATTTCGCAATTTGCTCTAAGTGTAAAGCCATTCATCCACTTGATCATTCTCATCTCGACAACACTTAACAGAGTTTTTTGCTTCTATTTTAAAGACCAACAGTCAGCCCCATAGAACATTGCAGGTCTCACCACCATCTTTAAAGTTTTTCTTTCAGTCTAAGCTCAGCGCCATAGAGCATTGCAGGTCTCACCACCTTCTTATAAAATTTTCCTTTCAATCTAAGTAACCATTTCTATCACACAATAGGCCCGAAGCATTCCTCCACTTCAACCAACCAACTTGAATTCTACTAATAACATCTCAATCTATATTTTCATTCCTTTGTATGATAGATTTAATACTTTAATCTACCTTACACTTATTTATCACTTAATTTACAACTGTGTTGATCGATAATTTTCATGTCATAAATACTTAAGTTGTATATCGTGTAATTAGGCTTGGCTCTACCAAATCTAAATTTCTTCTTAAAATTTCTCTCCATTATGCTTTTTATTTCACCCAAATAAAAAAGGGATCATTACTTATGTCTCCTTGGGATAGCATAAACCAATTTACCTCTCCTCAAATGTTTTTTCAGCTTCTTCGTGAGCACTCAATCCCTGTAAAAAAGCGCAATTTAACCTCTACTTTTTTTTTTATTATGATAAAAGGAAATTATATGACTGCCATTAACTTTTTCTTTAACCAAATAGTTGTAACCTATACAAATAAACAATGCAGCACTTCCTCGCTCTCTCAGTTAGCTCTGCAAATTATTATCTTCAGAATATTATTTCCTTCCACTATTGTGATATGCAATGCCTTCTTTTTACTTACAAAAACACGAGGACTTCATGTGCTGGCATTTTTTTTCTCTTCTTCATTTAGAATACATATAGGGTATTTACTTACCACCCTAACCATTCCTAGGTATTTACATATCTAACACCTAAATTTTGCTTTTTACATTTATTCCAACCAAATCTTTCAATTCAGATCAGAGAGGGCATCATTTTATCTTTTAAAAAGTGAAATACGCCTTTTCATGCATAAGTCAGGTGATATGAATGTAAAAATTGAAGCTATATGTTAGATATGTAAATAAATAAGAGTTTAGTGGTGTGCGTGTAAATCTTCCAAATACATATGCATGTTTCCTATGAGTCAATCTAAATTATACCTGAGTTGAAATTGTGCTCTTGCTAATAACAATCGCACGTCAATCACACGAGCTTATTTGTTCTAACGTTTCATCTTTCGATGGCTTCACAGGTCGAGGACCTGCTTAAAAATTACGAGAATGTCTGCACCCTCCGTCTGAGGATGCCAATCTCATCAGATTTATTGAATCCTCGCAATTTTATCACTAAAATTACTCGATACGAGAAGGTCGTTAACATCCCCAACTCAATGACAATCTTGGATGAACTTCTCCCTATCTCAATAGAAATGGCAAAGAGGAACCTCACTGGGATCTGGAACTTCACCAACCCCGGTGTTTTGAGTCATAATGAAATCTTAGATCTTTACAGAGAATACATAGATTCAACCTTCTCCTGGAAGAACTTCACCCTGGAAGAGCAGGCTAAGGTGATCGTTGCTCCCCGAAGCAACAATGAACTGGATGCCACCAAACTGAAAAGAGAATTTCCAGAGATTCTGTCTATTAAGCAATCACTGATAAAATATATCTTCAGGCCAAATCAGAAGACCTCTGCAGCTTGAAGAATTTGAGATTTGATGTTTCATTCAGGTCACCAACGATCTTCAGTAAGTAATAAGAAGCAATTTGTGCTTTTATCAGCATTTGTTGTAAAATGGTATGGATTCAGGAGGCTCAATGGGTGCAATTATTCCTGCTGCTATTTTCCTTAAAACAGGGGCTTTTGTTGTTGTCGTAGATTGGACATTCTTATCTGAATGTTGTTTACAGCTATTTCAGCTTTTGAACTTTATTGTACTTTTGTTTGTCTTAATTCAATTCCTGTTGTATAACGCTTCTAGTTTAATCATTGAAGATTTGTGTCATTAGAAGCAGATATTATTAACCTGTAAAAAGTTTGGCACGTTATGTCATGAAAATATTTTTATATTTTATATATTATTAATATGAATATGTAA
This sequence comes from Phalaenopsis hybrid cultivar, assembly GCA_002079205.1. NCBI lineage: Eukaryota > Viridiplantae > Streptophyta > Magnoliopsida > Asparagales > Orchidaceae > Phalaenopsis > Phalaenopsis hybrid cultivar. The sequence continues at coordinate 240,379 of JXCR01145010.1, read as the reverse complement.
TTTTCTACTTTTTTTATTGAAAGGATTTAAAAAAAAATTTCTAAACTTTAAAAAATCAAACATCATGAATCATTTCATAGATTAGATTAATAAATAGTTTTTAATTGAATGTGTAAGATGATCTCATCAAAATCAAAGTAAAGTTTGCATTAAATCCCAGGCCCATTATAGTGTCAAATAGATATCAGATGTAATTTTGGCACGTTATGGCATGAAAATTTTTTATATTTTATATATTATTAATAAAAATCAGATAGAAATCCGAATAATGTTTGCAGTAAAGTTTGTGTCATTAGAAGCAGATATTATTAACTTGTAAAAAGTTTGGCACGTTATTTCATGAAAATATTTTTATATTTTATATATTATTAATATGAATATGTAATTTTCTTATGAATAAGGTTATGAAGAATCGAGACCATTGATGTTAGAAAATTAATTTATTTTATTAAATTTTGCATGTGTCGAATCTCAAAATGTCCTTCGGGTCATGCCCAAGGAATAGAGTGTTGGTCGTACGAGAGGAATAGGAAGAAAGAGGAGAGAGACAACTACGTATAGAATCAATTCTTTAGGAATAGATCCATTAATCTTTTCTATAGGAATGTCATTCCTTTCAAAGGTCATAAGAAAGGGCATGGTAAATTATATAACTCCAATTAATGTGAATGTTACAATTATTTATGAGTCATTGTACTTTTACTTTTTTGTAACTGAATTAAGAATATTTTGACCTTGCAACTGTTGTAGCGTCGTTTCGTATCTGTAACTTCCTTAGACACCGTTTCATATGTGTAACTGCTTGGCTTGGTCACGTTGTATTTGTTCGATTGACTAAAAAGTCAGTTGGCCGATTGAACTATCTCTGGCCACCTTTTTCTAAAGAATCCATTGCGAAGTCTATGTTCTTTAGGAAGATTATTCCATCAGGCAGAGGGTACATTAACGTAATTTGACGGGGAGCCTACTTTATGTCGATGAATCTATATAGTATCATTGTCAGGTGACTGTTATTCTTGCTAATACCCTTTGTGTTGGTTAGATCATTATCAGCATCAGTGCATATCACTCCTTGATTTGGTCATACTAACACTCGCTTGCCCCAAAGTTTCATCGACTGAAGTTTTACTGAATAGCTCGGTATCTTGTTGTTCTCCTTTTGTTATCCGTTGGATCTCCTTAAGATTCATGTAGCCGCATTTTATATGTATATAATTAGTTTCTCGATTCTCTTATTCGATAATTATCATAAGATAAAGAAAATTAAATAAAACAATTATTTACTTGATGAAAAGATTATACTTTCACTAGTTGTACCCTTAGATTTCCTTGTCGGTTTTCATTATAAATAGGGCACGATTAATGCTTTCAATCCTCACTTCTATAATTTTCTTATACTTCAGTCGATGGTAGACAAGGATGCCGGGTGCTAAGAAACCTATGAGTGAGGAAGCATTGATAAAGGCCTTTGGGCTTCCCACTTCAAAGATTCACCCTTCTGGGGTGAGAAGAGGAAGCCATAAGTTCTTGTTCCGCTCTGAAGAAGAAAACAAATGAAGTGGGTCGGTCAGCTGAGAGGAAACCAGGAGATGAGAGTTGAAATTGGATTCCAATGTGGGTCAATTGGATTTGAATTTGGTTTAAGTCAAGCTTGGACATGATGAATTTGAGTTTAAAATTGAAATTGGGGGTAATTGGGCCTTTAAAGGTAATTTAGGGCTTTTGGTCAAAATTGATCAAATTGAGTTCAATGAAATGTTTCATATTGATTTTGTGGGCATTTGAAGTGATTTGGAAGGTCTTGGGACAATTTGGGTCACCAAGGGTATTTTGGTAATTTTGGATAAATGAGGAGGTATTTTGGTAATTTTGGAAATTTTGGGATTTTTTGGGGAAGTTGGGTAGTTTGAAATGGTTTGACATGACTTTTAGACAAATTTGGGTTTTCTTGGAAATTTTGGGATGTTTTGGGCAATTTGGTAAATTGGGTAGATTTGGGGGCCAAAAGGCTAAATTTGGTATTTTAGTGAAATTGGGTTGTCGATCACCCTACTTAAGCCGAGGGCCAATGGATTCCTCCACTTTGTGCCCTCCATGTATTGGTCTTAGCTAGACCCTAGCCTAGTTCTAGTGGGTCTAGGGGACCATCTACATGAGTCTCCCAAAGGGTCAAGTTGAGTAAAGAAGAGTTTAGAGTTTCTAATGGTGAGGTTAACTTTCTAGTCCTCTAGGAATAATCAACAGGAAAGTAGTATAGCTAGACCCTAGGCTACTAAAGAGGAAAAACTAGACCTCAACCAAAAGTGAGGTCAACAAATGGACCCCCAATAGGTGGGGTGTGTCGGGCGAGCACACCTCACGTATTGGCGTTGACCAACGTGATCAACAAAACAAACACAAGCTTCTAAGTCAACAAACTTAGAACGAAGTGGATATTTAAGTGACAACTATTTTCATTGGGGAATTGGCAAGTGAATACTCGATCAAAATTTAGGATTCAAAGCTCTCGCTGGGGATTAGAAGGAAATGAATTTCAAAAATGACCACGACGGTCATAATGAAGATTCAATTTCAATTTGATCAATAGAAAACTTTTATTTTGATTGCAATGGTTTGGGGGGATGAGAATCAAAATTCAGGTACTGATTGCGAAAAGAGAATCGAAATTTAGGTACCGACCTCGAAAGGAGGGAATCAAAATTTAGGTATTGACCTTGAAATGGGAATTGGAATTTGGGTATCAATCCCAGACTAAGAATCAGATGCCATACTCCATTTAAGATGATCTTAGACTGATTTTAGAAGATTTGAGAATAGGATGCCTTACTCTATTTGTAGTGGTCTTAAGCCTATCTCCAAAGATTTAAGTTGAGAATCAGATGTCTTACTCCATTTAAGGTGGTCTTAAACTGATTTCGAAGGATGAGAATAAGATGCCTTACTCCATTTAAGGTGGCCTTAAACCAATCTCGAAGAAATGGTGTAGAGAATCGGATGCCTTACTCCATTTAAGGTGGCCTTAGACCGATCTCAAAAGATGAGAATAAGATTCCTTACTCCATTTAAGGTGGTCTTAAACCTATCTCAAAGATTTAGGTAGAGAATCAGATGCCTTACACCATTTAAGGTGGTCTTAAACCAATCTCAAAGGATGAGAATAAGATGCCTTACTCCATTTAAAGTTGTCTTAAACCTATCTAAAAGATTTGGGTAGAGAATCAGATGCCTTACTCCATTTAAGGTGGCCTTAGACTGATCTCGAAGAATGATGCCTTACTCCATTTAAGGTGGCCTTATACCTATCTCCAAGATTTGAGTAGAGAATCATAAGCCTTACTCCATTTAAGGTGGCCTTAAAACAATTTCGAAAGAAAAGAATAGATCGCCTTACTCCATTTAAGGTGGTCTTAAACCTATCTCAAAGATTTGTGTCACATTAGGAAGGAAAGCTCGATGACTCACATCCAACCTAAGAGGTCGCAGAAAGACCAGATTGAGAAGGAAAGTTCGATGACTCACATCCAACTTAAAGCTGATTGGAAACATATCACTACTTTGGGGAGGAAGGTACCGGGACTCACATCCAACCCAAGAAGTAGCAGGAAAATATATGGGTCATGCTAGGAAGGAAAGCTCAATTACTCACATCCGACCAAAGGGGTGATGGAAAGACCAGATTGAGAAGAAAAGCTCGATGACTCACATCCAACTCAAGAGGTGATCGGAAAGTATCTCACTATATTGGGGAAGAAAGCTCAATGACTCACATCGAACCAAAGAGGCAGTGGAAAGATTAGATTGAGAAGGAAAGCTCGATGACTCACATCCAATGCAAGAGGCAATGGAAAGATCATATTGAGAAGGAAAGCTCGATGACTCACATCTAACTCAAGAGCTTATCAGAAAAGTATTTCACTACATTGGGGAGGAAAGATTGATGACTCATATCCAACCTAAGAGGCAGTGGAAAGATCAGATTGAGAAAGAAAGGTCAATGACTCACATCCAACTCAAGAGCTGACAAGAAAGGTATTTCACTACATTGGGAAGAAAAACTCGATGAATCACATCCAACTCAAGAGGTATTGTGAGGGAATCAGAACCTCAATATTAACCCTGAGAACAACATGAAAATATTGTAGAGAATTTGTGGTGTTAAGCTCATAGATATGTGACATGTGAAGATTGACATCGGTGAGGAAAATTTGTAAAATTTTGTGCAGAGTGTGAAACTCCATGGGGATTGTGAGGAAATTGGTACAGACCAAGATAGTCGTATTGCACAAGCGAAGAGTAAGAAACCTCGAACTCGAGAGAGACAAACTCAACAAATTATCATTTTATTTTCTTGTTGTCTTTATCATATTTAATTATCAAATACATTTTCAAAATTAATTTTTTTTTGTTGGTTGATTAAGTTTCAAAAAATATTTTAAATTTTAATATTAGATTTTCGTTGTATCGTTCTTCATTCATTATAATTTAGAACCAACGTATGGTTTCACGACCCTTTATCAATCGCACAAAAAGGGAAATTCGACAAACATGCTGAAATCTGAAAGAAATTTCATTAATCTACTTCAAACAGGTGTTACAGACTGAATACATGCTAAAAGCATAAAAAGAAACAACATACTGAGGACAACCTAAGACATCACATGTTGAATACATATCATATATGCTGCTTTGACGCAGTACAAAAGGTGAAAAAAACTATCTATCTGTCCCTTGTGGGACGAGCTTTTGATCAAGCTGACTCACCAAGCCACGCTCCAGGACAAGAATTTCTTTTATGTGTAGTTAGAGGTGCAACCATCTCATAGCTTAAACTGACACAGCTCCTCTAACTCTGGATCTGGTCAGAACCCATACGGTATCTTACTGTCATCCATTCTTCTGAATGTCACAGACACTCTACGGTTTCGTACCCCCAAAATGCAGTGCTTGGCTAAGTCTGCTCCATTACCCTTAAGAATTAGTATTGAACCCATCAGTATTACAATCTCAACAGATCCTCTGAACTCCCCAGGGCCGATAACATCGATTTCTTTTCCGAACAGAATATTGCTCTTGCTCATGAAGGACACTGTGCAGAAGGGCCTTACAAAATCATGATGGTCTATGTGTGAAGGAATACAATATCCTTCATTATAAAAGTTGATTATACAACTATTGGGAATGCAATCAGTTAGTCTTCTTGATCAATCTATTTATCTCATAAGGCATAGGATCCACCTCGTCATATCTGAGGATATCTGGGGGTTCCCCTGCCTATCTTTAGTGAAATTCTAGCAGCAACCACATTAGATGGTTATCCTGCCTTTTTCGCGCATCCACTTTCGTGGTTTTGAGTAAGTTCTCTTTATTAGCAAACCTAATTAACCTCTGCCTCTCAGGTCGAATATGCAGTCAAGAATTATTCTTACATCATTTTCAGAGAAAACTCCAGTATATAGCTCCAGGCCCTCCAGAATGTTGACAAATTTTCCTTGGATTTCCTCTTAGAATTCAAATTCTGGCTTTTTGACTCTGTTCATCTTTTTCAGTTCAGCTTTGGGGATCCTTTGAGATCGTTGAGGCGACTCCCTCATCTCCACATTTGTAGCATACCATGTCTGACTAGACTATGTAGATAATGAAATATATGACTCAGTGTCCGGGTAAGATGTCTCCTGACGTCCTGTGTCAGCAACTATGAACTCCTCAAAAGAACTGTAATGGTTTAAGTGAAGAACAATGCATGTTGAGCATTCCACGAATGCTCCTCCTGTTGATGCTTGTATAGAAACTTTGACGTTGCACATCGGGTAACCCCTGTAAATTTCATATGGTATTGCTGGTACTATCTGCACTGTAGTAAATTTGGACTCATCCTCCGTAGCGGGCGGACTAGTAGAAGTCTCTTTCATGTAAAGATCATAAATTTTTCCCGCAAGAATCGTGGTGAGTGTATTATCCGCCTCCTTCATGCGTCTCTTTTCTTTACATAGAAAAGTTTTGTGTTTACGGCAATTGACATTTCAACATTGAGCTCTTCTTAGTGGTGCATCCGACACCCTCTCATCATCAAAACCGATTAAATTCCCTGTTGATGTGGCTATCATGGACGATAAACGGCTAGTCCCTTCCTTTGAATTTTTTGTGTTATCACTTTCTTCCTCTTCGGCGAGGAGTCTTCTTTAGTACTGATCACCAACAGTGATGGTAATCCTTCTTTCTCTTAGCGGTTGACTATGTCCATCAGGGGACCCTCATAGTTTACGTTGACCTGACCGAAGTCTAAGTCAAAGTCTATGATGCCACCCTGAGCTGCCCTTTGTTTGTTTAGTGTGAGATTTAAGCTGTCTCTAAAGGTGAAAATCAGCTTTTGTCCTGATATTTTTCTACAGAAGATAGAAAAACATCAGTGCGCTGAAATTCATCACGAACAAAAACAAAAACAAAGCATTCATTAAACAAGAATTTTAATTTGTATAGGTACAAATTTTATTTAAGCAATTTAATTTAATTTAATGAAATTTCAGGATTAAAGACAAAAGAGTGGGAATTAAAGTGAGCAAATTAAAAAATTTTCATTTTATTGAGGATAATTTATTACAAAATTTTGGACCCAGTCAAAGATGCTTGGCCAAATAAATAACCCCAGAACAATCAAATTTTTAATAGGTTGATTTCAAACAATGTCTCGTCAGGTAGTATGCCTTCAAGTAGCAGTCATTGACCGACAACATAGGTCTTTCGCCTCAGAAATCCCCTAGCTTGAAAACTCCTGAATAGAACTTTTCTATGACAAATGGTCCCTCCCAAGTTGGTTCAAATTTTCTACCTATCTTGTGGTGTGCAAGGATTGGTCTTTTAAGAATGAGAATGAGGTCACCAACTTTGAACACCCGCAGGCAGACCAATTGGTCATGAGCCTGCACCATCCTCACTTGGTAGAGTTCCAAATGTTGTTGTGCTTTTAGTCATTTTTCCTCGAGAATTTCCAATTCTTTAAGTTTGAGTTTTGCACTTTCTTTGGTTGAGATTTGGTTGGCAAAGACAACTCTGAGAGACGATGTCTAGACTTCTAGCGGTAATATGGCCTCAGACCCGTACACAAGTACGTAGGGTGTATATTGAGTGGGAGTTTTGAACGTTGTCTGGTAGGCCCACAAAGCTTCTAATAGTTTATTATGCCAATCTCTTTTATTTTCATCCAATGTCTTCTTTAAGATTTGTACGAGCATCTTATTGAAGGCCTCGACCAGGTCGTTTGCCCTGGGATAGTAAATTTTAGAGTACCTCCAGTCTATCCCATGTCGCTTGATGAAATTGTTGATCTTGGTGCTCTTGAAGGCCGTCCCATTATCGGAAATCACTCTGTACAGTACACCCAAACGATAGACAATTTGGCTCTTAAAAAATTGCAGAACATGTTGTGTTGTAACCTCTCGTAACAGCACTTTCTCTGCGCACATGGAGAAGTAATCCATAACGACAAGAATAAATCTATGTCCCTTAGAGGATGGAGGGTCTATCGTACCTATTATGTTTGTGCCCTAACACTCGAATGGCCACGAGGCGACGGTTAGGTGTAGCACATTCTGAGGTTAGTGTAAGACCACCAATGCACTTGACAAAGGTGACACCTTCTTACTGTATCCATCCAATCAAATATCAATGTGGCAAATAATATCCAAGTCTCTTGATCTTCATTTTCATTTTCAGCCCTGACTGGTGAGCACCTCACAATCTAACATGTACTTCTTTGATAATATTCTGTGCTTCTGCTCTGCTTAGACAACTCAACCACATCTGATCAAATGATCTTCTATAGAGGACATCACCCACCAGAGCGAGCATATGACATAGCTCTTCTCGTGATGTGATATGAATCAAATTTGTCCTCTGACAACTTTCTAGTTTGCAAATATTCTATTAATGGCTTATGCTAATCTTCGTTAATGTCAGCAGCTGCATTCATCATTCCTTCTTCTTTTTCAAGTTTGTGTAAATTGTCGAGGTCGATCTGAGACAAAACTCGTCGTCCTTGTACTATAATGTCGATAGAATCCTCTGGTGGACATGCCGGTTCTTTGGCATTGGGAATCTGTTCTAACAACTTCATTGTGTACCGCTGGTATTCTGCTAGCCTTGGCTTCAAAATTTTGTATTGTCCGACAACTTGTTGGATGATGAGTCGTGAGTCGCCATAGATGACGATGTCCATTATATCAATCAAATTTCCAATTCCAACCCAGTGATCAACGCTTCATATTTTGCTTCCTTTTTTGTACAAGGATCTGTCAGGTGGTAGGAGAATCTCAACATACCCTTATCTGGTGTGATAAAAATCAGCACAATTCCTGCTTTGCCTGGTATAACCATTTCTGATCATTTGTCCTTTCTGTCTGATGAAGCTCCATCATAGTACATTTTCAAGTCTAGTACTGGATGAGTCTACTTGCAGTATCTGCTCATCTGATAGTTCATCATTGAGAGGGGACCCAGTTGGAAGGGGTGCACTGTGGGAAAATTTGCTAAAATTTGTCCTTTGATAGTGCGAAGGGGAACAAAAGTTATATCAAATTGCAATAAAATCATTGACCACCTTGTTAAACGTGTGGAAAGTGTTGGTTGGGTCATCAAATATTGCAATGAATTTACTATTGAAATAAGGGTAATCTTATGAGAAAGCATGTAATGCCTAAGCTTTTGGGCGACAAAAATTAAAGCTAGACAATGCTTCTTAATAGGTGGATACTTTACTTCCGTTGATATCATACTGCGACTCAATTAGTAGAGCGCATTTTCCTTACCCTCATCATTGACCTAAGCCAACAGGGCTCCGAGAGAGTCTTCTAAGGCCACGATATAAAGTATCAACAGTTTTCCCGGGATAAGGGCTACCAAAACAAGAGGCTTCATTAAATATTGCTTAGCCTCCACAAAGGCCCCCTGACATTTCTCAGATATGCTAACTTTTCTTGAAAGGAGCTTAGTTATTTCAAGGTTTTGAGAGGTGGCATTTACAAATTAGCTTTAATCTTATCTGGGTCGATCTTGATTCCCCGATGACGGATAATGAATCCTAGAAACTTCTCGGAGGTGACGTCGAAGGCGCACTTTAAGGGATTCATCTTTAGATTATATTGTCGTAATCGTTTAAACACGATCCTCAAATCATACAAATGATCTATTTTTTGTTTGTTCTTAATGACCAAATCATCCACGTAGAATTCTACTTGGTTGTGAATGAGGTCGTCAAGATCTTCGTCATAGCTCGTTCATAAGTTGCTTCGACATTCTTTAATCTGAATGGCATCAGTGTGTAGCAAAAAATCCCAATTTGTATCGTGGAAGCTGTAAGTGCTGCATCATCTGGAGCCATTGATTTGGTTATAACCTGATGATCCATCCATGAAAGATAAAATCTCATGTGTCAACGTGACGTCCACCATTAATTCTGATATTGGTAATGGAAATTCATATTTTTGACAAGCTTTCTTTAAATCCATGAAATCGACATATGCACAGATTTGTCCATTTTTCTTCTTAACTGGTATAATGTTGGTATACCATGTGGGGTATTGCTATTCTCTTACAAAGTTAGCGCCTATTAATTTCTTCACCTCAGCGATGTCTTGTTGCTCTATCTCAAGGCACATTCTTCTGGTGGTTTGTAGTTCTAGGGGTCATATCTTTGTCCACCCCGAGTCTATGAGTTGTAACTTTTGCTGACAGCTCTGACATTTCATCAAAACTCTAGGAAAAGCAATCTTTAAATTCTAATAATAATTCTATAAATTCAGTGGATTCTTCCTTGTTGAGTAGAGAACTTATAAAGGTGCGTCGGGATTGCTCCTTAGTCCCGAGGTTGATTTCTTTTAATTCATCTACCGTTGATTTAATTTCTTCTTCAAATTCCAATAGAGCATCACCTATTAACTGATCTTACGATTCAACCTCCACATTGAGGCAATCCTCTTCCAATACATTAGTAACAACCATGCAAAATTTTGAGTCATCGACTGATTCTACAGTACCAAATCCGAGACCTTCTTTTGAGTTAGGGGTTCAATTTTTAACATTCCAAAATTTTTCAAAAAGTTGTAGCTTTTCTTTTGGCATTTACTTTGGCACATATCCCATTTGAATTAATTTTTGTACACAAGGAGAAAAGTAACCAAAAGGTAATGCCATTAATTCATTAAAATCACACACCATAGAGGGATGTTTCAGTTTTAAGGATTGGCTTGAGAGAAATATCAAACATTGAAACATAAACATCCCCAAAGAATATTTAAAAGAACATCAAAGAGGTTCTGTAAGTATGATTTCAATCGACCCAATCACTCTGATAGATCCATGTTCAAAGGAAAGTAGATGGAGCACAATCTAGAACAAATCATCCAAGAAGATACTTGACCAGATTTAGACCGCATAGCGCAAGCCACCATTCAGAGTTTACAGCTTGCCTGACCAAGGATGAAGATCACACCTAAGAAGTCACCATAGCTGGAGAAAAAGAAGAACATGATTGTGCATGAGATGAACACCGATAGCGCGAGCGATAAGATAGAGGCAACCTCCGTTAGATTGGTTATTTCAGATTCAAAGGAGAAATTCCTTGAACCGCTGACTGTGGATGACTATCTTTTTGCTCCTCTGGAGTCTTTTGAATATAATGATTGCGATTTCAGCTACCTTTTAACTATCTCTAGTGATGACGTAACTGATCACGACCAATCTAACCTCGATCTCGATTCCTAAAATGATCATCAAATCATACTTAAGTCTGAACAACACACTAACAAAAATAAAGAAGATTTTGACGACACCAGTTATGACAGCTCTAGGAGTGAAGAGCCAAGTCTCGAGTGTCAAGGAAAACCTATAGCAACCAACTTGGACTTTTCAGATTCAAAAGCAACACCAAAAGAATTGACCGCGACGTTATGAGAAGAAGAGATCACATAGATTAATTTGAGGAGTAAGAGAGTATTATCTCAAAGGACGGCTCCAATGGACAAAAAAAATTAATAAATAGTCACTCGAGAAGAACCACCTCCACCTCCACCTCTGCCAGTGGAAGACTCATAATAAAGTGAAAATTGGAGGTGTTTATAAAGTTGATTATAAGATACTAGCTCATCTTAGGAGGTTGCCGATCAAACTAAGCATCGACAACGCTCTGATCATGTCAAAGGAAATGAGGGAATTTATGGTCAAAGCATTACATGACCTAGAAATTTTCTCAGCACATCTTTAGATGAAGTTTGTTTGTTAATGGAAAAGCCTAGGGCAAGCTCCACCGATGAAGACTTGTTGTTGGGTACTACAAACTACAACCAACCACTATACATTTCCGTTAACATCAGCAGATTTGTGCTCTCTAGAGTTTTGGCAGATCCAAGAGCATCACTTAATTTAATGACTCTACGAATGTTAGCATACTTGGACATTGACGCTCAGGCGCCTACCGTCGATAAGATGATGTTAAGAGGATTCAACTAGATAGAAGAAAGTGCTCTTGGATCAATTACGCTACTCATGAAGGTTGGTGAGCTAGTGACAACCTCTAAATTCCATATCATCAACGTGGAAACTTTGTTCAACGCTTTGCTTGGTTTACTGTGGATTCACGATAAAAATATGGTCCTGTCTTCGCTGCACAAGTGCATCAAGTATTGCAAGGAAGAACAAGAACATTGCATCAAGAGGGATTTGCAGCTGTTTTCAATTCATGAGGTAGATGATACAGGTGGATTTAGTGTGTTGATTTTGTAAATATTTTTCAATATTACGAAATACAACGACAGACACAATAACAAATATGCAAATTAATCCCAACAAAAATAACTTCAGTGAGAAAAGTTTTATCTTTTAAAAGATTTTTAAAATGCCAAATTCCCTTTAAAAGTAATGCAAGTATACATATCACTCAAGTAATAAAGGGCTCTAATGGAGTCCTAGATATCGATCCCACAGGGAAGCTGGAAATGCCTAAAAGTAAATTCTTAAGATTATAATGTATTAAAAAACTACAAAAAGTAAAGTGCAAAATTTGAATATTAAATACTAGAGTGAAAGCTAATTAAAATGCAGTTGAAAGACAAAATTAACTAAACTAAATTCTAAACTTTCAGAAGTAAACTTAGGAAAACTAAACAAAGTTTTTGTGATGGAAAAATTTATGTTTAAGAAAGCATCATTCCCCTTTAAAATGAGTAAATGGATTGTCAAGAAATTAAAATCATTTAAAAAAAATATATCAATTGTTTTGTTCCAAATAGGAGCAATCCTATTCCTTACCTCGTCCGAGTGCATAAAGAACATTGACTAATCCAGAGTTTGGTCTCTAATTTTGTGGTTATGCTGGGAGGATTCCGGTTGTCACTCTAGAGCTCCCACTACTCCCTCACCTAAGGGTTAACAATGTCACATTAGTTTCCAGTCAACTGGACCAAATTGAGGATTTTAATCTGTCACCATAAAATCTCCAATTCTGTATCCAACAAAGTATATTTCTCTATTTATTTGCACCCAACTCCATGGATAACATACTCTCTCATGAAATCAAATGTGATTCTCCCCATATTGTAGAAATCATAGCCCTTTAGAAACATATGTTTCTCAACACATTTTAACATTTTATTTGACCAGATTGAAAAGTAAATGAAGATCGGAGTTCAAATCATCACAAATTATTGGCATTTAAAACCATATAAAATAAAATTAATTCTTCACAAAACTATATCTCAAAGTAGGGAGATGGATAAAGAAGACTACACAGAATTCATGAGAAGGATACGATTAAAGTAGGGAGAAGGATAAAGAAGACTACTCAGAATTCATGAGAAGGATACAATAAAACACGGGATTTCCATATATAAAAATAAGTTTACAAAATAAAAGAAATAAAAGACACAACTTATCTCACAATCCTCCCAAGAAAATCTCTAGAAGTTCTTTTCAAGCCTTTCTCTCTTTACAAACACTCTCAATTCTCTACTATAAGTGTAATTGAAGAAGAAATCTCTCACTTTCCCTCTCCTCTTACAATCCTTGAAGAAAATCTCCAAGCCCTTGACTTATCTCCCTCTCAATCTCTTCTTCTTGCCTATCTCTTCACACGCCAAAAACTCTCCTTTTTTTTTCTATAGACTTCCCTCTCTATTATAAAAGGCTGCCTTCCTCCAAAAGGAATTCAAAATTCCCTCCAAAATTCTATCCAAAAGTCAACTATTCTGAATTCAAAAGACATGTCCATTGATCCAAGAGACATATCCCTTTATAAACGAACCTTCCAATGTGTCTATGTGTATAGATACATTAAATATCTCAAAGAGGTATTTAGAACAAGTGTCCCTTTTCAAATTTGTGCAAAATTTGTCTCGAACCACATTAATCTGCTAAAAGTCATCCCTAACGCTTGTGCCAACTCTTTGTATATTGGCTCTTCATTGCACCATTCTAGCGCATCTTGCGCCAGAATCTCAAAATTCACTGTTTTGGCTCCAAATTTCTTCGTTTTTGCTACTTTTGCTCCAAAAACGTACAATTGATATACCTGCAAAAAAACATGAAAATACCCTTCTTTAAAGTGCAATATCACTAAAAATAAGCATAAAAGATATACTTAAAACTACATATCATTTTGGTGTATCGAAATCCCCTAAACTTAAATGTTATTTATCCTCAAGTGACACTTTTACTTCATAAAAGCATATGACTTAGGATAGAGATTAACTTATAACTTTTATACTTTAGTTTAATAAATAAAATAGTAAAATTTAAGAAAAACCTTTAATAACTTAGATTCAAACTCTAATTCTAAGAGTATTTAGTAATCAAATTTAAGATTTCTGAATCTCTATTCATTTCAAGAAGAATTGCAATTTATCATATCAAGGGTACATAGAATATTCATGTGAAAAAGAACATCATTAAAACTTTACTAATAATGCTTCTAATACTTTTAATGTAATACTACAAGTTAGTTGATTCAAATGAAGACAAATTTTGATTAGACATCTCCTCACTCATTTTTCTTTTCTTTTATTTTCTTTTATTTTTTTTCTTTTCATTCTTTAGGATCATTTCAATCCTTTCTTTTCTTTTTCATTTTCAAGTGAGGATTACTATATCTGGTTCAAATGAGGATTACTATATCTGGATAGCCCTTAATAGTTTTGAACTTCACTATCCTCTTCTTCAAGTCAAAACCCTGACCATTCATCACTTATAAATTCATATTAGTTTACAATTTTCATAAAGCCTCATTCTTTTCTTCTTACATGAAACTCTAAAATTATTAACACTTCAAAATCACAATTTTCTTTACTTTAAATAGAAAAATATAGTCTTATACTATCATGCCAAATATATTTAACTTTAGAATTGATTTCCATTATTAAAAAAATTTTACCTAAGTTTACCATAATATTCATAAACATATGTATTGTCATTTAATGTTAAATCTTAATATCCCAGGTCATGTTAAATTAATTTTAAAAATATTGTTAATTGAAGATAAGTATAATTTAGTATACTTCTTTTTAAAAGAAATTTTCTTCTCCCAAACTTAAGTTTTTAAATAACTCAAAAATATTTTAATACAAAATTGAGTTGGTGAAAGAAAATAGTAAATGATTGAAAATACAAACTAACCTGTAGAGGATTTCTGACTATGAAATTGGGCTCTAATATACTGCGGGTACTAACTTTAAAAATAAATACATGCTTTAAATCATTAATTGAAACATAATATATTCTAAAGAATTTGCTGAGAATTAAAAACAAGAACAAAAACTAAAAATACTTAAAAAACAAAAAACTAAAAATCTATTGTTACTATTACAATTTAGGTCCACAACACAAAAAAAAAGCTTTTATGATAACCAGTTCACATCACATCAAATAACATCCAATTAATAACTTAATAAAAAAACAAAACAAAAAAAAACAAACAAACTAAACTTCTAAGAAAATCAGTCCTCATCACCTTCCTCCTCCTCCTCCTCCTCCTCCTCATCTTCTTCTTCTTCATCATCATCATGAATATAAGCATAAGGAGTAAAGCTGCGGCAAGTAGGAAATTCCACATTGTTTTCACCCCTAAGGTATCCAATCATAGCTTCCTCATAAGCTATATCATGTTGAACTCTCCTCTGCTTATACTAATCGTTATAAGCATTTCTCACTCTAATTTCTCCAATCTGATTTTGAATATTAACTATATCCATTTGTTGAATCATGAGTTGGTCGATAATATTTTCAAGTGTTGCAGAGCGAGAAGTAGATTACCCTGCAGCTGATGTAGAGGGTCTATCACTACCTCCAATCCTAGCATCAACAAATGATTCAACTCTTTGAACTGTATGCTTCCCAATATGATTTTGTGGTTGTAATCTCTCTTCATTTGTATGGGACTCTACTCCTGATTGCTCACATAGAGTGAAAATCAGGGTGGGGAAACCCAAACCACTAGCAGTAGAGCTCTTAACCATGCTCTGAGCATGATCAACTATGAGAGCACCAACATCTATTTCTTTCATGTTTTGAATGCAATAGCTTAATATAACTCTATCCTTTGTTAAATCAGTTAGATGATTTGTGAGCAGTCATTTAATAGAGATGAAGTGGTGCCATACCGTTGACTGAATAGTGAGAGAAGTTAACTTTCTTATTACTTTTATTCCTCCATTCTCCTCTTTCATCAGTCAAGTAGGTAATCACTTCATCCAATGATGAATCAGTCATCACGAATGCAACATATTCATCATGAAATACATTCCTCAACCCATAAAAAACACTGATCCTATCTCTTGAAAATTCAACTTGCTTATCTCTTATAAGGATGTGACTGCCAACAGTGAACCTCAAGTTGGCATAAAACTCCCGGACCATTGATACAATTACTATGAAGTAGCAAAACCTTTCCCAATTTTTGGCGAGAATCAACCTCTCGATCTCGCCACCCATGTTAGCAAATGCTCGTTTCTGGATCAATTTTCTTGATTCTATTTGAGAGTTATAACTGTGTTGGGTCTTGAAATTGATAAATCTTCGTGCATTACAATCATCTGACGACCTTCCTTTCTTTAATTGAGGAGCCATTGGAAGTTCTATGAAAATCCAAATAAATTCCAAATAAATTACAAAATAAAAAATCTAACTCCCCAAGTAAGATTATTTGTAAGAAACTTTTTACCATGAGTTTTCTTCAAGCTTTTTCATCAAAAATTCCAAAGTTCAGATTTTCCATAATGTAGGGAAAATTCATGGTGAAAATAAAAATTTTCTAAGTTAAAAATGAAGCTCTTACCAAGAGAAGATGAATTCCAAGATTTTTGGCTTCTGAAATCATCTCTATCGCACTCAATGTGAAGCCTTAAGTCAAGGTTTAGAGGTAGGAGACGACCCAAGCGGTAAAAATGGAGTTTTACTGTGCGATTTTGTGGTTTTTTAAGAAATTTGGCATTTTCAGGAATTTGGCGCATTTTGCGCCAAATTTGGTGCATCATGCGCCAGCTCTATGTAAATTTGCGCATCTTGCGCCAATGCCTTAATTCTCCTTGATTTCATTTTACGTGGAAATCTGCTATGCACCGCTTTACGTCTACCTCTAATTAACTCAAATGAAATTTAATAATCATAATTAAATGTTACTCTAACACCAAACTTTCACCAACAACACAAAACACACTTATATATATATAATTTGAGCTATTATAAACTAACATTTTTCAAGACAACAAACATCTAGTTCAATGTCCACAGCAAACCAAAACAAACTAACACAGAAATCTAAACATCAAAATACCAGACTCAAACATCGATAGAGTTCAACAATAAAAGTAAATGCAATCCAACATATGAAGATAACCAAAACAAGCAGTACTAAAAAAACGTCCATGCATAGATTAATTTCAAACATCTTCTTCACTCTCGTCATCCTGGATATCTCCCATAGATTGGTAGTACACATACAAGTTGTAGATGGTTTGATAAGGAAACTCAATAGTTGAATACTCCCCAATCCAAGCATGTTTCTTGAACATACATACCAAACCATCTTCAATACGACCAATATGTTCAAAATGTTCCTTCAGTATCCAATTCAGATGATCCAAAATTTCAGAAATATTCCCAAGTGCATGCATAAGATTCTGCAACTCTTTTTTTATCTTTATGATTCTTTTAAACAGTGTGTTTGAGCCAAAGTAAGGCTGAATAGGTGATGAATTCTGGGATGCTTTATCCATCAGTACTTTCATATCATTCTCATCTCTCATTCCAATACAATTGCAATAGACTTATGGATCCATCGACTTCTAAGAAAGAAACACTTTTTCCCAACTCTAATAAGGTACTTGCGATTGACTGTATAGTAGAAAAATAGTGGATGGATGTCCCAGTCCAGGTGCAGATCCATTGACAATCAAACTCAAAACAGATTTCATAATTATTGTTGCAACATCAACAAGTTTTCCAGTTTGAATATAGTAATTTAGAATAACACTCACCTTAGTTACCTTACTGATTTTCATAGTGGGAAGTAATTTTGATGCAATAAAGAAGTGCATTGCCTTAGAAGCAGGATTTAACAATGATGAAGGAAATCTTAAATTTCTATCATCTCTGGCCTCCCAATTTGCATCTTCATCCGTAAGGTATCGATAGAGTTCATTCATATTATCTCTCATAGGGGTAAAATTTGTGTAGTGGAAAATATGCACATTTTCAATCATAAACATCTCATTAATTCTTGAAGGAGTGAATTGCACAAACCTGCCTTGCACATAAACAAATCCTTTATTGATTCCATGTAGATTTGCATAAAAGTCTTTCACTACAGGGACAACTAGGGTGGCAGTAGTGTAAAAAAGCACTTCCCATCATCTCTGTGTAATAATCTCTTTTACTTGAGTATTTGGTGTGTTGAATCCTCGATTCACAAACCACATTTCCTTTATTAGCCTCTTATTCACTAGAACTCGATCATGTAACTTCTACGCATCAAAATTGATGAACTTTCTCCAATTGAAAATTCCAAATCTAGCAGAATTTTTAGAGTGGGACGCCTTTGGAATTGAAATCTAGTGACTCTTCTCTCATTTTCTCCTCTAAAATAGACTTTGGAATCAATTTTTGGGAGTTATAAGAAGAAGAACCAGCCAAAAATTGCCTTTTGAAACATTTTAAGTTTTTTTCGTTGCTGTAGCACATCATGCGCCAATTCCTTACAATGTGGCGTATTATGCGACAATTCCAAAAATTTTTGCCATTTCGATTTTGATCCAAAAAATTCTCAATTGTTCCTTATAATTAGGTAAATAAAGATGTTTTTAAATATTTTCTCAATTTCAAATTTCTCAAATACACGGATTCTATAAAAATAAAAATATAAATATATGTAAATATTTTGAACAAAAAGACAAAGTAAAAACAAAAAATGATAAGTATGGGTTTCTTCCCACAAAGATCTTGGTTTATGTCGTTAGCCCGACATTCCTAGTCAGCATTCTGAGTGACCCAACATTATAGTCTTTTTAAGAACTGGTCTTTGACCATCAAAATATGGTTTTAATCTGTGCCCATTCACTTTAAATATCTTTTTAGTCTTGGGATCTTTAATATTAATAGCTCCATAGGGATATACTCTTACAACTCTGAATGGTTCTTTCCACTTAGACTTTAGTTTTCTAGGAAATAATATTAATCTTGTATTGTATAATAAAATATCCTTTCCAAGTTCAAATTTCTTTTATAATGTCCTCCGATCATGCCATTCTTTCATTATTCCTAGCATTATCCTAAGATTCATTCCTAATTTCTTCAAGTTCATTCAATTGCAATAATCTTTTGTCACTAGCTTCTTTCAAATTAAATTTGAATTCCTTTATAGCCCAATAAGCTTTATGCTCCAATTCTACTGGCAAGTGACAAGTCTTCCCAAAAATTAAACTATATGGGGACATTCCTTTAGGTGTCTTATAAGCTATCCTGTATGCCCATAATGCCATATCTAATCTTGCAGACCAATTCATTTTATTAGGATTTGGACACTTTTCCAAAATTTTTATAATTTCACGATTAGATACTTCTGCCAAACCACTAGTCTCGAGATGATAAGTAGTTGCAATTTTATGCATTATAATATTTTTTATACTAACCTTGCAATTGTTTGATTTCTAAAATAAGATCCTCCATTGGTAATGATTATTCTTGGCATTCCAGATCTTGTAAAAATATTTTTAATTAAAAATTTTGAAACACTCCGAGCATACATCGAGGTAAAGCTATTGCTTCAATCCATTTAAAACATAATCTGCTCCAATCAATATATATTTTCAAATGAAGGTATAAATTGTCCCAAAAAACCAATCCCTATGCATCAAAAACTTCAATTTCTAAATTAAAATTTAGAGACATTTAATTTCTTTTTGAAATATTATCTACTCTCTAAAACTGATCACATGTCTATATATATATTAACATCTCTAAATAGAGTAGGCCAATAAAATCCATATTGCAAAATTTTATGAACAATTCTATCATTCCCAAAATGACCTCCAAATTCAGAATCATGAGATTTTTGGATAATTTCTTGAATTTCTTTGTATGGCACACATCATCTCATTACTAAATTTTTGCATTGTTTATACAAATATGGATCATCCCAAAAATAAGATTTTGTATCATGAATGAATTTTTGTTCCTACTGTTTTGTTAGTCCATATGGTAAAATACCACTATCAATATAATTGACAATATCAGCATACCACAGTAATTCCTATCCTTTTATAGTACAAAGCTACTCATCAGAGAAAGTTTCATTAATTTCTTTTTCCAAATCCAGAATCTCTTCCTGTTCTAGCCTAAATAGATGATCAACAATTTGATTATCAGTTCATTTCTTATCGACTACTATAAAATCAAACTCTTGTATCAGAAGTACCCATCTATTAATCTTGGTTTTCCATCATTCTTTTGCATTAAATATTTAATATCCAATTGGTTAGTATGCACAACACATTTAGCTCCAATCAGATATGACCTAAACTTATCAAAAGCATAAACAATAGCTTATAACCCTCCTTCAGTTGTGGTATTATTAATTTTAGCATCATTAAGAGTCTTAATAGCATAGTATATGACTTTAAAAATCTTATCATATATTTTCCCTAATACAACTCCAATTGCATAATCACTAATATGACGCAATAATTCAAAAGGTTTCTCTTAATCAGGTGAAGTAATTATAGGTGCAGTGATCAATTTTTCCTTTAAACTGCCAAAGTATTTTATGAAATCTTAGTTAAAGTCAAATATTGTATCTTTTTCCAAAAGTTGGCATAAAGGCTTTGAAATTTTTGAAAAATCGTTAATATATCGCCTTTAAAACATAACATGTCCTAAAAAGCTCCTAACTCCTCTTATAGTAGTAGGTGGAGGTAGGTTTGATATAACCTAAAGTTTTGCAGGGTCTACTTTCATGTCATTTTCTGAAATTATAAGCCCAAGCACAATTTCTCCTACAACCATAGATCGACATTTTCCTAGTTTAATACGAGATTAGTATTTTTACATCATTATAGAACTTTCTCTAAATGATTTAGACATAATTCAAGTGAAGTTACAAATACAAAAAAATCCTCCATAAAGACTTCAATCCCTTTTACAATTAAATCACTGAAAATTGACATCATAAATCTTTGAAATGTTGCAGGTGCATTACATAATCCAAAGGGCATTCACCGAAAAGCAAAAGTTCCATAAGGACTAATAAATGTTGTTTTCTATTGATCCTCAGGAGTAATAGGTATTTGATGATAACTTATATATCCATCTAGAAAACAAAAATATTTGTGCCCAACCAGCCTATCCAATATCTGGTCCAAAATGGGTAAAGAAAAATGATCCTTTCTGGTGGCATAATTTAATTTTTTTGTAATTCATGTAGATCTGTCATCCAATGAATTGTCGTGTTGGTATTAATTCATTAATTTTTTTTTCAATACAGTAGCACCCCCTTCCTTTGTAATAAAATGAATTAAACTAACCAAAGCACTGTCTCAAATATGATATATTATTACAACATCTAACCATTTAAAATCTCATTCTTAAAAACTTCTTTCATCATAGGATTCAATCTCGTTTGAGGATCATCTCTTCATTCATGTTGATCTTTCAATAGATTTCTATGCATACAAATTGAATGACTCATTCCTTTAATATCAGCTAATGTCCAACCAAAAACTTTTTTATATCTTCTCAAAGTTTCCAACAAAAGTTGTTCTTGCGTATTAGTTAATTATGAGGATACTGTAAGAGGTAATGTAGATAAATCTCCTAAAAATACACACTTAAAATGTGTAGGAAGTGTTTTCAACTCTAGTTCAGGTGATTTCTCAATAGATGTTTTCAAATTCTTATTACTTTCTATAAGGTCTAACATTTTAAATTTTTTCTGAATATAATCCAAGTCTTCTTTACTTACATCCGTAGATTCATTTTGAATTTTATCCTCATCTTAATATTTCAAATATTTGTTTTCAAATTCTTTTTTAAATGTCTTCTTGAAATGTTCATTGCTTAAATATTCATTAATATCCATTCGGAAGCATTCAATCACTTGCTCTTTGGATGGGTATCTCATTGATTTTGAAATATTAAATGTAACCTCTTGATCACTAACTCTCATGGTTAGTTATCCTTTCTGCACATCTATATAAGCTCTTCTGGTAAGAAATGGTCTTCTCAAAATGATAGGAATTTCTTTATCCTCCTCCTTATCTATACAATAAAGTCCACAGGAAAGATAAATTTATCAACTTTTACCAAAACATCTTCTATAACTCCTTTAGGATAGGTAATCAAACGATCAACTAATTGAAGAGTTATAGTTGTAGGTGAAATATCTCCTAAACCCAACCTTCTGAAAATAGATAAAGGCATAAGATTAATACTGGCTCCTAAATCACCTAATGCTTTTTAAAAAAAATCTTTCGCCAATAGCACAAGAAATATTAAAACTTTTAGGATATTTATGTTTTTTAGGAAGCTTCTTATGAATTATAGTGCTACACTCTACACTGAGTGCAACAGCCCCATTATCTACAAACTTCCTTTTCTTATTAAGTATATCCTTCATGAACTTCACATAGCTTGTCATTTGTTCCAAGACTTCAACAAATGGAATGTTTATTGTAATATCTCCAAATAATTTTAAAATTGTTTCTCTAATTTTCTGCTTCGATCTTTGAGGAAATGGAGGTGCTGATCTTTCTACAGTGATTTTCATTAGTTTAATAAAACAGTATGACTCAAAATGAGAATCTTTACCAAATTTTTCATTTTTCACCTCATCCTTTTCAACTTCAATATCCACTTCTTTTTGAACTATGTTTTCTAATTCTTTTCCACTTCTCAGTTGAATAACCTTAATTTGCTCTTTATTCTGATCTTTAAGATTTACTTCAACATTACTAGGAAACATTCATGGATGTCTATTGCCGAGTGTAGTAGCAATACATCTCAATTGATCTTTTCATATTTCTAATTGCAGCTCCTTAACTTTGCAATTGATTTCTCATTTACAATATTAATTCTAACATTTACGACTTTTCTCCTTTTTCTGCAAATTATTAAAACCTGGAGGCTAATGGGGTTTATAAGTTGGATTTCCTTGATTGTTGGAATTTCTCATTGGGTTCGCAATTTTGTTTCCCCATTGTGGATTTGTAGCATTAGATTTATTATTACTCCAACTAAAATTTGGATGAGTCTTCCAATCAAGATTGTAATAATTGACATAAGGATTATTAGAACAATTATTTATAGCATTTAAGGTCTCATAAGAAGATTGAGATTCTATCGTTTGTCCTAATGAGTTTTCTTTAAACCCAGGTGATGTCTGAGAATAATTCATTCCATATTGATCTATCTTATTTGATATAACAACTATTTGGGTAGCTAACATAGATATTACATCATAATGATGAATACTAGCTACTCTTTTTGAATTTAGTCTTTGAGAGGACCATTCAAAATTATTAGTAGCCATCTCTTCAATTAATGAATATGCTTCATCGAATAGCTTTGCATTAATGATCCACCACCAGCAACATTAATTATCGATCTAAGAGATCCAACCAACCCATTATAAGAAGTTTGAATTATTAACCAATCTAGAAACACATGGTGAGGACACTTTTTAAGGAGATCTTTAAATCTTTCTCAGGCTTCATAAATTGATTCCCCTTCAAACTAACAAAAAATTGTGATATTATTTTTAAGCTTAGCAGTTTTTGAAGGTGGGATTTATTTAAATAAAAAATTTTGTGATAATTCTCCCCAAGTTCAGATAGATCTAGGTGCTAACAAGTTTAACAACATCTTAACTTTATTTATTAGCGAAAAAGGAAAAAATATAAGTCTGACGACATCATTCGTTACTCCATCATATTTAAAAGTAGCACACGATTCTAGAAAACTAGCAATGTGTAAATTAGGATCTTCAGTTGATGTTCCCCCAAACTGATTATTTTGTACTATTTGGATAATAACAGGTTTAAGCTCAAATGATTTGGCAGCTATAATAGGGTTTTGTACTCAAATGAATTTTATCTTTTATAGGATTAGCATAATCTCTTAAAAGTCTCTAATGATGTACATTTTCATTTCCAACATTATTCAAATTGCAAGCCATTTTTCTAATATAATCTCTCTCTTTTTATTGTTTTCAATTTTTTTAGTAGTTTTTTCTAACTCAGAATTGTAAGGCACTAAATTTTCAGATCTTATACTACGAACAAATAAATACAATAAGTAATTAAAGTAAGTAAACACACTAAAATATGAAAAAATTCAAATTGAACTACAAACACTTTATTTTAAAAGTTTTAAAATAAGAATAATTCAATTTATAAAACAACTTACTATTACTTTCCGTTACTTCCCCAACAACGACGCCAAAATCTTGATGCGGCGTGGATTTAACGTGTTAGTTTTGTAAATATTTTTCAATATTACAAAATACACACGACAGACACAATATGAAATATGCAAATTAATCTCAACAAAAATAACTTTTATGAAAGTAGTTTTATCTTTTAAAAACTGTAAATTGCCTAATTCCCTAAAAATAAAGTAAGTATTTATATCGCTCAAGTAATAAATGACTCTAATTGAGTCCTAGATATCGATCACATAGAGAAGTTGGAAATGCCTATTAATAAATTATTAAGATTATAATCTAACTTACAATTTTAAATCACAAAAGTGAAGTGTTAAATTTATATATAAAGTAATAGAATGAATGCTAAATAAGATGCTGTAAAAAGACAGTTAAATAAACTAATTGATAAATTTTCAAAAGCAAAAATATGAAAACTAAATAAAGTTTTTGTGACAAAAATTTCAAATTTAAGAATCCAACCTTTCTCTTTACAATGAGTATATGGATTTAAAAATATAAATATAAATTAATTTGAACAAAATATGAGCAATCTTATTCTTTACCCTCTTTTGAGTGCATAAAGAACAATGACTAATCCAGAGATTAGTCCCTAATTCCGTGGTTAGGCTGGGATGATACCGAGTGCAACTCTAGAGCTCCCACTGCTCCCTCACCTAAGGTCTCACAATCTTGCATCAATTTCTAATCAACTAGACCAA
The DNA here is from genome assembly GCA_002079205.1 of Phalaenopsis hybrid cultivar. Taxonomy (NCBI): domain Eukaryota; kingdom Viridiplantae; phylum Streptophyta; class Magnoliopsida; order Asparagales; family Orchidaceae; genus Phalaenopsis; species Phalaenopsis hybrid cultivar. The sequence goes on along the minus strand of JXCR01145010.1, from coordinate 215,710 downwards.
ATTGGGGACTTTAATCTTTCACTTTAAAATCTCCAATTCTGCATCCAACAATGTATATTTCTTTATTTATTTGCACTCAAATCCATTGACGACATCGTCTCCCATGAAATCAAATGTGATTTTCACTATGTTGTAAGAATCATAACCCTTTCGGAACATATGTTTCTCAACACATTTTAACATTTTAATTGACCAGATCGAAAAGTAAATAAAGATCAGAGTTTAAATCATCATAAATTATTAATATTTATTGACAGTAGACAGAACTCAATTCTCTCTTAGAAAGTGTAATGACGAAGAAATCTCTCACAACTCTCTCCTCTTACAATCCTTAAAGAAAATTTTCAAGTTCTTGACTTTCTCTCCCTCTCTCTTTCTCTCTTTCGCCCACTTTTACACACCAATTCAACCTCTCTCTCTCTAGACTTCCCTCTCTTTTATTAAAGGCTACCTCACTCCGAAAAGAATTCAAAATTTCCTCTTAAATTTTATCCAAAAGTCAACTCTTTTGAATTCAAAAGACAAGTCCACTGATCTAAGAGACATATCTCTCCATTAAAGAACAATCCAAAGTGTCTAGATGCATTGAATCACTCCAAGGGGTATTTAGAACAAGTGTCCTTCTGAAAGTTCACACAAAATTTGTCACAAATTACCTTAATCCGTAAAAAGTCGTCTCTGACGCATCTAGCGCCAGATTGCTTAAGTTTGCGCTGTTATGGGTTTTCTTGCATCTCGTTTCAGATCTATGTAAATTGGCACATCTGACGCCAATCTGATGCATGTGGCGCTAGCTCTCTGCAAAATGGTGCATCTGGCACTAGAATTCCCAAAATTCGTTGTTTTGGCTCCAAATTTTGTCTTTTTGCTACTTTTGCTTCAAATGCCTAAAATTGATATACCTACAATAAAAAAAATGAAAATACTATTCTGTAAAGTACAATATCACCAAAATTAAGCATAAAATATATACGTAAAAGAACTTATTATTTTGGTGTATCAGTACATTATACCTTGTATGTGTTTGCCTCTTGCATGAGTGTCTAGTCGTTATGGAGGAAAGGTATAATTATCCTTAGTGACATCTTATGCCCAAGGTGATCGAGCACAATACCTCTTTTGTTACATATGTTACATAACATCTGGCATGATTTTGATCTTTTCTTGGGTTGCACTTTGAGTGTTCCTTCATACACTCATTTCAGTTATATGGTTTTCCCTAGTGAGGTCATCACTTAGTCAAGCCTCTTCTCCGTGGCATGCCCATCATTCTGGGTCTCTACCTCCACAGCACACCCTTTCATTTGGTTACTGCCTTCATAACAAACCCATTCATTGAACCTCTGCCTCCTCAGCATGCTCATTCTATTAGGTCTTCCCCTTCACCCCACACCAATTCAATGAGCCCCTGCCTTCTGTGCACGCCCACCCATTTGGGACCTTGCTTCCACGATACAACCAATATTCGGGCGCCTACCTCCTCAGTATACCCATCCTTTTGGGTCACTCCCCCAACAACACACCCATTCATCATGCCCCTGCCTCCTCAACGATCCTATCCTTTCTAGTTACTGCATCCACAAAACACCCATTCATCAGGCCATACCTCCCCGACACGCTCACCCATTCAAGTCACTACCTCTACAGTACACCTATTCATCAGGCCTCAGCCTTCTCAGCATGCTCATCCTTTCAGGTCACTGCCTACATGACACACCCATTTGTCATGCCCTGTCTCCTCGGCTTGCCTACCCATTAATCGGGCCCTGCCTTCTAAGTACGCCCATCCTTTATGGTCACTACCTCCACGACACACTCATTCATTAGGCCCCCCGCTTCCATAACACGCTCATCCTTCAGATCATTGCCTCCTTAACACATTCATCACTTCGAGTCACTACCCCCACGACACACTCATCATTCCTATCATATGATTGTTTGTATTTGCATCTCTATGCATGGATAGCGAGCCAAGCTCAATATGTGAGTGACGTTGTGTCAGTTCAATGCCTCATTGAGCATTGCTTCTTTTGTTGATCAAGGTGAGCAATGCAAGTTAAGTCATCGGGATTACCACGAGTGTGATTGTGCTAGAGATCCAAAGGCTCTATGGAGCGTCATATGCGTCATAAAACTACATTATAGGTCTGTTATTTTAAAAGTATAAAATTGATATTTTTACTATTACAAGTATTATCCATCCACTTTTAAAATTATATACGTGAGGCCGTCACCTCTCTCCCGTGACATACTTTGGATCCGTTAGATCATTAGGACGGGACTGAAGCGGCGATGCCGTCAAAATCATACGATAGCTGAAGGCTTCACACTCTACAGTTAGGCACTGAGTAGACACACTTTATTATATGGTATGCTAGAAAAATTTTAGGGTGCTAGGTATTCGTTGTGATGCCTCACAATTGTTCTTTGCTGGATTGGTTCACCTAGCTACGCATCTTTCCTGTCTTGTGCTTTTGGTTTGCCTTGATGCTTTATATGCATGGTTTTATACTAGAGCATTTTTCTATATGGAGCCATGCCTCTGCGTATAACCACATAGGTACCCATACAGAGGATCCTATAATGATTTCTAACTCTTAACTTGCAGGTGTTATTTTGCTCCCTCAATTAAAAGATATGGCTCATTGATCATTGCATGGCTTTCCCCGCAAATGTTGTTTTTTTACAGGTTAAAATTTTTTTCCCTTTTCAGATGTATTTGATAGAGTACAAGACTGTCTTTATCAAAAATAAGGTACGAGTACAGATTTCGAGACAGACCTTAAGTCTAAAGTTTTTATATTCTTGTATAGACTTCATACCAACCATGTATACACGGAGTCCGACCACTTTTCTTGCTTTTTCTGAGATATCTTGTTGACTCAGCTGCATTAGGACTCGTTTATATATATATANNNNATATATATATATATATTTATTTATTTATTTTTGGAGTGCTCTATATTGCATATTGCTTGGCTGCATGCTTGGATTGTTTCTTTCTAATATGGGATATCATAAAAAAAATAATTTAGGCACTCTAGGACCATAACATTATAATTTTTTTTGAAATAAAAAACTTACTAAAAGATTCAAGCTAAATTAAAAATTTAGAATTAAAAGATTTAAGATTTTTAAAACCTACTTTTACATTTCTGCATAGCCTTCAGTCCGATTTTAAGTGGGTTGCAGAGCATGGATATCACTCAAGCCATTCTATTAAGGCCTCAATAATAACTAAGAATCGTTCTAAATAACTGCATTATACTTGCATGTCTCGAAGATAAGCTCCTGTGCTGCGTTTCTCCAACCTGACTGACCCATCTTACATTTTGACATATGAGTTTTTATGATTTTCCTAGGTTGTTTAGAAGGCTCCCCGACCCAGACGGCGTGTAAGCTCTTTTATCAGAGCATTTTCAACTTTGTAGTTGAACTATTCTTTCTCTCTCTTTCCTGAGGCATTCATTTTAAAAATTAACTTAAAATGACTATCTCATAAAATAAATTTATAAATTTAGTAAAGTAATTTCGCCGCCACGATATTGTCGAATTTGCCCAATTTAATTTAATCTGTGCTCAAATTTAATAAGAGATACTTTTTTTTTTTTAATTTGATATCAGCATTCTCGTATGAACGAATCATTAATTGCGCTTAAATTTTGCTTTTTCTCAAATATATAAATAAATCAACATCATCTACATTACCTCCAAAGTATCAAGATCAGTAGCAACTGCACCACCAACCACACATCCATCATTCTCGTGTGAAATCTCAAAAGCCGCCCAACACGGTACAAGTTAGAAGACTCTGCATTAAGTTCAAAAGGTTGACATATTCCACACGGCCTATCAATTCATCGAACAGAAGGCCAAATCGCAGAAAGTCAACTAACCTCCTCTGCAATCTATAAAAATCCTAAACAGATACAAGGAAGCTAACATCCCTCTAATAGCAAAGCAGCCATGGCCATTTCATATTCTCTTCCCCTTCTTTTCCTTCTCTTGCCGTTCATCTGCCTTTTGTGCTGCTCTCGGAGCACAGAGGCTCGACATGAACCCCATCATTTGTCGATCTCAGAACTCATGTCAGAGGATCTATACAAAAGCATCTTCTTGCATAAGGATGACAACGCGTGTCCTGCAAAGGGCTTCTACCCTTACGATGCTTTCATCGCAGCAACANGGAAGCTAACATCCCTCTAATAGCAAAGCAGCCATGGCCATTTCATATTCTCTTCCCCTTCTTTTCCTTCTCCTGCCGTTCATCTGCCTTTTATGCTGCTATCGGAGCACAGAGGCTCGACATGAACCCCGTGATTGCTCGATCTCAGAACTAATCTCAGAGGATCTATACAAAAGCATCTTCTTGCATAAGGATGACAACGCGTGTCCTGCAAAGGGCTTCTACCCTTACGATGCTTTCATCGCAGCAACGAAATGTTTCCCCAAATTCGCCAGTACAGGATGCTTGGATACTCGCAAGCGAGAGCTCGCAGCTTTCCTTGCTCAGATATCTCACGAGACCACAGGTTTATAATCTTTTATAATCTTACATCAAATTTTTATCTTTATAGTTGCTATAAGTTAGCTCAAATCTTATAAATGTAGTTCGAGGGGGATTTCCAAATCTTGCCGAAAAGATGTATATATTGGCAAAATTATTTGAAATGTGGTCTTTTAAAAGTAAATCATNCAGATACAAGGAAGCTAACATCCCTCTAATAGCAAAGCAGCCATGGCCATTTCATATTCTCTTCCCCTTCTTGTCCTTCTCTTGCCGTTCATCTGCCTTTTGTGCTGTTCTCCGAGCACAGAGGCTCGACATGAACCCCATCATTGGTCGATCTCAGAACTCATCTCAGAGGATCTATACAAAAGCATCTTCTTGCATAAGGATGACAACGCGTGTCCTGCAAAGGGCTTCTACCCTTACGATGCTTTCATCGCAGCAACGAAATGTTTCCCCAAATTCGTCAGTACAGGATGCTTGGATACTCGCAAGCGAGAGCTCGCAGCTTTCCTTGCTCAGATATCTCACGAGACCACAGGTTTATACTACTTTTTAATCTTACATCAAATTTTTATCTTTATAGTTGCTATAATTTAGCTCAAATCTTATAAATGTAGTTCGAGAGTGATTTCCAAATCTTGCTGAAAACATGTATGTATTGGCAAAACTATTTGAAATGTGGTCTTTTAAAATTAAATCACAGCATGATTCACATCTATTTATCTTAATATCATGCGTTGGTTCTACAGCCTCTACTATTAAAATTTTAACAGCTTGTGCGAACGTTTAAAATTTGAATCTTTGGAATTGTGCCATAAAAACTTGGCCGAATTTTAGTTGGTGTTTGGACGAAGTGGAAACTTTATTAGCGGATCGTAGTAGAATCAGTGATACCAGATCCGGAGACCAGTTAAACTAATCCNCCTCTACTATTAAAATTTTAACAGCTTGTGCGAACGTTTAAAATTTGAATCTTTGGAATTGTGCCATAAAAATTTGGCCGAATTTTAGTTGGTGTTTGGACGAAGTGGATACTTTATTAGCGGATCGTAATAGAATCAGGGATAAGAGATCCAGAGACCAGTTAAACTAATCCTNTTTATCTTTATAGTTGCTATAAGTTAGCTCAAATCTTATAAATGTAGTTCGAGGGGGATTTCCAAATCTTGCGGAAAAGATGTATGTATTGGCAAAATTATTTGAAATGCGGTCTTTTAAAATTAAATCACAGCATGATTCACATCTTTTTATCTTAATATTATGCGTTGGTTCTACAGCCTCTACTATTAAAATTTTAATTGCTTGTGCGAACGTTTAAAATTTGAATCTTTGGAATTGTGCCATAAAAACTTGGCCGATTTTTAGTTGGTGTTTGGACGAAGTGGAAACTTTATTAGCGGAACGTTGTAGAATCAGAGATACGAGATCCGGAGACCAGTTAAACTAATCCTTTTTTATCCTTCTTTGCATTTATCTTGGTTTTTATCATTTTTTTCTTCTAGTTATTTATAGGAACAAATTGGTTGGCTTCAAAAGATATGAAAACAATTTTACATAGCATATAAAATTTTAAATATTTTTATCATTTGATTCTTATAACTTACGACACTAGTCCATGGAGACTTAGACTTACTATGCGATGAGCCAGATCAACAGACGTTATGGTTATAGACAAATTGAAATTAGTATATGATTTTCACCCCCATTACCTATCTTTATTCCAGCCAAATTCAAACTAATATCATTTAGGCTTTGTTTGACAGCACTTCTTTGTTTATAGAAGCTCTTTTGAAAACAAATTTAAAAATGTTGTGATATAAGATTACAGTCTCTATCATTATTAATCCGTTTAAATTGAACTTCAACCTTAAAATCCACCCTTGCGTCCCTTGCCTCGCCCGCATTGGCTCCGTGCTCGCCCTGCACGCTCTCCAATATTTATCTCTAATTTACTTAGTCTTCCCCCTCTCTTTCTTTCTCTCTCTACTTTTTTTCCATCCCTTCCTTCCACATCATGCTAGTAGGAGAACGCAAGGGAAATGTAATAGGCCTTCCGGCAAAGCTGCCAAGTTGCATAGGCCTCCCAATTAACTCAAATAAAGATCAACAGATGAGAAAATGAGTGCGGATGAAAGAGCTCGCGCTGGTTCTCGCCGATGGTGATGGCACTCTGTGCCCTCATTCACAAGATCTGAATGCGATATAGAACTCCGGAAAGGAGGAAGGTCGTGGTGATCTGAAAATGGGGAATATCGCCATTCTGGTAGAAGCACTTCTTCTGAAGTAGGTCAGCCAAATGAATGGCACGATCCCAATTGTCGTGATCCCATGAAAAGCCTTAGTTGCTCTAATAGGATATTATAATATGATTAAATTTTATATTAGGAGTAAATAAATTAGAAAAGTGAAATTGGCTGAGGGAAAACCCAACTCATTCATTTTACATCAAGTACAATGTCTCCCACGATGCTATTTAAAGATGTACTAACATAATGCAGTAACTATTATTTTAAGCATCATATCACCCTATCAAAAGATGATTGTTACTAAAAACAAGCCAAATAGCTAATGAAGTAAAAATTAGAAGCAAGATACCAAGGGAGAATAAAATTCTCAATGACATGAACTATAGAGAATGTAGTTGACAGGCTTTGTTGAATCATCCCATGGTGGATGAGCTCATATGAACCTTACTCTATAGTAATTTATGAAAAAATAATGCTCGACAAAAAAGTGGCAATTTATAGAAGAGGGTGGATGAGATTTGGGAGGATGCATTGGTATTTTTCTATTTATTAATACTAAAAAAAGATATAAATCATATATTTTCTTTATATAGAACATTAAAAAAAACTTTAGTATTAAAAAATAATTAGATATAAAGCGTATTTTATCTAATGTAGAGCTTGACAAAATATAAAAAAATAAAATAAATAAAATTGAATAGCCCCTATGAAACTCTTATGAATTTGATATTTAGTCTCATAGTTTAGATTTCATATTATATGTTGTTTTTTAAATTGAGACTTGAAGCATGTCGTCTAACATGTTACTTCAGGATTGCTTAACTTCTTTCTGAAATAAAATCGAGATAAGTAAAGATAAGATATTTTATTTATTTATTTTATCATTTAAATAAAAGATAAGGGAAGATAAGGCTACATATTCATTTTGTATTAATTAAAATTTAAATTTGGAAGAAATAGTAACAAGGTATAACAATTTTGCTTTATAAAGTTATGCATTAAAATGTGCATGTCTTAGAAAAGCTAGCATATTATCACCTCCCAAAAGAACCCTTAGGGGTGGTGGGCAGCCCATGATCTAAACACTGCTTTTCGGTCCTACACCTAGCCGATGTAGGACTATTTGTCTGTGACAATATGCTATGTTTTTTTTCTAATTAAAGATTTTAGTGTTATGAATGTAAAAATTAAAATTTAGGCTTTAGCTATGTCAATATAGAAGAAATTGGCGGTACGCATGTAAATGCCCTTTATTTTATAATTTCGTTTTTTTTTTAAGGCAGAGAACAAGACAAGCTGTGCTTATATTTGTTTAATTTAATTCAAAATTTAATTTGACCGAGACGTGGAGTAGGTTGGGAGAAGGTCGTATCTGCATATAATATCATTCAAATATGTTTTGAAAAGAAAATAGGAGGAAATAAAAAAATTGTTAGGAAAAGAGCTTAAGATATAAAATAATTGCAATTAAAAATTTTATCTGGATGTCTTAACAGGAGGATGGGCAACGGCTCCAGACGGACCATATGCTTGGGGATTGTGTTTTAAAGAAGAAGTCAATCCATCATCTAACTACTGCGACTCAACGGACACCAAATGGCCTTGCTATCAAAACAAAAGCTACAAAGGAAGAGGACCCATCCAACTCTCATGGTAAGTCTACACTCCCAAATTCTCTTTTAGCAAATGCATAACTTGAAATCATGGATATTAAGAAAGATCAAATTAACGAATGATAGGAACTACAACTATGGACCGGCTGGGTTGGCTCTTGGATTTGACGGTTTGAGGGAACCCGAGTTGGTGGCAAACCGATCTGATTTAGCATTCAAGACTGCATTGTGGTTCTGGATGACAGCGAGAGGTGAGAAACCGTCGTGCCATGATGTAATGGTGGGCCGGTTCATCCCTAGTGCGACTGACTTGGCAAATAATAGGACAGCCGGGTTCGGTCTCGTTACCAACATTATTAATGGTGGTCTCGAGTGCGGAATCCCAGACGACCCAAGGGCTAACGATCGAATTGGTTATTATAAGAGATATGCTCAGATATTTAACGTCGATGTGGGGCCAAATTTGGATTGTGCAAACCAAAAACCGTACTAAACTTGATCATTCACTCCGTTTTGACAGCAAAATTTTCTCCTTCTATACTTATTTTTTATTCTTGTCAAAGAAAAAAATGCTTATCTCATCATTTGAAAGTATTGATTTATAAGGAATTGTAATAAGGGCATTTTTATTAAATGTGGCAATTTTATTTCTCTTTTATTTTTTTTCTCTTTTTTGTAATGAGGAGTTATTTGGAATCATCTTAAAGGTTGATGGTTATCCTATAAATTGCATAAATATATTAGAAGTTTAAGAAGTAATGCGGGCCATGTCTTTTGATAGTGGATACCCACAACTACACAACTATCACAAAGAATATGCAATAAGTCTTCATGAGAGAGAGGTAACAATCGTAGAAAGCAAAGAGGAATAAGAGGATGCAACATGTCATTTAACAAGGCCGTAGTGGATCACTACAGCTATCACAAATATGGACACTATGCTTAAGAATGTCCGAGCGAGAATAATGTAAAAAAATTAGTTTAGAAAATTAAGAAGTGTTGTTGATAGCAACAAAATCATTCAATAAAACATGTGGTTTCTTGATTTTGGTTGCAACAATTACATGTGTGGCATAAAAAAGTTTACTTCTTTGACTAATCTTGGCATAAAAAAGATTACTTCTTTGACTAATCTTGGAAAAAACTTGAGCTTTTCCATTTTAGGAAAGGATTATGTCATTTTGCATGTAAACGGTCTAATCAAGATGATAACAAATGTGTTTTATGTATTTGAATTTGTATGTTAAAAAAAAGCCAACAGTAGCAGAAATTGGCCAGCCACCTCAATCGGTCGGCCAACCAAGCCAACTTGTTAGCCAACTCATCAGATGAACCTTGCCACGAAAAGACGTTGGACACATGAAAAATGCCAGTCATATGAAAAAGTATCAGACATATGAAAAGATGCCAATGAGGATAATAATAAGTTATAACTCACGGAAAAAAAAAATAATTTTTAGCACCAAGGGACAATAATAACTTGTAACTACTGATACCAAATTTCCCAGTACACTCACACTCTGAGGTCTCACGCAATTGTACGTGTCGTATCAGTAATATCATACTTTTTTTAGTCTGGAATATCGATCCCATAGAGAATGAGAGAATTAGACTTAAAAAAATTCTAGTCTAATATTCTTCATTCTTAGCCTAGAATTAAAACTAAGTAAAAGCTTTACAAAATACTTGCGCTGAATTGCAAACTATTTTAATTGTTAAATCTTATAATTATCCTACTTATCCTATTTGAATTGGTGAATATCAAGTTATAAAGTTACCCTTCCTTGTAATGAATTGAGTGGAGCATAAGAAATGTAAAGTTTCAATTGTGAATGTAGATAGCGACAAATAGGAGCAACTCTCTTATTTACCTTCTCTCGGCTACATAAAGAAGTTGGGATAAATTGGCTTTAATTTTTAAATTCCAACTTGAACCCATCCAAGACTATTTTCATAACATTTGCATCTCCCTAGAAAGAACTTTCACCATACCCTATAGTTCAATGTGACTAACCTAGTTGATTGCATCATATCTCTCTCGAGTCATTATGAATCACAACAAATTTTGATGATTCACTTGGCCAAAATGAAAACTTAAATGAAATTCAGAAGGTTATTCATCACATTAAATACTTAAAAACAAATTCTAGGAACACTTTGTAGTCCTACACATCCTACTCAAACATCACAAAGAATGGTAAAGATAATTAATCAGAAAGCATGAAGAACATACCACAAAGCTTTATTGAAATCAAGAAAATCCACTAAATAGTTGCACACAAAGAAATAAAATCAATAGAAACCACAATACTTATCTTTCTCTCGTTTACAAAGAATAGAAAATGCTCCAACAAAGATATTTGAACAACTTGCTACTCTTCTAAACACTCTCCTGAGAGTACAACTCAAGTCCTCCCTAATTCCCTCACATAAGCTCCCTTACTCAATCCTACAAAAAACCTCTAGCAAGCCTCATTCTTCTCCTCCCAAAACTCCCCATTATACTTTAATACATAACACAATAAAGCACTCCTGCAATTTGAATAACTCCCTAAGTCACGTGCTTGAACTGCTCAAAACTATCTCAGGCAGTTGCTAGTGCCTAAGTGTCAAGGGGTTGGCGCCTAGATCCAGTCTTTGTCTGCCAAGTCGTGTATGGGTGCCTAAGCACCCAAAACTTTGGTGTCTTAACCCCAATATGGTGGTACCTTGGCGCCCAATTGTTGATGCCTAAGTGCCCAAGGGTCTGGCGCCTAAGCGCCAAGTTTATTGTGAGCTCCTTATCTCAAAGGTCTCCACAACTTTGTTCCATGTCCCTCCCAGTTTGCTCCACTTCTAATACCTTTTATTCCTGCCAAAAAAAGTAAAAAAAAATTTCCTTAACGTGCAATTTTATCCATAAAAATATGCAAAAACATATTGAAATTTATGCATTCTTTTCTACTTATAAAAATACCTCAAACAAAAAGGTTACTTATCATCAAGTAACACTATAATTTTAATATCAAGTTAGTTAATTTGAGGAAGTTGGTTCATAGAAACTTTCAACAATCATGCATTAAGAAATTCATAGTGTAAAAGTAGGATAACCCTAGTAAACTAGTCTAGCCCTAGAGTATAAGAAACCTTGCATCCAACCAAGAAAACCTGATTTCCTCTTTACTTAAAAAAGAAATAAACAATTGTTACACATAGTATCTTAGATGGTAGAAAAATAGAATTTAAGCGCTCCTTTTAAAAAGATTTACTCATACATCTGAGATATTGGTAAGCCTAGGAGGGTAGCAAAGTTTTAAAATTAAAAAGAATACAATTTTTGATAAAGCTCCTCCTCAAGCTTCTCCTCACATCATATGTTCTTTTTAATCACTTTTATAGCTTTGGATATAGATTTCAATCCTTAGCATAACTTTATGAGGACTAATATATATGGATAGACCTTTTAATAATTTTTAATTTTACTATCATCTCTCTAAGGTAATACACTTCACACTCCTTAACTTTTTAATTTCTTTTCAAAAGTCTTGAAAGTATTAATTGAAAATATAATTTTATGGAGACTCAATTCTTATCAAGTATATATATCTAAATATAACTAAATAGCCAAGTAGATCACTCTTTTCAAAAATAAATATTTATTTCATTTTTCTACATATTGAATTACAAATTAACTTAACACTAGTCTAGTGTTATTTAAATAAAGTTTAAAATGAGTAAACTACGTCTTTCCCTTCTTGATATTGTGAAAGTTTCAATTTAAGTCCCAACACCTCACATCTACTAAATCCTAATACAAAAAAATTTAAGCTTTTAAAATTCTTCCCCCCCCCTCAAACTTGATTTTTAAAATATTAAGAAGTTTAAAACAAAAATACAAGTTGGGAGAAAAAAGTACATAAATACTTCCTAGCACATGGGTCTATCATCAAGATTAACATGTATAAACAGGAATAAACATGCATGCAATAACAATCATAACTAAACTAAATTTTTTATGAAAGTACATCAGAGATTCTAAATATTACAACAGGGGAATAAATAAATTCTATAATAATATTATAGACTATTCAAATAAAAAGTACATTAGCAGCAAAAGCAAGAAAATAAAATCTAGTACATTCACATCAAAAGAAAAATAAAGCTACTCCTCATCCTCAACGTCGTCCTCCTCGTCATCATCCTCATTCTCATCTTCTTCACAATTGTTCTTCTTCCTCCTCAGAGTCTTCAACCATCAACTAAGTGTGCTTGTTAGGCTGATAGTGAGGATATGCAGGAAACTCAATGGGATTGTCTCCTTCAATCCACTAAATTTTTCTATACATCTCTACTTAAACTGCTTCAAAACTAGCTCGATGATCAAAATGTCTTTAATATTACCAATCCAATTGTGAACATTGTTCAACTAATCGATACACCTCATCGTGTAACATGGAAATATCATCCTCTACCCTCTCTAACTTTTATTCAAAATTACCCATCATAGTAGTAGGATGTGGTTTATAAGGAATAAAAGAATAATGTTGATCCATGGGGTGAGACTTCTTTGCAAACATTACATTTCTTCTATATAGTCCAATTTTTTAATTGAAGTTTAGCTTAAATGGATGAATCATCCCCTCCCCACTACTAGTAGAAACTCCAAAAATGCTAGCACGAAGAAAAGATAATAGACGGGTGACCGTGGCTTTATATACGCTTAAAAATATAAGTATTTAATACTGCTGTTAAAAGATTTACTTCCTCAGCAACTGTACCAAATCTTTAATAACAATTATAGATTCGATAAATATGGACAAAAAAATATTCAATAATTGTAAAGTCACACTTATCAACGCAAGTATACGTATCACTCAAGTAATATAGGGCTCTAATGGAGTCCTAGATATTGATCCCACAGGGAGTAAGTTTAGAACAACAAACTAAGATTTTAGAAAAGCAATACTTTAATCACAACAATGAAGTTCAATCTGCACTAATAGGAAATTGAAATAAATACATAATTTTAATAGCTATTAAATAACTAATGATATTAATGAAGGTTTAAATATGATATTCAATATATAATAAAAAACTAATAAAAAACTAAAGATAGAAAGTAGGGTTTAATTTGTGATATTCAATATATAAGAAAGAATCCTTCTCCTTGTCAAGAAATTATAGTGAATGGATAAAGTGAATTAGTTCAAATTATATTGCATGGATAAAGTGAATTAGTTCAATTTAGATTGTGTCAAATAGGAGCATACCTATTCTTTACCAAATTATAGTGAATGGATAAAATGAATTAGTTCAAATTATATTGTGCTAAATATCTAATGATATAAAGTAGGGTTTAATTGTGATATTCAATATATAAGAAAGCATCCTTCATAGATAATTTTAATAACTAATAAGTAACTAATGATAGAAAATAGGGTGTAATTGTGATATTCGATATATAAGAAAGTAACTAATTGTACTAATAAAGATTTTAATGTGATATTCAATATATAAGAAAACATCCTTCTCCTATTAAATAACGAATGATACTAATGAGAGTTTAAATGTGATATTCAATATAAGAAAGCATCTTTCTCCCGTCAAGAAATTATAGTGAATGGATAAAGTGAATTAGTTCAAATTATATTGTGCCAAATAGGATCATACCTATTCTTTACCCTTTGGTCCAGGCATAAAGAAAATTGACTAATCCTACGCTTGTTTACCGAATCTGTGGCTAGGCTGGGAGAATACGGCTCTCACTTCGGAGCTCCCACATTCCCCTCACCTGTGGGATAACATCTACACTTCAGCACCCAAACGATATGACCGAATTGAGGATTTTAGTCTATCACTCTAAAATCTCTAATTCTACGCCCGATAATATTATTTTCTTATTTATTTGCACCTAACTTCCAAGGGCTTTGACCTCCCTGAATCTTGGATGTAATCTTCACTTTAGTTGTAAAACTCAACATATTTTAACAAATCAATTGGCCAGATTTAATGTAAATTAAGATCGAAGTAAAAAGATCATCACAATTTTTTAAACATTTTCATGACTTCGACAATTCAAATCACCATTTCATAAATCTTGAGACAAGGAGAAAGACAGAGAAAACGACTCAGATCTCATGGGGAAAACACAACAAAACTCAAAATTCATATATAAAATCAAAGTCATACAAACTACAAAAGCAAATAACTTATCTTTAATTTCTCCCCAAGAAAACTCCTCGAAGTTCCTATGAATCTCTTCATTTCTTTACAACACACATAATTCCTCTTCAAAGCAGCAATGAGGAAGAAATCTCTTACTTTCCCTCCACTCTTACAATCTCTAGAAGAATTCATCACAATTTTTACACACTATTGGAACCTTTCTAACCTTCAGGAACTCTCCGGGACTTCCAAGCTCTCTCAATTTTTGGCCAAAATAGTTTTTTTAAAGTTGTGGATGAGCTTTCCCAAGAGTTGCCTAAGCATCTTTAAAATTTGGCCTTATCCAAAACCTGATTGGGCATAACCGTCGAGCTCGCCATCGGCTGCCTCGAGGGCGCCATCGGTGGACCTTCTTAATGAAATAATTCTTGAGTCTCATGAAAATCTCACCGTCGGCGCGGTCGATGGAGCCGTCGGCGTCCTAGTTCAATCCTTCACATTTTGGTACATTTCTCTCCAAATTCGATCCTTTTTGCATCTTTTTGCTTCAATGACCCTAATTCAGCATTCCTACAACAAAACATTAAGAATACCTTTCTTTAAAGTGCAATATCATCAAAAACAGTATAAAATAGGTATGAAAATCTCAACATATTTTCTTCTGGTCAAAATCCCCCAAACTTAACTATTACTTTTCCTCATGTAATTTTAGTACTACATAAAAGTTATGATCTACTGTAGTAAAGTTTTAATTCAGAAATACTATAAGTTTGATTTAAATAAATATGATAGTGAGATTTTCAGAAAAAAAATCAAGTAATTGAATTAACTCTGTAGCCACAAGATTATCTAATCATCAAGTTTAAGAGTTCTAGTCTTCTATTCATTTCAAGAATGACTATATGTTGCAATATTAAGTCACTTAAAATATTTGAAAGATAGGAACTTCATGAGAACTCTACTAGTAAAAGTTCTATTCCATAAATATAAGTTCAGAAATGTATTTAGGTTTTCCCTTTAAGTAGGTCCAATGAAACCAATTTTTGATTAATATCCTCTCAAGCTTCTCCTCACTTCCATAATTTTTTTTCTTTCTTTTCTCTTTTTCATTTGGATTGCTTTCAATCCTATATATATTTCTTTTCTTTTCAGGGATTGTTTTCAATCATTTCTTTTTCCTTTTTCAAGTGAGGATTACTCTATCTGGATAGCCTTTAATGATTTTGAACATCACCATTCTTTCCCTAAATTTGAGACTCAAAGCATTCCTTTACCATATAAATATTTCATATCCTTTACATTATTGAGCCCCAATCTTTTCATCTCAAATGAATTTCCAGATTCTTAATACTTCAAAATATGTTTCCTTTACTTTAAATAGTTAAATATAATCTTATTCATTTATACTAAATATCTTATGTTAGAAAATTAATTTTCATTACAAAAATATTTCTTTAAATCTACTATAATATTTGAATAGCTACAAAAATATAGTTATCTGAATTAAATTCACTACATAAAATCATATAAATAATTTTTGAAAATAATTAAATAGAGGACATCTAATAGTTAATCTTTTTCTTCCCTCTTCCAAACTTAAATTTTGCAATATAAAATAATACAGATGGAAAGAAAAACTCTAAATATAAATCATACCTCAGTATTTTAGGCATTTTCATTATTCTAAAATTTTTGCATGCCTTCTCAAAATTTCTACTTCACCTGATCGGTAATATTAGGAGCTTTCTACACATATAAATTATTAGGGAAATTTCTGGGTAATGAAATTTTAAAATAAGTATAAAACTAAAACATTAAACAAGCACAATATTTCCTAACACAACCACAATACTACACAACTAAAACATTAAACAAGCACAACATTTCCTAACACAACCACAATACTAAACAAAATAATTTAAAAAGCAAAATAAAAATCACCTTACATTACAATTTACAATACTACTCAACATTTATTAAACTACACATGCAAATTTAACTATAACACTAACTTTATAACAAAAATTAAAATTATCCAAGTACAACATAATAATAAAAATGAAAGTCCAAATACACAAACATCCATTTCTATTACAAAAAGATTGCATAAATAAAAGTACAAATATAACTACATCAATTACATTCAAATATCAAAATCCCAAACTATGTCTTCATCGCATTAATCAGTAGGTGGATTGGGTTGATACTGAGTATATCGGGGGCACTCAGGAAAGTAAGATCCGGCTCACCTCTGTAGTGTCAGCCTGAGCTTCATAATAGGCTACCTCAAAATTTGAATGCCTCTAAAGGTACTCACTATCATAATCGTATCGACGTTCTAAACCTCCAATCCTTTCATTTATTAACTTTATGCTCTTCCGCTGTAAGGTCAACTCATTCATCAAATCAGTGAGGGTAGGGGAACTAGAAGGTAGAAGATCATAACTTGTAGAGAGGACATCTCTACTAGTAGAAGGTTCTTGACTTGTACTCCCAGTTGTCCATTTCTCATGGGATTCATAAGTTTTTAAATTGGCCTTACTAATGGGTTTTATAGGGTAAACCCATTCTTCATCTCCAATTTTCACTCCAGAAGGTTTGCAAATTGCATAAATAAGGCCAGGATGTTTTAGACCTCGACTTGTCTCACTCCTCACCGTAGTCGATATATTCTTAAAAATAACTCTCTCCACACTTATAGTTCTATTATTCTGAATAAAGAAATTTTGAATAGCTCTATCTCTAGTTACCACACTATAATGATAGGTCCCCACATTTATATTTCTATTATTCTGAATATAGAAATTCAGAATAGCTCTATCTCTTGTTACCTCACTATGGTGATAAGTCAGTAACGAGTAGAGGAAATGAAATAGTGTCACGCCTTAGAGGTGGCATTCAACATGGAAGCAGAAAAATTTATCCATTCTCGTTGCTTTATCTTCCGTGTTCCTTTCCCATCAGTGAAAAAGTTGATCACATCATTCAGGGGGCCTTCCATAGTATTGAAGGATTCATATTGGCAGCTATAAGAGTCTGGGACTTCATAAAATGTGTTGATGCGGGCGGCAGTAAATTCAACAGAAAATCATCGTACTTGAACGATTCCATCTTCAGAATAGATTACATTGGCATTGAACTCCTTCACAACATTTACATCAGCTTTATTGGTGGTGTAACAAAAGTTTTCCCACCTCTGCTCGATAATAACTCGTTCAATTTCTCCTCCTGGACTTTAAAAAGCTCTATCTTGTATACACTTATTTCCTTTAAATATTGAAGTAAATCTTGTTTGAACCATCGCAATTATGAAGTAAGACTCATCAAACTCAATTCGTCTCTTTTGATGTGGAGCCATTTCAATCTAATCAAATTATAGAAAAATTCCAAAAATTACTTTAAATATGCAAATCATGGCTTCCAATGGTAAATTATAGAAAAATTCCAAAAATTACTTCAAATATGCAAATCATGGCTTCCAATAGTAATTATAAGAGTTCAACACTGTAATCCATGAATTTCTTCCCAAATTTTCTTCACATTCCTCAATGTGGAAGAAATCCATGGTAAAAATCAAATATTTTTAGTTTGGAGTGAGGCTCTTACCTAGAGATGATCAAATCCAGTGTAAGAAAAGCCTTGAAATCGCCTCCCAATCAAAGATCTTTCAAGCCCTATGTCGAAAATAACGTTTTTAGAAGGAAGGGGATAATGAATAATGGTGGTTGACAGGTCAAAATCGCGGTTAAAGATGTTTTTGTTCGAGCTCATCACTCGATGGAACCGTCGGCACGCTCTATTGGAACTAAATCCTAAGTCTTGGGAAAAATCTGTCGTCGGCGGCATCGAGGGCGCCGTCGGCGGGCTCTATTGATTTTGGTTCAAATCCTAGATTTTTGCAATTTCGATCAAATTCAAGCCTTAACGACATATTTTCAATCATTATAAACATAATTTTAAGTGACAATGATGTACTTATCACAAATAAACTTTCACAACACAAAACATCACAATTATATATAAATTCTAGGGGGTACAATATACGTTACATAACACACCTAATTTTGGTATTTTCTCAACCTCAACACATTAATTCATCGTCGCAATCCATGCCACAACACTCAAAATCCTGAAAACAAAACATCCTATGCTTAGTCTCAACTATACAGAGATCTAAAAGCATAATTCTAAAGCAAAGAAAATCCAAATTTTAAATCAAAATACATAGATAGACAGATAAATAGTAATATAAATCTACTATTCTTCTGACTCGGTACTAGATTCTTCTCTGAGATCACCCATTGATTGCACATGAACGAAGAGGTTGTAGAAGGGTTGGAATGGAAACTCTTCAATAGAATCCTCTTCTATCAATTTCATCCTCCTCATCAATCAATCAAACTATCTTCTAAATGTCCAGAATGATCAAAATGTTCTTTCATCCTCCAATCCAGATGATCGAAGAAATCATAGATATTATTAATCGCATTCATGACATTTTGAACCTCATTTTCCAATTTCTTGATTCGGTGCAGGATCACCAGAGAATTGTCAAGAATTAAGGGTTGAACTGGCAGTGAATTTTGAGATGATTGATCTATTATAATGGCCATGTCATTTTCATCTTCAAAAGCTAGGAATCTCTCAGTTGGATCCAAAGGCTTCCAAGGTAGAAGTACCTTTTCCCAATTTCCGTAGGATACTTGGAACTGGCTGCAAAGTGAGAAAAGTGTGGAAGGGTGTCCAAGCCCATAAGTTGATCCATGAACGATCATGCCCAAAACTGACTTCACAATTATTGATCCAATATCGATCGGCAGTCCCCTTTGGATGCAATAATTCAAAATAGCACTTTCTTTTGAAACTTTACCGATCTTCATTATCGGTAACAGTTTTGTAGAAATGAAACAGTGCCAATGTTTCAAAATGGTATTTAGGAGTGTCGCAGAAAAACTAAGATACTCGTTTTCTCTTGTTTCCCAGTTGTCAGTTTCGTCCGTTAAATATTGGTAAATTTCATTCATCTGGTTTCTTGTTGGGACGAAATTGGAATAGTGGCAGACAGGAATGTTCTCGATCATGTATAATTCATTGATTCATGCAGGAGTGAAAGTGATCCATCTACCTCGCACATAAACAACTCCCTAGTTGATTCCAAGTAAATTTGCATAGACTTCTTTTACCATATGAACAACCACGGCGAGGGTAGTGTAGCACAACACTTCCTATCTTCACCGCACTATCATTTCAATTACCGTTGTGAGATTATTTAATCCGTGATTTACAAATCCTTGTTCCTTGATAAATCTTTTCTTTGTCAGTAACTTTTTGAAGATTCGTTGCGCTTCCGCACTAATAAACTTTCACCAATTGAAAACTCACATTCTAGGATTATCAGGGTAATTGGATGCCATAGGAATGAGATTGGTGGAGTTTCACTTCATTTTTTGGGTGAAAATATGAACTAGGAATCAAATTTGAGAGTTTAAAAGGGTAACTCCCGCCTAAAAACCGCCAAAAACCGCCATTTGAACCCAAGTAACTATCTTCTCGTCGGTCTCGCCATCGGCAGGGTTGAGGGCGCCATCGGCGAGCC
>JXCR01145010.1:31633-195514 GCA_002079205.1 Phalaenopsis hybrid cultivar | reverse complement strand
ACAGTTTTGCTCTGGTCCGAATGCGTTCCAATTTTTCTCTATGGATCTAATTTTTATGATGACTCTAGGGTAATTATGAGTAATAGAGCTCAATTCTACCACAAACTAATGATAATTTCAAATAAAAACTACTATAATCATGATAAAAGTAAAGATAAATATGAGTTTCCTCCCATAAAGCGCTTGGTTTAACGTTGTCAGCCCGACCTATTCAGGTGTCATTCAGGTTGACTGATCATTAAAAACTCTTTAAATTTTGGTCTTTTACTCTCAAAATATGGTTTTAATTTATGCCAATTTACTTTAAATCTATTTCCCATTTTCTGATATTCAATTTTAACAACTCCGTAAGTATAAACTTGAGTGACAGTAAAGAGTCCTAACCAACGAGACTTCAATTTCCCAGGAAATAACTTCAGCCTAGTGTTGTAAAGCAAAACATCCTGATTCAAAGTTCTTTTATTTAATCTTCCGATCATGCCATAACTTTAGTTTCTCCTTATAAATTATGTTGTTATCATAAGACACATTTCTTAATTCTTCCAATTCATTTAGTTGTAACAATCTCTCTTACTAGCATCTTTCAAATTATAATTGAATTTTTTAATCGCCCAATATCCTTTATGCTCCAATTCTACTTGTGAGTGACAAGTCTTTCCAAAAATTAGTCTATAAGGAGTCATTCCAATAAGAGTTTTATAAGAAGTCCTGTAAATCCATAATGTTGTATGCAGTCTAGTGGACCAATCTACTCTACGAGGGTTTACAGTCTTTTCAAGTATTTGTTTAATCTCTCTATTAAAAACTTCAGTTAACCCACTGGTAGGATGATAGGCAGTAGAGATTCTATGAATAATATTAAATTTTTCTGTCAATCTCTGAATATGTTTATTTCTAAAATGGAATCCTCCATCAGTGTCATCCGCATTCCGTATCTAGTGAAAATATTTTTCATTAAAAATCTTGAAACACTTTTAGCGTTACAGCAAGGTAAAGGAAAAATATTAAATTTTTTGTCAATCTCTGAATGTATCTATTCCTAAAATGGGATCCTCTGTTAGTGATAATCATTCTAAGCATTTCCATATCTAATGATATTTTTCATTAAAAATCTTGAAACACTTTTAGTGTCACAACGAGGTAAAGCTTGTGCTTCGATCCACTTAGAAATGAAGTCCGCTGAAATTAATATATATAAGTTATCAAATAAAGGAATAAATTGTCCCATAAAATCTAATCCCCAAACATCCAAGATCTCAACTTTTAACATGAAAGTGAGAGGCATTTCATTTCTTCTAGATATATTGTCTACTCATTGACTTCGATCACAAGTTTTTATGTATCTATAAACATCCCTAAAGATAGTAGAGCAATAAAATCCAACTTATAAAATTTTATAAGCAGTTTTATCTATCCCAAAAAGTCCTCCAAATTCAGAATCATGACATTTCTGAATGATGAGCTCCGTTTCTTCATAAGGTACACATCTTCTCATAATCGGATCCTTATATTGTTTATATAAATAAGGCTCATCCCAAAAATATGCTTTCGCATCATGAATGAATTTCCTTTGATGTTGCAATATCAGCATAGGTGGCAAAATATCACTTACAATATTAGTAACAATATCAGCATACTATGGTATTTTCCACTCATTAATATTATAAAGTTGTGCATCAGGGAAATTGTCTGTAATTTCATTGTCAGTGTCAGATAATTCATGATTTTCTAATCTTGAAAAATGATCAGCAATTTGATAATCAGTTCCCTTTCTATCAATAACCATAAGATCAAATTCTTACATCAAAAGTATCCATGTAATCAACCTTGGTTTGACATCCTTCTTTTGCATAAGATATTTAATAGCAGAGTGATCAGTATGCACAACATATTTAGCTCCAAATAAATAAGATCTGAATTTACCTAAAGCATATACAATGGTCAGCAACTCTTTCTCAGTGACAATATAATTAATTTGTGCATCATTAGGAGTTTTACTAGCGTAGTATATAACTGTAAAAATCTTTTCATACCTTTGTCCAAGAACAACTCCAATAACATAATCACTAGCATCACACATCAGTAATCTTTTCATACCTTTGTCCAAGGACAGCTCCAATAACATAATCACTAGCATCACACATCAAATCAAATAGTTTCTCCCAATTAAGTGAAATTATAATCGGGGTTGTGATTAATTTTTCTTTTAATAACTCAAAGGCATTTAAACAGCTTTCAGTAAATTCAAATTTCTTGTCCTTTTCTAAAAGTTGGCATAGATGTTTGGTAATTTTTGAAAAATCTTTAATAAAATGCCTATAAAACCCAACCTGTCCAAGAAGACTCCTAACCTCTCTTACATTAGTAGGAGGTGTTAGTTTAGATATAACTTCAATTTTTGTAGGTCTCCTTCCATACCATCTTCCGAAATTTTATGCCCTAATACAATTCCTCCTGCAACCATAAATTGACATTTCTCCCAATTTAGAACTAGATTAGTTCTTTCACATAACTCCAAAACTTTTTAAAGATAATTTAAGCATGTATTTAGAACTAAATTAGTTCTTTTGTATAACTCCAAAACTTTTTCAAGATAATTTAAGCATGATAGAACTAAATTAGTTCTTTCGCATAACTCCAACACTTTTTCAAGATAATTTAAGCATGCGTTAAATACAGAGAAATCATCCATAAATACTTCCAATCCATCATCAATTAACTTACTAAATATGCAATACTCTAAAACTTTTTCAAGATAATTTAAGCATGCATCAAATGATGTTCCAAATACAGAGAAACATTAGTTCTTTCACATAACTCCAAAACTTTTTCAAGATAATTTAAGCATGCGTCAAATGATATTCCAAATACAAAGAAATCATCCATAAATACTTCCAATCCATCATCAATTAATTTACTAAATATGGACATCATACATCTCTGGAATGTTGCACATGTATTACATAATCCAAAAGGCATTCTTTGAAAAGCAAAAGGACTAGTAAATTTTGTCTTTTCTTGATCCTAAGGAGCAATAGGAATTTGATGGTAACTGGTATACCCATCTAAAAAGCAAAAATTATTGTGCCCAGCAAGTCTATCTACTATTTGACTAAAAAGGGTAAAGGGAAGTGATCTTTCCTTGTGGCAGTGTTTAATTTTCTATAATCAATGCAAATACACCACCTCGTAACTTGTCTAATAGGTAGTAATTCATTATTTTCTTTTGTTTCAACAGTCACTCCTCCTTTCTTAGGAACACAATGAATTGGACTTCTCCACGCACTATCTGAAATAGGATATATAATTCCAGTTTCTAACCATTTCAAAATTTCCTTCTTAAATACTTCTTTCATCATTGGATTTAATCTCCTTTATGGATCAACTATTGGTTTATATTGTTCATCTAATATAATTTTGTGCATACATATTGAAGGACTCATTCCCTTAATATCAGCTAAGGTCCAACCAAAAACTTTCTTATATCTTTCCAATGTATCTAACAGTCTTTGCTTATGCAGATCATTTAATTCCAAAGATATAATAATTGGTAATGTAGATGAGTCTCCCAAAAACACATACTTCAAGTGGCTAGGCAATACTTTCAACTCAATTTCAGGTGGTTTTATAATTGACCACATACTTCAAGTGGCTAGGCAATACTTTCAACTCAAGTTCAGGTGATTTTATAATTGACGACACATACTTCAAGTGGCTAGGCAATACTTTCAACTCAAGTTCAGGTGGTTTTATACTTGACGAAACTATATTCTTATCAGCATTTTCTGTAATATCCAACATCTCAAATCTTTCCTGAACATAATCTAATTCTATATTTTCTAATTCGTCCAGAATAACTTCATCACTCTCTTCAAATTGTTATTTCTCTTCAAAATGTTCTTTCAAAAGATGTTCACTAATTTCCATGCGAAAACATTCATTATCTCTTTCAACAGTAGGGTATTTCATAGATTTCGCAATGTTAAAGGTCACTTCTTGATCATTAACTCTCATAGTTAATTCTCCTTTTTGAACAACTATCATAGCTTTTCCAGTAGCTAAAAATGGTCTCCCTAAAATGATAGGTATTTTTTATCTTCCTCCATATCTAAAATAATGAAATCCATAGGAAAGATAAATTTATCAACTTTTACTAACACATCTTCTATAACTCCCTTAGGATATGTAACTGAACCATCCATGTAAGTAGGTGAGACTTCTCCTAATCCTAATATTTTGAAAATTGATAGAGGCATAAGATTAATGTTGTAGGTGAGACTTCTCCTAATCCTAATATTTTGAAAATTGATAGAGGCATAAGATTAATGCTGACTCGCAAATCACATAAAGCTCTTCCATAAAATTTTTTGCCAGTAGCACATGGTATAGTGAAACTACAAGGATCTTTAATTTTTCAGACAGCTTTTTCTGAATAATTGCACTACACTCTTCGCTAAGCGCAACAGTTTTGTTATCCGTGAACTTTCTTTTCTTGTTAAAAATATCTTTCATAAATTTTACATAATTTGGCATTTTCTCTAAAGCTTCTACGAAGGGAATATTTACCGCTAACTTCTTAAGAATTTCTAAAAATTTAGAAAATTGTTTATTCTGTTTGTGTTGCTTCAATCTTTGAGGAAATGGTGGTGGAGGTTTCTCCACAGTAATTTTCATTGGTGTTAATGGATACTCTAAATCTGGGTACTCATGATCTTTTTCTTTTTCGGTATCCACTTTCTATTTCTTTTTGCACTCTTGTCTCCAATTCTTTTCTACTTCATAGCTGTATCGCCTTGATTTGTTCTTTTCCTTGATCTTTAGGATTTGGTTGCACAGTACTTAGAAAAGTTCCCAATGTTTGGTTATTAAGCATAGTAGCAATTTGTTCTAATTGATTTTCCATATTCTTAATAGCAGTTCCTTGATTTTGCAATTGATTTCCTTGATTCTGCAATTGTTGACCCATGTTTAATATCAGCTCTTCTATAGACAACTTCTTCTCCTTACTTTGAATGTTACTATTAAATTCTGGAGGATAATAGATCTATAGTTAACATTTCCTTGGTTGGATGAATTTCCTAATGGGTTCACTGGGTTGTTTGTCCTTCCATAGATAACTTCTTCTCCTTAATTTGAGTATTATATAAGAAGGTATAATTAATATTTCCTTGGTTGGAGAATTTCCTAATGGGTTCACTAGGTTGTTTGCCCATTGTTGATTTGTAGAAGAATTGTTATTTCAATTAAAATTTGAATGATTCTTCCAACCCGGGTTATAATAGTTTGAATAAGAGTTGTTGGGTCTATTAATAGCATTTAAAGTCTCATATGAAGGTTGAACATCTATAAATTGCCCGGATGAATTCTCTTCCATCATAAGAGGTTTTGAAGAATAATCCATCCCATAATGATCTAATTTCTTTGATATTACAGCAATCTGCAAAGCTAACATAGATATTGCATCAGAATAATGGATACTAGCTACTCTTTTAGGATTTACCCGTTCAGAGGGCCATTGAAAATTTTTGGTAGTCGTCTCCTCTATTAATGAATAAGCCTCATCAAAAGGTTTTGACATTAATGAACCACCAGCCGTAGCATCTATAATCAATCTAAGATATCCCACTAATCTACTATAAAAAGTTTGAATTATCAACCAATTTGGTAACAAATGATGAGGGATTTCCTAAGAAGATCTTTAAGAGCTTCATATATTGACTCTCCATCAATTTGACAGAATGATGTTATGTCATTTCTAAGTTTAGCAGTTCATATATTGACTCTCCATCAATCTGACAGAACGATGTTATGTCATTTCTTAGTTTAGCAGCACCAGTCTGGTAATGAATGATGAGGGCAATTTCTAAGAAGATCTTTAAATCTCTCCCAAGCTTCGTATATTGACTCTCCATCAATCTGACAGAACAATGTTATGTCATTTCTAAGTTTAGCAGTTTTTTGACTCTCCATCAATCTGACAGAACAATGTTATGTCATTTCTAAGTTTAGCAGTTTTGGATGTAGGGAAATATTTAGATAAAAATTTTTGTGACTGTTCTCCCCAAGTTCTAATAGATCCTGGTACTAACGAATTTAACCAAATTTTAGCCTTATCCCTCAGTGAAAAGGAAAAAGCCTAAGTCTAACAACATCGTTTGAGACTGTCATATTTAAAAGTAGCATAAAGTTCTAAAAAACTAGCGAGGTGTAAGTTAGGATCTTCATTTGATGTACCTCCAAATTGATTGTTTTGTACCATTTAGATAATAGCAGGTTTAAGCTCAAATGAATTAGCAACAGCATTAGGATTTTGGATAGATAAGTGAATTTCATCTATTGTAGGATTTGCATAATATCGTAGGGGTATATGTTGGTGTTCATTCTCTATTCCTTGATTGTTCAAGTTGTTTTCCATTGTATCAGAATTTCTAGGTTCTCTTCTCAATCTTCTAACCTTTCTAACTACGCGTTCTAATTCCGAATCGTAGGGTATATGATTTTCAGGTCCAAATTTATGCATATAATTTGAAATCAGTACTCAGTTATATAATTAACTAAATATAAAAATAAGTTGCAATTCAAGTAAAAATTTTCTAATAATCCTAATTTTTTCGTTACTCTAATTGTGATTTTTGTTACTCATTCCCTGACAACGGTGCCAAAAACATGATCGTGACTTTATATACGCTTAAAAATATAAGTATTTAATACTGCTGCTAAAAGATTTACTTCCTCAGCAACTGTACCAAATCCTTAATAATAGTTATAGATTCGATAAATATGGACGAAATAATTCAGCAACTGCACCAAAAACTTAATAGCAGTTATAGAGTCGATAAAGATGTATGTATAAAAATATTCAATAATTGTAAAGTCACACTTATCAACGCAAGTATACGTATCACTCAAGTAATATAGGGCTCTAATAGAGTGTAAAGTCACACTTATCAACGCAAGTATACGTATCGCTCAAGTAATATAGGGCTCTAATGGTGTCCTAGATATTGATCCTACGGTGAGTAAGTTTAGAACTACGAACTAAGATTTTAGAAAAGCAACACTTTAATCACAACAACAAAGTTCAATCTGCTTATCTGTCACTAATAGGCAATTGAAATAATTACGTAATTTTAATAACTATTAAATAATTAATGATACTAATGAAGGTTTATGTGATTTTCAATATATAAGAAAACATCCTTCTCCTTGTCAAGAAATTATAGTGAATGGATACAGTGAATCAGTTCAAATTATACTGTGCCAAAGAGGAGCATACATATTCTTTACCCTTTGGTCCACACATAAAAAACATTGACTAATTCTACGCTTGTTTACTGAATCTGCAACTAGGGTGGGAGGATATCGGCTCTCACTCTGGAGCTCCCACGTTCCCCTCACCTGAGGGCTAACATCTACACTCCAGCACCCAAATGATAGGACCAAATTGGGGATTTTAGTCTGTCACTCTAAAATCTCCAATTCTACGCCCGATAATATTATTTCCTTATTTATTTTCACCCAACTTCCAAGGGATTTGACCTCCCTGAATCTTAGATGTAATCTTCACTTTAGTTGTAAAACTCAACATATTTTAACAAATCAATTGGACAGATTGTAAGTAAATTAAGATCGAAGTGAAAAGAGCATCACAATTTTTTAAACATTTTCATGGCTTCACCAATTCAAATCACCATTTCACAAATCTCGAGATAAGGATAAAGACAGAAAAAACCACTCAGATCTTATGGGGAAAACACAATAAAACTCGAAATTCAAATATAAAATCAAAGTCATACAAACTACAACAAGTAAATAACTTATCTCTAATTTCTTCCCAAGCAAACTCCTCGAAGTTCCTCTGAATCTCTTCCTTTCCTTACAACACACAGAATTCCTCTTCGAAGCAGCAATGAAATCTCTCACTTTCCCTCCACTCTTACAATCTCTCGAAGAATTCCTCACAATTTTTACACACTATTGGAACATTTCTAACCTCCAGGAACTCTCCAGGACTTCCAGGCTCTCTCAATTTTTGGCCAAAATAGTCTTTTAAAGTTGTGGATGAGCTTTCCAAAGAGTTACCTAAACATCCCTTCAAAATTTGGCCTTATCCAAAATCTGATTGGGCATAACCGTTAAGCTCGCCGTCAGCAACCTCGAGGGCACCGTCGGCAGACCTTCTTAATGAATTAATTGTAGAGTCTCGTGAAAATCTCACCGTCGGCGTGGTCGATGGCGTCATCGACACCCTTGTTCAATTCTTCACATTTTGGTCCATTTCGCTCCAAATTTGCTCCTTTTTTCATATTTTTTCTCTAATGACCCTAATTCATCATTAGTGCTGCAAAACATAAAAAATGTCTTTCTTAAAGTGCAATATCATAAAAAATAGTATAAAATAGGTATGAAAATCTCAACATATTTTCCTCTGGTCAACTGGTGCCCCAAATCAAGAGTAGTTCCCCCATATTTGATATTTAGGATAAAGTAATGAATAAGGGAACCAGTATCATTGGATTTATTATTATTGATGCAATCATTTCAGAAAGGCCAATCCTTAGTCACTTTGTTGTGATTAGTATATGGAAGCATTTTAGCAGAATGAACAAATGTAAAACTTTTGATTTTCCATTCAATTTGGAAAAAAACATTTAAGCTTAATTACGTCATTAACTTTCCACACTCCTCTATTAGCAGTTAAGTACTTGATAACTTTATCTAGAAAAAAAATTATCTAGATAATCATCAGTAAGATCGAAATCTATGTAGAAGCTATCAGGGAGATCTTTTAAAGAAAACAACTCAATGATGCGAGAAGATGACATATCCATAAGTTCCTCTAACACAAAAATTGATCCATTAGTAGCTTCGGGAAGATTAGAATAAAATTATGTCACTCTAGATATTACAACAACTTAAGTATTATAATAGAACTCCTCTCATTGCCTACTTAAAAACACTCTCTCCACAGGATCCCCAGAGCTAATAAAATCCTGCTTTGTAATCAACTTCTTTGACACTAAAAAATCATTGTACTTCCATTAATTGTTTTTTTTTATCTTCAGTCAGGTATGAGGATATTATAACAGATAATGTAGATGAGTTCCGTAGAAAAACATACCTTAAATGCATAGGTAGAACCTTTATATCTAGTTCAAAAGATTTTTCAATTAAAGAACTGAAAGATTTACTTTTACATTCGTGTCCAACATCTCAAAATTTTCCTGAACATAATTTTTATCCTCATTAATCTTTTCAATTATTTCATCATTCAGATCAGTAGCTTCTTTATTCTCAATTTCTTATTGTTCCAATCTATCTTTACAATGTTTTTTTTTAAATGGCTACCACTTAGATGATTGATAAGTTCCATTCTAAAACATTCATCCTCTCTTCCCTTTGCTAGATATTCATTGTTATTTATATATTAAATGTCACTTATTGGTTATTGACTCTCATGGTTAACTCACCTCTTTTCACATATATCATAACTCTTCTAGTAGCAAGAAAAGGTCTCCCTAAAATAAGTGGGATTTCTTTATCTTCATCCATATGTAGAACAATTAAATCAACAGAAAAGATACATTTATCCACTTTTAATAGCACATCTTCTATAATCCCTTTCGGGTAAGTAATAGATCGATCAACTAAGTGATGAGTTATAGAAGGGGGAGAGATCTCTCTTATGCCTATCCTTCAAAAAATAGATATAGGCATAAGGTTTGCTAGCCCTTAATCACATAGAGCTTTCTCATAAAGTTTATTTCCTATTATACATGGAATAGCAAAGCTACCAGAATCTTTTAGTTTTTGAAAAATTTTCTTCTAAAACATTACGCTACACTCTTCAATGAGGGCAACGGTCATATTGTCTATAAACTTCCTTTTCTTATTAAGAATATCTTTCATATATTTTACATAGCTTAGCATCTATTCCAAAGCTTCAGTAGATGGAATATTAATAATTAACTTCTTAAATATTTTCAAAAACCTTAAAAATTCTTTATCCAATTTTTATTGTCAAAGTCTTTGAGGAAATGGAGGTGGTGGTCGTTCTAAATTGATCTTCATTAGAGAAATAGGTTTTTGTAGGTCTTGAGGAATATATTCATCAGAATTTTCAATTTCCTTACTCTCTTACTCAACATCAATATCTTTTTGAACTCTCATTTCTAATTCTCTTCCATATATTAATTGGGTTGTTTTAACTTGTTTTTTGTTTTGGTCTTTATGATTAGTTTCAATTTTACTAAGAAGACTTCCCTGTTGCATATTGTTAAGGGCATTAGCAATTTGTCTCAATTGATTTTTCATATATCTAGTTTTTGTTCCTTGAATTTGTAATTGATTACCTATATGCAACATCAGTTCCTCTATATACAACTTTGTATCTTTAAATCATTGGTTATTATTAAATCTAGGAGGATAAGTTGGTCTACAGTTAGTAATACACTGGGTGTTCCAGTTTCCCAATGAGTTGGCTTGATTGTTTCCCCATTGTTGGTTAGCACCACCATAATTATTTTTCAAGTTAAAGTTTGGGTGGTTTTTCCAACCTAGGTTGTAACAGTTAGAATAAGGGTTATTAGGTTTATTGTTAACAGCATTCAAAGTCTTCAATGTAGGAATGCTGGAATCAATCATTTGACCAATTGAATTTTTCTCAATCACTTGAGGTGTTTGAGATAAACTCATTCACAGTTGATCTAACTTTCTTGATATTGCAACTACTTCAGCTGTTAACATTGAAGTAGCATCAAAATCATGAATTTTGACTATTCTTTTAGGATTCACCCATTCAAAAGGCTATTGAAAATTATTCATAGTAATTTCTTCAATTAAAAATATGCTTCATTAAAAGGTTTTGACATTAATGATTCACCAGCAACAACGTCAATAATAGATCTAAGATAACTTACTAACACATTATAAAATGTTTGACTTTTTAACTAATCAAGAAATAAATGATGTGTACACTTCCTAAGAAGTTTTTTAAAGTGCTTCCAAGCCTCGTATATTGATTCACCTACAAACTAAAAAAAAGAATTAATATCATTTCTAAGCTTAGCAGTCTTTGAAAGTGGAAAATTCTTAGCCAAGAATTTTTGTGCTAGGTCACTCTAGGTTCTGATATATTTGGGTCCTAATGAGTTCAACTACATTTTAGCTTTATCCCTTAAGTAAGAAGGAAAAATCCTAAGTCTAACAACATCATTATAGACACCATTATACTAAAATGTGGCATAAGGTTCTAGAAAACTTGCAAGATGTAAGATAGAATCTTCAGATGGAGTTCCCCAAAAATGGTTATTTTGTACCATCTGAATGATAACAAGTTTTATTTCAAATGTGTTAACTTCTAAGGCAAGATTTTGTATGCTTCGATGAATTTCATCTACTGTACGATTAACATAATCTCTTAATGGTTTTGGTACATTCTCATCAATTTGATTTTCTAAATTATTATGTAAATAATTTTCCATTTCTTGGAAATTGTGAATTTGTTTTTGTTTTCTAATTTTTCTAACAGTTCACTCTAACTCATAATCGTAAGGTACTAAACCTTGAAATCCTGGACTACACATACACTTTTAAAGATAAATAATAAAATAAGCAAAACACATAAACTAAAAAAATGAATATCTCTCTCTTTTTTTTAATATTTCTAAATACACACCCAAGCACGTACATATAAACTACACAAATATTTCTACAATTAAAAATTCTAAAGTAAAAAAGGTTTCGGTTCTATCCCCAGAAACGACGCTAAGAACTTGACCCGACCCATAATTACACAATTATTTAAGTTCAGAAATATGGCCAAAAGCTTGACCCAATTTATATTCAACAACTAGTGTGCAAAATTGAATAGTATATGAAGATGGTAAAAATGTTTTACACACTAGGTGTACTATTCAAGTATACATATCGTTTCAAGTAATATAGAATTTTCTTTAAAACCCCCAATATCGATCACATGGTGACAGGCAAAACTCTTATAAAATTTACTTTAATAAAACATTTTTTTAATTGCAGTAAACTTATATAGAAAATGAGAGCAAGTTTTTGTAGCATATCTAATTTTATAGAATTAAAAGGAATGCTAAGTATGCTAAGAAAATGTAAAATGTAAATGTAGGACAATCTAAAAAGGTTTTAAAATGTAAAGTTATCACTACTCTAAATTAGCAATGTATGAAGAGTTTAAATTTGTATGGAACATCCTTCCCCTTACAATGAGTTTATAATTAGTGTAGGAAAATAATTTTAAATAGAAATGAGGTATTATGCCAAATAGGAACAATTCTATTCTTTACCCTATGTCAAGTGCATAAGGAACATTGGCTAATCCAATGTTTGGTCTCTAAAACCATGGTTAAGCTCGGAAGATACTATCTCTCACTTTAGAGTTCATACTTCCCTTCACCTGAAAGCTTACATCTCACTTTAGTTCCAAACATTTGGATCAAATTGGGAATTTTAGTTTATCACTTTAAAATTTCAAATTCTACACCCATCAAAACTTATTTCCCTATTTATTTGCACTTAACCTCTCAAGGACAACATTATCATCTATGAGACTAAATGTTACTTTTTGTATGTTAGAGCATAACCCATTTCGGTTTACTATATGTTAAAATAGATTTTAACAAATCAATTGGTCATATCGATACGTAAATTAAGTATAGAGTTTGAACCATCACAATTTATGGAATTTAAAAGAACTTCTACGAAAGTACATTCCTACACATAATTATTCCACATTACATGGAGAAAGATAAAGAAAACTACTCAAATGTCATGGGGAGAAACAACAACACATGGAGTTAGATTTAATTAAAAGTTTATAAGATAAGAATAAGTTAAAATAAACAAAATACACAACTTATCTTTGAACTATTTCTCAAGCAATCCTTATAGTTCCTTTAAATAATTTACTCTTCTTACAATTCCACTAAAAACTTACTTAAATTTTTAGTGAAGAAGAAATCTCTCACCTCTTCTTTTCTCCTCCAACTCCAAGCAAGCCTCAAAGAGTTTCTCCTCTAAGAAGAATCTAATTCTCTACAAAAGACTCCCTTTTCCTTCTATAAAAGTCTCTCTTTTAAATTTTCAGAAGTCCTTTCAAATAGAGCTCTCAAAATCCCTAAGAGCTTCTTCAAGCATCACTTCAAAATTCATCCAAATTCAAAGGATTGCCTCTGATGCCTAGGCATCAGACTTTGACGCCTAGGAGCCAGATCAACAATGTCTTTTTGCTTCATTTTCATTTCATTTCCACCATTTGCTCTATTTAGGGTACCTAGAACCAAATATATCAAAAATACATTTTATTAAATCACAATATCATTAAAAATAGGCATTAAATGTGCAAACAAAAGTAACATATTTTTGGCATGTCAATAACCCCTATTTTAGCTACTACAACCGAGGTTGGAAAAACTAGCCAAACTTTAACTGGAATAACAATTCTAGTGGTGCATAGTATCAATGGGAAAACAATCAAATGAGCCCATTGGGAAATTGAAACAACAAGGGTAGTACTAACTATAGATCAACTTATCCTCCTAGATTTAATAGTAACCAACAATTACAAATATGGGTAATCAATTACAAAGTCATGGAGCAACAATTACAAATATGGATAATCAATTAGGTTAAATTGTTAACGTCTTAGTAATAGGCCTTATGAAATACTTTCTAGTAATACTGAAATTAATCCTAAAGACCAAAGAAAAGAACAAGTTAATGCTGTCAAATTAAGAAGTGGAAGAGAATTGGAGACGAGAGTTCAAAAAGAGATTGAAATTGAGAAAGAGAGAAAATAAATTGAAAATACTAATGAAGTTATTCCTCAAGATCTAAAAAAACATATTTCTCCATTGAAGATCAATTTAGAATGACATCCACTTTCATTTCCTCAGAGTTTTCGACAAGAGAAATTGGATAAATAATTTTCAAATTTTGGAAATATTTAAGAAGTTAACTATTAATATTCCATTTGCTAAAGCTCTGGAACAAATGCTGAGCTATGTAAAGCTTATGAAACATATTCTTAATAAGGAAGCTTATAAATAATGAGACCATTTCCCTTAGTGAAGAGTGTAACACAATAATTTAGAATAAACTTCCTCAGAAACTAAAAGATCATGGTAGATTTACTATTCTATATGTAATAGAAGATAGGTTTTATGGGAAAGCTCTATGTGATCTAGGGGTTGGCATAACCTTATGCTTCTATCTATTTTTTGAAGGTTAGGCTTGGAGAGCTCTCCCAATTTTGTCACTCTTCGGTAAGTTAATCGATCAATTACTTACCCAAAGAGGATTATAGAAGATGTGTTAGTAAAAGTGAATTAATTTATCTTTCCTACTTATTTCCTTTTATTAGATATGGAGGAAGATAAATAAATCCCACTAATTTTAGGAAGACTCTTTCTTGCTACTAGAAGAGCTATGATTGATGTGCAAAGAGGTGAGTTGAGATTCAATGATCAGAAAGTGACATTTAAATATATCAAAAGCAATGAAAAATCCATCAAATGGAAGAGAGGATGAATGTTTTAGAATGGAACTTATCAATCCTCTAAAAAGGAACCATTTCAAGAAACATTACAAAGATAAATTGGAACAACAAGAATAATGAGTATAATGAGATATGTATCTAACATATGAAATAAATGAAAAGATTAATGAGGATGCAAATAATGTTCATCAAAAATTTAAGTTGTTGGACACTAGTGAAAAAAGTAAATCTTTCAGTTCTTCAATGGAAAAACTGCTGAACTAGAGGTTAAGGTTCTACCTATGCATATTTAGTATGCTTTTCTAGGGAACTCATTTACATTACCTGTTATAATATCCTCAGACAAGACTGTGATCAATAATAAAAATTAATGGAAATTTTTAAAAATTATAAGAAAGCGCTTGGATGGCGCTAGCTAATATTAAAGGAATTAAGACTTCAATTTGTATGCACTAAATTTTAATGAAAGAGAATCATATGTCAAGGGTTGATCCTCAAAGGAATTGAACCCTGTAATGAATGAATTTGTTTAGAAAGAATTCATAAAGTGGTTAGATGCTAAAATTATTTATCCTCTTTTGGATAGTGCTTGGATTAGTTCTATCAACCGTGTTCCTAAGAAAGGGGGAGTGATTGTATCTGTTAAAGAAAAAATGAATTAATTCCTACCCGACAAGTCCCTGGGGGTGAATTTGCATTGATTTTGAACTATTAAACATTACGAGAAGGAAAGATCAATTTCTTTTACCTTTTCTAGATCAAATGTTTGACAAGCTAGTGAGGCACATATATCTCTGCTTTTTGGATGGATATATAACCCAAACCGCAATTAGTTGTATTTTTAATCGCCAAAATATTGCCAAAAACGTGACCTTAAAAACCCCAGTATCGATCACACGAGGATAGTAATATAGGATTTTCCTTAAAAACCCTAGTATCGATCCACGAGGATAGTTGAACTATTGAAATTGGCTTGCTAAATTCAAAAGAAATTCTATCTAAATTTCATATTTAAATGAAAATGGAATGATAGCAATGGTTAAGACTAAATTAAAGCATATAAAAACAACTATAATTAATAGCTTAATAAAAGTAATTCTAACGAGCTTAAAAAATATGTGAAGATCTTTCCCCTTTGCAATGAGATATTAATCTATGAAAAATTTGAATAACTAAAAGTATGATGATGTATTGTGACAAATAAGAGCATTCATATTCCTTAACCCCTCCCATTGCTAGCAAAGAACATTGGCAAATTAAGAGTTTTTCAGCAGCTCGTGTAGTAGTGATGAATAGATTCTAGCCTCTCACCTCCAGATTACCCAATGTGCCCTCTCTATATAACATACTAGAGACCCTTACGATCCAAACTCTAAACCAAATTTGAAAAATAATCTGGTATGTCTAGAAACATCAATTCTACACCCATCAAAACTTATCTCCCTATCAATTTGCACTCCCACTTAGGTGATCGCAGCGGCTATGCTCAGATGAAGTGTGAAACTAACTAGTTAGGTGAAATCATAGCTCTTCTGGGTCTTTATGTTTCTCAATGGATTTGAATCTGAAAGTGGTCAATTTTTAGAGTGAATGAAGAATCATTTAAAATGTCATCACAATTTTTAAAAGTAAATAGAAATTTCTAAATCATTCTCATCTCACTAGATTAATTCCCAATAGCAAGGAGAAAGAAAGGGAACTACTGATAATTCATGAAGAATAGAATAAAAATACCAAATTTGTAATAAAATCCAAGTTTTAGAAATGAAAACTTAAACACAAATACAATACCTTATATCTTCTCTCGAACACAAATTCGGGAGTCTCCTTGAAGAAATCTTTAAACTCTTACTATTACAACACAAAACACACTAAAGCATGCACTTAAAAACTAAAGTGAGACTTCAAATGATGCCAAAAAGCCCTCTATCTTGTCCAATTTTTATGCATATGAATAGATCTCAAACAATAATCAAAGTTGCTTCAAACACCCCTTCAAAATTTGGCCAAATTCAATGGATCTTCTAGACGGTAGTTATTGTTCTATAGTGCCAGTCTAGGCTCTATAACACTCATTACCTGTGTCTATGGTGCTACAACACTAAGGGGTGGCGCTATGGCGTCATACCATTTTTCACAACTTTTGCTCATTTTTCCCTCCTTTTCTCAAAATATCTATTCCATGTACCCAAAACTAAAAACATGCAAAATATCTTCCTTTAAAGTGCAATATCACTAAAAATATTCATAAAACGATCATAAAACATGCACTAAAAACATGTAATTTTAAGACGGATCATTCTCCCAAACTTAAACGTTACTTGTCCTCAAGTAACTCCTTTAACCTATAAAAATTATAACTTGTGGAAGTGAGTCTAACTTAGAGATTTCTATAGTTTTTGTTATATAAATGTGATAGTGAAACTTTAGAAAAATTTTTAATAACTCATGTTAAAACTTTTATGTAAGAATATATAGTAGTCAAGCCTAATTTTTTATTTTCTATTCATGTCAAGAATAATTGTAATTTGGTCAGATTTTGAATTCTTAGAAGAATTATAATAAAAAGAACTTCATAAAGACTTCATTATTAAGGATGTTAATACCTAAAACCTTAACTTAGAAATGAAATTAAATTTAATTCCTTAAGTTGATTCAAGTGGAGCCAATATTTTATTAGGCGTCTCCTCAAGCTTCTCCCCACACTTTTTCATTCTCACTCTTCTTTTTTTTATTTTTTTCTTTTCTTTTTCTATAGGATCCTTTTCAATCATTTCTTTCTCTTTTTATGTCATATGAGAATTACTATATTTGGATAGCTTTTAATGATTTTGAACTTCACCATCCTCTTCTTAAAGTTAAGAACTTTACACATTTTCTTATTTTAAAAAAATTGTATTAGCTTTGAAAAAAAAACTAATAAAGTCTTAATTCTTACTTTTTAAAGTAAAACTCTAAAATTCTTAACAATTCCAAAAACACAATTTTCTTTATTTAACATAGTAAAAGCATATTCTTATCATCTCATACTAAATATTTTAACTTTAGAACTAACCCTTATTATAAAAAAGTTTTGTTTATTTTTTTAATACCATTTATAAAATAAAAAATATAGTTATCTAAGCTAATTCCAAAATACCACAAGCTATGTTAAAATAAATTTTTAAAAATAAAGTTCTTTAAGGACAAATAAGGTTTAGTTTTCTTAAAAAGAATTTCTCCCTTCCCCCAAACTTAAATTTTAATTAATTTCAACAAATTAGTTCAGGCAGAAAGAAAAATTATAAAGTTCAGAAACAATAGAATAGTACAGGTACAAGTAATAAAAATAAGTGAAACTAGCATGTAAAAAAAATAAAAATGTTATTCTAGCATTTACATTGAAGCAAAAAATAAAAAATAAAAATAGAATAATAGTTTAGTACAATAAACATAACTTTAACAGTTTTCACAAATGCAAATTTAAAACATTCTAACCAACATACACAAGCTAACTACAAAAAATCTAAACATGAAAAAAAAAATAAAACACAACAAAACAAATAGAAAAAACTACATATCATCATCTCCTTCATCATCATCATCATCATCATCATCATCATCATCATCATCATCATCATCATCATCATCATCAAAGCTTTCATCCTCCTCCATATCATCAAGTTTATAAGGTGTATGTCTGGGGCAAGTAGGAAATACTATCGAGTAGTCACCCCTTAAAATTTTCTCGAACACTTCATGATAAGGAATGTCCACTCTTCTTTTGCATATACACATCATTATAACTAAGATGGCTTTTCAAACTCTTCTACTGATTTTGTATTGTTAAGATATCTCCTTGTTGAATGAATAATTGTCCATAAGGGTATCAAGTGAAGTAGTTTCAAATGTAGTAGGTCTAGAACTGGAAGCTGAAGTTGAAGTAGAAGGACTATCAGAGTCTCTACTTCTAGATATTACTCCAGTATGCTTTCCATAAATCTCCAAATTAATCTTTCCAATGGGCTTATGAAATGGTAAAATATCTTCCCAAGTCTCATATTTTACTCTAAATTCAACATTCATAGTAGTAATAAGAGCAGGATAACCCATACCTCTAGTAGTTCCTCCCCTCGAAGAGATAAGCATATTATTATAAATTAAAGAGCTAATGTCAATTGATTTGTTCATTTGAACACAGTAGTTTAATGTGTCTCTTTCTTGAGTTACCTCACTGAAGTGATTAGTAGGAAGCAACCTACCCAAAATAAAATAATTTCAGGCACGAAAGTGAACATTTAACTTCAAGAAAGAGAAGTTTACCCGTCTTTTATTCTTAATTTTCCATACTCCATTGCCATCAGTCAAAAATTGCATAATTTCAACCAACTCTTCTTTGATAGGCTGAAACTTAGAAAAGAAACAAGTAAGAACACTATGCAGTTTGTAATTGTGATTGATCCAATCAGAGTCTATATTCACATATTGCCCTCTCACATAATCTAAATCATCAGATTTGTTAGGTAAATTCACGAGAACTCTCTAACTACAGAAATCGTAGTGACGACAATGAAATAACAAAAATATTCCCACTATCGCGCTGCAATAATGTTTTTTATTGAACCACCAAAATTAAGGAAACATCATTCTGCAATCAATTTCTTAGATTTCATATCCCTGTACCGGTCCTGAGCTTTTATGCTCGCGAATTTACTAGCATCAAAAACTCCCTTTCCTTTTCCTCTTTTCATATTAGGAGCCATGAAAAAAATTATAAAATTCAAATAAAATTTTAATAAATCTCAAATATATGATTTTTAGGTTCCAACAAACACATTCTAAACTAAATAATCAATCACCCATGGATTTCTTTTTATTTTCACCAGGTTTTGAAATTTTCAGCCATACCCACATAATGGAAGAAATCCATGGTGAAATCAAAAATTTCTAAAGTGAAGATGCAGATCTTACCCAAAGTTGATTAAATCAAGAGTTTAAAGTCCTTCCTCCAAGTATATCAAGCACAAATCCCAGCCCTAGTGGAGAAAAAAATGTAAATTATAGAGGAAGAAGATGAACCAAAGTAAAAAATGGTGTCAACCGGCTCTTCAACCCCTTAAACCTACTCTCGAGTTGGTGCGACACTATAGCGCCATTCATAAGCACCCTAATTTTACAAATCCTTATTTCATTATAGAGAACAAAAAATCTAAGATGTTTAAAGTCTTATTTCCAATTTTAATGGCGAATTTAAGGTTTGGCATCAATCCAAAGTCAAACATTCAAATACTCAATTCATCATTTCAAACACATAAGGTCTTCACATAACAACAACAAAGAACTAGTTTTCTTATGAGAATAATATTTTCAATACAAAAGACACCAAAAAATCATAAATAAAAGCTAATACATTACAAACATAATATCTAGAAGCTCAAAAAGCCTTAAAAATGACAACATCAACACACTACACTTAAGATCACATTTCTAACAAAATTATCTCTCTACGGAATCACTTTAGATTTAGTTGTGATTGGAGGTGTCATTCTCTTGTTCACACACCAAATAATTCTAATCGTAGGAATTGTAGAAAGGAGAATGAGGAAAGTCCGAAGCGAATTTCTCATCTATCCAATTCTTTGTGTTATACAGTATCACTTGAAAAAGTTGAAAACATGTCAAATATTTGAACAAGAGTTTCCACTGCCAATCCAAATGCACATATTGGTGGAACAAGTTTTCAAGTTTTGTGTGCAATTGAGAGATATCACATTCAGTCTTCCCAAGCTTGTCCATAAGTCACTCCAAACTCAATGCAAGATATCTGTTGAAATACGTCTGAACATCATTATGTACCATCTTCTTATCTTCAAATCTCTCATTGTCTCCATGATCCTTGAAGTAGGAATTGATTTCTCCACCCTCAAATCTCACCAAAATTCAAAGAAAATTCAAAGTAACACTTCCCTTCCCATTCTAGGCTGATTTATAGAGAAAAAGAGAGAAGAGAACTGAATTTTGTTGGTTCCAATGAGTCACTCGAACTGTGGTGCTATAGAGCTAGGCCAACTTTCTCAAATTCCAAATTTCTTTCTTCCAATCTTCAATTCCATTAATATAATAATGTTTTGTACCAACATAATCATGTAAAACACCAACTTACATAAAAAACTTTATCACAATAACATTCAACAATGAAGTCAATCACACAAATAACTATGGGTTGCCTCCCACAAAATGCTTAGTTTAACATCGTCAGCCTGACATATCTAATGTTTTAATTTGGTTGACCCAACATAAAATCTCCTCAAATTTAGGTCTATCTCCACTTATATAAGCTTCTAACCTGTGTCCATTTACCTTAATTATCCTTCTAATTTTATGGTCTTCAATATCAACAGCTCCATTTAGATAACCTCTTACCACAAAAAATTGTCTTGACCACCTGGTCTTAAGTTTTCCTTGAAATAATTTAAATCTTAAATTATGTAATAAAACTTCTTGTCCATACTTGAGGTGCTTTTTCAGAATTCCTTGACCATGCCTTGTTGGTCACATAATTAGAAGTTGTCGGTTATCAGAATGGATATCTCAATGCCTGGTTTAATTTAATTTATACATATATAATTTGAGAAAAATAGTATTTGAGATTTTAAAAATATAAGACCAGACTGATCTCATATTCTCTGTAGTTTAAATAAATGTGTCTAATACCGCAAACAATGCATCTATCCCAAATGATATACACACTACTTATTAGTAATACCAAGTTAAATAAACTAATAAATTTATGACATCCATTTAAGTCTGGGAAAAAACTATTTTTTTTAAGTTGACTGATAAGTTCCTCTATTTAATACAAAAAAATAAATAGGGTTTATCTTAACGGCAAGCCTTGATAGTTAATTACATTTTAGATAATTGAAGTCACCGAAGAAAACTTGATAAAATATAGGGGATATTATCTTCAAGGAGTTCAAGGGATAGGACTCTTCAAAAGATCTAACAAAGAGGTGTGAAATGGGAATGACTCAAATTTGGAACATTTATTTTTGATTCCAAAGGAAGAAGAACTAAGGGATGTCATGAATCTCGAGGAGAACCACGGTGACTTCCAAAGTTATCCTATCATTCAGCTTCAATTTTGAGTTGAAGAATTATTTAAATGTTACATCTTACCAGTTTTCTTAATTAGGGCTTACATTTAGGTGAGACAGTTGAGCAAATAGCCTAAAAGATGTGAGGATTTAGGTCATGACAAATGAAAATGTCAGAATCCTAAAACAAGTTAAGGCTTAAATTGTATAGTAGAACCATAAAAGACCTAAAGAAAAAGTTGAGGATTTATGTCGCACTAGGCGAACAACCTCGAAATCTGATGGCTTGTTGTTTAATTCTAAGGAAGGATGTGATATTATAGCTCTTCATGCTATTATAGATCTTCATGCTGTAGAAGGTTGCCCACAAAGTTAGCTGCAAGCTCCTTAGCAAAGTGGCAGTCCTAAAATCTAAGGTTTAAAACGTTTAAAGGATAGTTCAAAGTTTAATCAAAAGGGGGGGTTAAATTTGATTAGGGCAATACCGGTTAGGATCCCACGGTTCCCTCATTTCGGTTTCACTATTTTCTTTTTAAATTACTTAGCTTAAACGAGTTGTGAAACCAATTTAAACTGGGGATATCTCGTTAGAAACCGTGGGTTACCTCCTCCGAGGGACTCACGTAAATTCAAAAGGACATTTTACATTTAGTGAAATTTCAAAGGATTTATGGTTACCTTTGAAAAAATTTGTCTTTTTTTTAGATTTTTTAAAATGATGATTCATTTTTGAAATGTTGTTTTGGTTTCTTGCAAGTTAAGGAAAGTGCACAACCAAACAGTTATAATACTTTGTAAAAGTAAATTGCAGAAATTAAAATGATAGGAATTAAATGATATTATTTAAAGTGTACCTGTCATCTTCTCGACATTCCCACTGAAATGTTAGTTTTTGCAACACATATATAAAATTTTGCGAAAATTAAGAATAGTTGAAGGTGTATCTAACAAACCCTGAATTATGATTTATTGAGTACCGAAAGATCTTAGTGGATGATTTTAGAACAAAGTATAGCAAGTTCAATTTGTCCTTCAAAATATCTAAGAGCCTTCAAAGTATTCAGAGAATGACCTTGAACTGCTTTAAAGATCTCTTGAAATATTTTAGTTCATTTTTAACTTTTCATACTGCTCTATTAATCATCCCAAGTCAATTTAAAAATTTCCCCATTTACTTGGTGACCCTAACATTTTAATCATCCCGAGGACACGGTACGCAATTAATCAGTTGATATTTCACTTAAAGGTTATGTGAGTGGATGCCCCTAAGGCAAATTTAAGTCAATAAAGATTCTATACCCACCACTAAAGTTGGGCTTGTAGTGCTTAGAAGTGTTTATCATCAATCATGTTAACCTCCTAAATCCCATTATATGAATTCAAATATCAAGCCTAAATCACTACCACGCCTTTAACAATTTTAATGAGGAAAAGATTAACAAATGCTAGAATTTTAAATAAGGTGATATGCATTTTGATTAAAATCTTAGACCGTCATTATTTATGGACTTGAAATAAGTGACATATCATCTCCCTAACCAAAAACCATCACTTGAGAATCATCTATTTTTTTATTACTAACTTCCAAGTCTTGATAATTTAACAAATTTTAATTTTATTTTTATTACGAAAAGGTGGCATGTTGGTTTCTACCTTTTACCCATTATGTTTTAGTCATCCAAAAATACTCATTAAGATCAAAATTACCCATTTTCCTTTTGGTTAATCCTAAATTTTGATTAAGGCACCAAAATCTAAAATTACCACTTTGTGTGGAGCTCTCCATCTCATAACTCATTAAGCATAACTCAAGTAACTTCAAAATTTTTAGAGTACCCTATCCATAGAGTAATTAAAGCATGAGAGGAGAAAAAAGTGGTTTTCAAATTTTAGTTTAATTTAAATAATCATT
The DNA here is from genome assembly GCA_002079205.1 of Phalaenopsis hybrid cultivar. Lineage (NCBI taxonomy): Eukaryota > Viridiplantae > Streptophyta > Magnoliopsida > Asparagales > Orchidaceae > Phalaenopsis > Phalaenopsis hybrid cultivar. The sequence continues at coordinate 171,999 of JXCR01145010.1, read as the reverse complement.
TTTAACTTAGAAAATAGGATATTCAAAATTAATTTATTTAATCAATCAAATAAAATTTTTGGTTTATGGAAAATTATTAGGGGTTTCCTTAGGTCAGAAAAATACTTAGACAAAATTCCATGATTTTTTAATTATATTTTAATTATTATTTTATAATTTTTTTAATGATTTTTAGTGATTTAATTAAATGGAAAATATGTTTTAATTACAAAATTTTTTTTTATATTTTATTAGACCTCTTTGAGTTCAGAGAACTCAGAGAAATAAATTTTATCTTTTTATGTTTTTTAATTTATTTATTTTAATTATTTTAATGACAAAATAATGGAAATACATTTTTGGGCCTTTAAAAATTTATTTTTAACTTAAAAAATTAGGAAAAAATATTTTAATGGGTCCCAAGTGATCAGGGAACCATTAGGAACATTTTGAAATATTTTTGCATTTTTGGAATTTATAATTTTAAAATATAGGTCAAAAACAAAGTATTTTCTAAAAAATAACTTTATTTTTTTAAGTGCTCCTGATCACAAGGAACTCAAAAAATTACTTTTCATAATTTTTCTAAGGGTAATTCATTTAATATAATTATTTTTATACAAAAATATAGTATTTCTTAAAAAATCAACTTTAGTGCTTAAACTTAATCAAATAATTTTCAATTTTTGCAATAGGTTAATATGATTTTTGTGCCCAATTTGGAATTACTTTTGTTATTTTTTATCAATATCTAATTTACATAAATTAATACAAGATATACACATTTAAGTAAATACAAAAATGTACAAAATTATTCAAACCATCATAATAATTTTTCTAAGCTTCTCTGACCACAGAAAACCTACTAAAATTTATCCCATAATATTCTAATTGGTATTTTAATGTATGTAATTAATTTAAGCCAAAACAGTCATCTTAGCTTTAAAATTAGGGTTGAAGCACAAAGATATCCTCTGACCTTGGAAAAATTGGAGAACATAGCCTCTGTGATGAGGAATAAATGTTAAAAATTTCAAGTCATGATGAGCAATGCTTAGCCATAATGAATTGAAATACCACAGAGAGTATTTAATTAATTAAAAATGAAAGAGTGAACAAATTATTCTTTTTTTGGTCCACTTTCTTTTCTTTAATTCACTAAGCAAGAGGGTATTTCTAACTTACTTTTATGATTTTTCTATACAAAGATATGAATTTTTGAAGTTCTGGGATTTAAATTAATTCAAAAAATCCATATTTTCATTTTAAACCAGTAAGTGCCACCTAAACCTACGAAGCGTTGAGCTTTACACACGGTGCTCTACTATTAGACGTTGGTAGCAACATAGTTGCCTTGTCATCCCACAATTCACATCTCAAGACTTTTTCTAGCTTGATCTCATCCGTTCATCCAATACACGCGTGATCGGACAACATCCATTCATCATCCCCAAAAGACTTAACCCATAAGTTGGACACACTAAAACCTTATGATCTCAAGCTAGAATCAACAAAATCACCTCTGTTTACTTCCTACACCTTCACCTACTCAAGACAAACCTATCTATACGGTTGATCAAATATGAAATACATTAAATGCGTATGGAGCATCAATTTAAGCTCAGTTTAGGGTGAGAGCTCAATACCTTTTTCTGAGAAGGGAGGACTCAATCAGATTGTTGTAGCAGCTTTGAATGAGTCCAACAAACCTACAGATGAAATCCTGAGCTATGGTGAAATGACTAGGTGTGATTTTGATCAAAGCCGATTTTGGGTGTTAGTTTAGAGCTAGGTTAGAGGATCTCTCTGATGGGGCTTTTGTGGGGAATCAACTCCTCTCACTCTAGGGATTGTGTGTGCATAGTTAATTGGAGTTTGGTTCAATGTGGAGCCATAAAGAAATATTTCCTGGTTTTAGAGCAACTTTCAACAAAGAAATTGGCTCTGTAGAGTGATTGAGAGTGGTTGAGAGCAGAGGGATTCAACTTAGGAAGGTTTGGAGAAGCTCTGGTGAAATTTTGGCAAAGTTTACCTAAGGTTTCAACCACTTTCCCCTTTGTCCATGGAGAGCTCCATTTATAGCCATGGCTGCCTTGCAGAGCTCAGGGCTTAGAATTGGGTGCTAAGGCTTGCTGAGGTGGAGGGAAGAAAGGCTCTAATGGCCAATGGGACTTAGTCAACTTATGGAGGTTTAATTATAGGTTTTTCCCATTTGGGGTTCTCTTTGGCTGGCTTTTTCTGGTGGCTGAGGTGGTGGCTGGCCAGAGTTCAGTCACCTCTGGGTTCAGCGAGGTCAGGGGGTGCTTAATGATGGTTAAACACTAATGGTAGGCATGATGGCAAGAATATTTGATTTTACGCTAAAAATGGGGTGAAATCCCTTTAATCAAGGGACCATTGGTCCATATCCCATTTAGGGTGGGCTAGGTGAGTCTAGCCTGGTCACTAGGGCCCAAAAGGTGGCTGTAGAGGCTTTGGTTTTATCAATTTGGCATGACTTGTTCAATTTTGGTGCATGGCTTCAATTTGGGTCAAACTAGCTTTAAGTTGGGTTTTGTTTGGGCTAACCATAATATTGAGCTCAATTTATTGATCAAGATGACATAGATGATTGTCACAAGGAGTTTGGAAAAGATTTGGAGTGATTTTGAATTGATTTGGAGGGCCAATTTGAAGGAATTTGGACATTTGGTCAATTTTGGGAGTGTTGGGTTAGACTTGGGTTCAGATAGAGTTTGGTTAAGGCCCAATTGATGGTTCAAATTGGTCCTCAAAACTGTCATGAAGAATTTTGGATATCAATTGAGTGGAAATTTTGGGGTTATGGGTGTCAATTTGGTTGAATTTGGTGACATGGCCAATTTGGGGCAAAGTTGGGGGGTTTGGTCCAAGTTAATTTTGATTAAAATTGAGGCTTTGAAAAGGCCAATTGAAGGCTGAATTTGATATTAGGGAGTGTTTTAAAGAGTTTATGATTCAAAATAGGGGCAATTTGATAGATTTGGGGTTCAATTGAGTGAGATTTTGATTTTGGGTCAAATTGGTGCTTTTTGATTTGGGTTAAAATTGAACTCAAATGTAGGTTAAGTGGGCTTATATTTGGTTCCATCAAGCTTATACAAGATGAATTTGAGTTTAGAGTTGAAATTGAGGGAAACTGGAATCAAATTGGTGGACATTGAGGGTGAATTGGGGTAATTGGGCCTTTAAAGGTAATTTGGGGCTTTTGGTCAAAATTGATCAAATTGGTAAAATTGAGCTCAATGGAGTGGCTCAAATTGATTTTGGTGACATTTGAAGTGATTTGAAATGCTTTGGGGCAAATTGAGCATCAAGGGTATTTTTGTAATTTTGGAAAAATGAGGGGCATTTTGTTAATTTTGGAAATTTTGGGGTGTTTCTGGTAATTTATGTAGTTTGAAATGATTCGAAATGATTTTTGAACAAATTTGGGTATTTTCAATAATTTTGGTAGTTTTGAGGTTTCAAGGGCATTTGGGTAAATTGGGTGGATTTGTGGGCAAAAGGCTAAGTTTGGCATTTTGGTAAACTTGGGGTATCAATCACCCTACATGAGCCATGGACCAATAGAATTCCCTACTTTGGGTCCTTCATCCACTGGTCTTAACTAAAACCTAGCCTAGGGATACTGGGTCTAGGGGACCATCTACATGAGTCTCCTAGAGGGTCAAGGGATCAAAATCAGGTAGGCTTGGGCTTAAGGTAGTGAGTGGAAGTGTAACGTGCAAGTGTGTGTGTGAGACTGATCAAGACCACACCACCAAAGGGTTGACGTTAAGTCCAAGTAATCCTATGGGGACTCACCTTGAGCTCTTCCACATTGATCCTACCTTCTAAGTGCTAGAGGTTAGAACCAATATGTTGAACTTTAATGAGCAAAGAGAAATTTAGAATTTCTAATGGTGAGGGTTCCTTTCTAGTCCTCTAGGAATAGTCAACATAAAATTTCTAGGACTAGACCCTAGGCTACAAAAGAGGAAAGACTAGACCTCAACCAAAAGTTAGGTCAACATGCCTCATTTTCATTTTGTCTTTATAAATTCTTGCATTCTCATAAGATTAAGTTCCCATCTCATCAAGATCATTTAATTGCAAAATCATTTTTCTCTAGCATCTTTCAAATTATAATTAAACTCTTTTATTGCCCAATAAGCTTTATGCTCTAATTCAACAGGCAAATAACAAGCTTTTCCAAATATGAGCTCATATGCTGATAATCCTACAGGAGCACTGTAAGTAGTCCTATAAGCCCATAATGTACAATCAAGTTTAGCAGACCAATCTCCTCTATTAAGATTTATAATCTTTTCCAATATTCTTTTGATTTCTAGATTGGATACATCTACCAAACCAATAGTCTAAGGATGATAAGCTGTGACAATTTGATGTTTGATTCCATATTTTTGAGTTACTGTTTCAATAATTCTATTCTTAAAATTACTTTCCCTGTTTGTAATGATTATTCTAGGCATTCTAAATCTTGGAAAAATATTTTTCCTTAAAAATTTTGTAACGCTTTTAACATCACATCGAGGTAAAGCAATCGCTTCAATCCATTTTGAAACATAATTCTTAGGTATTAAAATATATTTTTTTCCAAAATATGGTATAAATGGTCCCATAAAATCTAAATCCTAAACATCAAAAATTTCAATTTCAAGAGTAAAATTTAGACGCATTTTATTTTTTCAAGAAATATTGTCTACTTTTTGACACCTATCACATGTTTTTATATAATAATTAACATTCCTAAAAGTGTAGGTCAATAAAATCCAGATTGTAAAATTTTAAATGCAGTTTTGTCAACCCCAAAATGTCGTTTGAAATCAGATTTATGACAGTTTTGTATAATATTTTGGGATTCTTTAATTGGTACACATCATTGAATAATTAAGTCCTTACATTGTTTATATAAATAAGTGTCATCCCAAAAATAATATTTTGAATTATAAATGAACTTTTTAGTTTGATGGCTATCAAGTTTGTAGGGTAAAATGTTATTGACTAAATAGTTTACCATATCAGCATACCATGGAACTATCCATTCATTAATTCGATATAATTGTTCATCAAGAAAACTTTCATTAATTTCATCATTAAAATTATCATTTTTCGTTTCAAGCCTTGAAAAATTTTCAACAATTTGATTATCAGTACATATCCACAACTTGAAAGTCAAACTCTTGCATTAGAAGGTCCCATCTATTTAATCGTGGCTTTTCATCCTTCTTCATCATTAAATAATTTATAGCAGAATGAATAGTATGCACAATACATTTGTCTCCAATAAGATAAGATCTAAATTTATTAAAAGAATATACTATAGCTAATAGTCCTTTTCAATACTAATGTAGTTAATTTAAGCTTCATTAAGGGTTTTATTAACATAGTATATTACTTAAAAATTTATCATATTTTTGCCCTAACACCACCCCAATAGCAGAATCATTAGCATTGCACGTTATTTCAAAAGGTTTTGTCCAATCAGGTGAAATAATAATAGGTGTAGTGATTAAGTTTTCTTTAAATAAATTAAAATCATCAAGGCATTTATCGTTAAAATGAAAATTAACATTATTTTCCAATAATTGACATAAAGGTTTAAAATTTTAGAAAAATCTTTAATATAATGCCTATAGAAACCAATATGTCTCAGAAAATTTTTTATTCCACTAACATTTGTAGGGGTGGTAATTCAACAATTACTGGAATCTTTGCTCGATCTACTTCTATGTATTTCTCAGAAATCTTACATTTTTCCCAATTAAGAACAAAATTTGTTTCTTCATAGCATTTTAAAATCTTTGTCAAATGATCTAAACATGAATTGAAAGCAGTTCCAAAAATTGAGATATCATCCATAAAAACTTCAATTTTTTCTCAATTAAATCACACAAAATTGACATCATACATCTTTGAAATGTTTCAGGTGCATTACATAATCTAAATGACATTCTCCTAAAAGTAAATGTTTCATAAGGACTAGTAAATATTGTTTTCTCTTGATCCTCAAGAGCAATAGGTATTTGGTCAAGAATTTCCATCTGAAAAAGCAAAAATAACGGTACATAGCTACTTATCTAACATTTGATCTATAAAAGGTAGAGGAAATGATCTTTTATGATGGCGGCATTATATTTTCTATAATCAATACAAATTCGTCATCTATTGACTTGTCTTATAGGAGTTAATTCATTCTTTTCATTTGCAACAACATTCACTACTCCTTTCTTAGGAACACAATGAATAGGACTAACTCATGAACTATTTGAAATTGGATAAATAATTCCAACATCCAACCACTTTAAAATTTCTTTCTTAACAGCCTCTTTCATTATAGGATTTAATCTTCTTTGAGGCTCAGTTCTAGTCTTATAATTATCTTTCATTAAAGTTTTGTGCATACAAATAGAATGATTAATTATTTTAATACTAACTAATGTCCATCCAAAGGCTCTCTTATTATTTTTCAAAAACTCTAATAACTTTCCATCTTGTTCATCAATCAAATCTGAGGATATAATAACTGGTAATGTAGATGAGTTCCCCAATAATGTATACTTTAAATGAGCAGGTAGAACTTTCATCTTAAGTTCAAGAGGTTTTTCAATAGAAGGTATCAGAGGTTTACTGCTTTCATTAATACCCAAAATTTTGAATTCTTTCTAAACCTAATTTAACTCCTCAATGTTTTTCTCTTTTGAGTCACTTTCAAAATCCTTTTCAATTTCTAATTCTTTTTTACCAAAGTTACTTCATCATTATGATCCGATAGGACTTCAAATCATTTTTAAAAATGATTAACAATCATATAGTCTATTATATCCAATCTATAACATTTACCATCTTTTCATTCATCAGAATATTTCATAGATTAAAACACATTAAAAGTTACTTCCTGATCATTAACTCTCATGGTTAATTCTTCTTTTTATACATCTATCATTACATGTCCAGTACCTAGAAAAGGTCTCCCTAAAATAATTGGAATTTGTTTATCTTCTTCCATATCCAACACAATGAAATCAATAGGGAAAATAAATATATCTGCTTTAACCAACACATCTTCTATAACCCCTTTAGATTAAGTGATAGATGGATTGGCTAAATGTAGGTTTATAGTACTGAGAAGTCTTCTAAATATAGATAATGACATGAAATTAATGCTTGCTCCCAAATCACAAATAGTTTTTCCACAAAATTTTTATTAATTGCACAAGGTATGGTGAAACTGTCAGGATCTTTGAGTTTTTGAGAAAGTTTTTTCTGAATTATTAAACTGCAATCTTCAGTAACTGCAACAGTCTCATAATCTTCAAACTTCTTTTTTTTTTACGTAAACTTTATTTTATAAACTTTGCATAACTTGAAATTCGTTCCAGAGCTTCTACAAAAAGAATTTTAATTGTAAGCTTTTTTAATATCTCAAAAAATCTTGAAAATTGTCGATCAAGTTTGTGTCATCTAAGTCTTTGAGGAAAAGGAGGTGGTGGTCTTTCTTCATTCTTCTTAAATAGTGAAACAGGTTTTTCCACTTCCTTAGGAATACCGTATTAAAGTTTTTTAGTTTCTTTTTCTTTTCCCTCAACTTCTATTTCTTGTTGAACGCCAACGCTCAATTTTTTCCCACTTCTTAGTTGAGCAACTTTAACTTGCTATTGCTCTTTACTTTTAGCTTCAAGATTGATCTCAACATTACTATGAAGTACTCCCTGGGTCTATTACTAAGTGTGTTAGAAATTTGTCTCAGTTGATTCTTTATGTTTCTTATAGCAACACTCTTACTCTGTAATTGATTAACCATTTGTAACATCTCTTCTTCTAAAGAAAATTTCTTCTCCTTAAATCTTTTATTATTGTTAAATCCAGGAGGATAAGTAAGTCTAAAGTTGGAATTCCCATGATTAATCCTAATGGGTTTACTTGATTGTTCTCTCATTGTTGACTTCCACCAATAGAATTGCTATTCCGGTTAAACTTTGGATGGTTTTTCCAACCTGGGTTATAATAATTAGAATACAGGTCATTACAAATGTTTGATTCCAATTTGGTGTATTTTTCTAGATAATGCAGCAACTTGTGAAGCAACCATCAAAATAACATCATTATCATGAATATTAGCTCATTTCTTATGATTTACCCTTTTAGAAGGCCATTGAAAATTATTATTAGTCATTTCTTCAATTAAAGCATGGGCTTCATCAAATGGTTTAGACATTAATGAACCTTCAGTAGCAACATCTATGATACATATAAGACATCCAAATAACCCATATTAAAAATTTTGAATAATTAACTAGTCTAGTAAAGCATGATGTGGACACTTTCTAATGAGTTCCTTAAATCTTTACCAAGTTTCATAAATTGACTCACCTTCATACTGAGTAAAAGAAGTAATTTTATTTATAACTTTAGTAATTTTTAAAGGTGTAAAATACTTAACCAGGATTTTTTTTGCTAAATCTCTCTATGTTCTTATAGATCCACGTGCTAATGAACTTAACCACATCTTAGCTTTATCCCTTAATGGAAAAAAGAAAAACTCTAAGTCTGACAGCATCATTTGATACACCATCCTATTTAAATGTAGCACACCGTTCTAAAAAACTTGCAATATGTAAATTTTGAACCTCATTTGGTGTTCCCCAATATGATTATTTTATATCATTTCTATTATTGCATGTTTAAGTTCAAATGAGTTAGCTGCTATAGCAGGAGTTTGAATACTCAAGTGAATTTCATCTGTCGTAGGGTTTGCATAATCCCTTAAAGGTTTTCATAAAGTATGATGTTCATTTTCACCAATTTGAATTTCAATATTATTTTGTGAAGTGTTCATTATATCTTGAAAGTTATAAAGTTTTTCTTGTTTTCAAATTTTTCTTATATTACGTACAAACTCAAAATTGTAGTGCATTAACTCTTGAGATCTTAAACTACGAATACAAATAATAAAATTCAAAAAGTGAAATATCACAACAAAATAAAAATAAATTTTGGTTTTTTAAAATAATTTTTTTTATTTCTTTTAATTTTAGCTTTCTCCATTTTTTTGTAAATTTTTGGGAATTTAATTTTAATAAAATAAAATCTATAATTCAAACAAAAGCAAATCAGAAAGTTTTCTTTCCAAATTTAAAAAGTTTCCCCAACAATGATGCCAAAAACTGTACCCTGCCCGCAATTATATCCAAATATTTATCTCCAAAATATTGCTAAGAACTTGACCCAATTTATATTCTTCAGCTAGTGAGAATAAATGTAATGATATGAAAAATAAATAATAATACTTCACACCAGAGATACTACCCAAGTATATATATCATTTCAAGTAATATAGGATTTTTCTTAAAAACTCCAATATCGATCTAATGATGATAGTTGAACTATTTAAATTGGCTTTCTAAACTCAAATGCAAATTCTATCTAAATTTCATAATTAAATGAAAAATAAATGATAGCAATGGTTAAGACTAAATTGAACTAGATAAAACTAACTATTATTAACAACTTAATAAAAGTAATTTTGACGAGCTTAAATAATATGGAAAGCTCTTTCCCCTTAGCTATGAAATATTAATCTATGTAGGATTTAAATGAGTAAAAGTATGATGATGTATTGTCATAAATAGGAGCAGTCCTATTCTTTACCCCCTCCCGGTGCTAGCAAAGAACATTGGCTAATTTAGAGTTTTTTACTAGCTTTTGTTGTAGTGATGAATAAATTATGGCCTCTCACCTTTAGATTACCCACTGTGCCCTCTCTATAGGACCTAATAGGGACCCATATGATCCAAACTATAAACTAAATTTGAAAAAGTGTCTATTTTTTCACTCTAGAAAAATTAGTTATATTCCTATCAAAACTTATCTCTTTATCTATTTGCACTACCTTTTAGGTGATCGCAAGAGCTCTACCCAAAACGAAGTGTAACATTCACTAGTTGAGTAAAATCATAGCCCTCTCAGGTCTTTATGTTTCTCTATGGATTTGAACCTCACAAATGGCCAGTTTGTAAATTCAACGAAGAATTGGTGAAAATTTCATCACAACTTTTAAAAGTAAATAGAAATCCTTAAATCATTCTCATCCCACAAGATTAATTCCCAAGAGCAGGAGAAAGAAAGGGAACTATTCAGAATTCATGGAGAGTAAAACAAAAACACCAAATTGGTGTTGAAATCCAAGTCTTAGAAATAAAAACTTAAAATACAAATACAAAATACCTTATGTCCTTTCCTCAACACAAATTCTGGAATCTTCATGAAGAAATCTCCAAACTCTTATGATTACAACACAAAACACACTAAAGCATAAATTTAAACACTAAAGTGGGTCTTCAAATGCTTCTAAAAAGTCCTCTATTTTGTCCAATTTTCATCCATATTAATAGATCTTTGAAAATAACCAAGGTTTGCTTCAAACACCCCTTCAAAATTTTGCCAAATTCAATGGATCTTCTAAAAGCATAGTTATTAGCGCCATAGCGTCAGTCTAGGAGCTATAAGGCTCATTACCTGTGTCTATGGCGCTATAGCACCAGGGGATGACACTATGACACTATACCATTTTGCACCAATTTTGCTCATTTTTTTGTCATCTTCTCCAAATGTCCATTCCATGTACCTAAAACCCAAAATATGCAAAATACATTCCTTTAAAGTGTAATATTACTAAAAATATGCATAAAATGATCATAAAATATGCACTAATAATAGGTAATTTTAAGTTAAATCAATATACTGGTTATCACCAAATTCCTATAGCTCCTAAGGATCAAGAAATGACCACATTCACGAGTCCTTACGGGACTTTTGCTTTTAGAAAAGCACCCTTTGGATATTGCAATGCACCAACAACTTTTCAAAGTTGTATGATGTCCATTTTGTATGACTCAATTGAGAAAGTAATATAAGTTTTATGGACGACTTTTAATTGTTTGGTACATCATTTGAATCTTGTTTAATTCATTTAGAAAAAGTACTAAAATGCTGCAAAGAGATGAATTTAGTTCTCATTTGGGAGAAATCCAATCTATGGTCACGGGAGGAATTGTACTTGGATATAAAATTTCTGAAAATGGTACAAAAGTAGATTTGACAAAAATTGAAGTTATTGCTAAACAACCTCCTCCTACTACAGTGAAAGGAATTAGGGGTTTCTTATGACAGGTTGGTTTCTACAAATGATAAATTAAATATTTTTCAAAAATTACCAAGCCTCTATGCCAACTTTTAGAAAGATACCTTATTAGATCTTAATTATGAGTGATTAAATGCCTTCGAGATATTAAAAGAAAATTTAATCACTGCTCCTATTATTGTTTCACCTGATTGAGGAAAACCATTTGAGTTAATGTATCATGTAAGTGATTATGCTATTGGGGTTGTTTTGGGACAAAAATATGATAAAATTTTCAAATTAATATATAATTCTAATAAAATTTGTAATGAAGCTCAAATTAATTATACTACTACAGAAAAAGAGTTATTAACGATAATATATGTCTTTGATAAAGTTAGGTCTTATCTTATTGGAACTAAATGTATATAGCATACAGATCACTCTATAATTAAATATTTGATGTTAAGGAAGGATGTAAAATCATGGTTAATTAGATGGATCCTTCTGATGTAAGAATTTGATTTTGAAGTATTAGATAGGAAGGGAACTAATAATCTGATTGTTGGTCATTTATTTAGGCTTGAACATGAAAATTCGGATTACATTATGAAATTAATGATTTTCTTCCTTATGAAAAATTATATACTGTAACTGAAAGATGTGTTATGTGGTATGCTGATATATTTAATTTCATAGTTGGTAACATTTTACCCTGTGGTTTGGCATACCTACAACAAAAGAAATTTAAGCACTATGCAAGATCTTACTTCTGGGATGACCCATATTTATATAAATAATGTAAGGATCAAATTAATCTAGGATGTGTACTTATGGAAGATACTCAACAAATTATCTAGAAAGGACATAATTCTGATTTTGGGGGACACTTTGGGAATGATAAAACTGCATATGATATTTTACAATCTGGATTTTATTGGCCAACAATTTTTAGAGATGTTAATACTTGGTTGAAAACATGTGATCGGTGTTAGCGGGTGGACAATATTTCTAGAAGAAATGAAATGCCCCTCAATTTTACTTTAGAGGTTGAAATTATTTATGTTTGAGGTTTAGACTTTATGGAACCATTTATACCATCATTCGGAAATATATACATTTTAGTTGCAGCGGACTATATTTCAAGATGGATAGAAGTTGTAGCTTCACCTGGGTGTGATGCTCGAAGTGTTGCAAATTTTAAAGAGAAATATTTTTAGTAGATTTTGGATGCCGATAGTAATACTTACAAATATGAAAATTCATTTCAGGAATAAGATTAGTAAAAAAATATGGTATTCTACATAGAATTGCCACTGTTTATCATCCTCAGTCTAGTAGAATTATCCAACGAAGAAATTAGAAGAAATTTGGAGAAAAATATAAATCCTAATAGGGTGGACTGGTCTAATAGATTGGACAGAGCATTATGGGCTTATAGGTTGGCAGATAAAATTTATATAGGAATGACCCTATGACCCGACTCGTAATTACGTGTATTTTTAATCTCCAAAATTTTGCCAGAAAATATGTCTCAAAGTATATCTAGTGGCTAGTGTGAACAAAAGTAATGACTTATGAATTATATAATAAATTTTCACCTTAGGGTGCTACGCAAATATATGTATCATTTCAAGTAATATAAGATTTTCCTTAAAACCCCCAGTATCGATCCCACAAGGAAAGCGGTTACTCTTAAAATCAACTTATAGAATTTCTATTTGAATTACAAATTAAACAAATAAGAGGTCTATAATGATTTGCTTACTAAAAATAACTACTAAAGAGTTAAAAATAAAGTAACAACTAAATATAACAGCTTAATAAAATGTAACAGAGAGTTTGGATATTATGGAAAACTTTTTCCCTTGCAAAAAGAATTTAACTTATGTAGGATTCAAGTGATTTAAGGCAAAATTGATGTATTGTAACAAATAAAAGCATGCCTTATTCTTTACCCCCTCCTAGTGCTAGCAAAGAACATTGGCTAACTTAAGGTCAATTCCTTAATATCTCAATTCCACATCAGAATTATCTAGCCTCTCACCTCTAGATGTTCCTAAGTCTATCCACTATGAAAGTCAAATGCCAACGTTACCATAAGCTAAATTAATAAGGATCTAGTCTGCTACTCTAGAACTAATCAATTCTATGCCCATCAAAATGTATCTCTCTATTTGTTTGCACTCTCCCTTAGGTGATCGTCATAGCTTTACCTAGAATGAAGTGTGGTATTCACTAGTTAGGTAAAATTATAGCCCTCTCAGGTCATTATGATTCTCAATAGATTTTAACCTTACAAGTGGCTAGTTTGTAAAGTAAATGAAGATTCGGAGAAAATACTATCACAAGTTTTAAGAGTAAAAAGATGTCTTTAAAGCATTCTCATCCCACAAATTAATTCCCATATGCAAGGAGAAAGAAAGGGAACTACTTGAAATTCATGGAGATTAAGAAAAAACAAAATATTTGCATTGAAAACCAAGACTTACAATAAAAATTTAAACATAAATACAAAGTACCTTATTCTTTCTCCCCAAGTAAGCTTCTGGAGTTTCCTCTAAGCAATATCCAAACTTTTACACACTAAAACACATTTACACTTATACATAAACACAAAATAAGAAAACCCTAATTAACTATTGCCTCATAATTGAAGTTTTGAGTCTCCTAAAGTTCTCTAAATTTTGCCAAATCCTTCTCATTTAATAGAAAATAAGCAAGGGTTGCTTCAAACACCACTCCAAAATTCAGTCAAATTTAATGGATCATTTGGAAAGGTGTTTCTAGCAGAATAACACCAGTTTGGGGCACTATAGCGCCCATCTGGCTGGAGTCTGGCACAATTAGCACCAGGGGTGGCGCTATAGAGATACCTATATTTGTCCATTTTTGCTCCATTTTTCCTTCATTTTCTTTAAATATCCATTTCAAGTACCAGAAACAAAAAAACATACAAAATACATTCCTTTAAAGTGTAATATCATAAAAAAAAGTACATAAAATACTTATTAAATACGCACTAAAAATAGGTTATTTTTAGCTGGATCAATTCCCTCAAATAAACATTACTTGTCCTCAAGTAACTCCTTATACTATATAAAATTTTATAACTTGTTGTAGCAAATTTAACTTAAAAACTTCTATAATTTTTGCTTTATACATGCTATAGTGAAAGTTTCAGAGAAATTTTTAACAACTCGGGTTAAAAACTAAAATACAAGAATATTTAGCAGTCAAGTTTAAAAGTTCTGATTTTTTATTTGTTTCAAAAATAACTGCAATTTGTCATACTAAAGATACTTAAAAGAATTACCAGAAAAAGAATTTCATGAGAACTTTATTAGTAAAGGTGCTAATACTTCTAAGTCTAAGTTAGACATGTAACTAACATTCTTTCCTTAAGATGATTCAAGTTAAGCCAATTTTTTATTAGGCATCTCCTCAAGCTTCTCCTTACATATTTTCTCCTTTTGCTTTTCTTTTTCTTTTTCATTTATGATCATTTTAAATCCTTTATTTTTTCTTCTTTTGTTCTTTTTTTATATGTCATGTGAGGATTACTATATCTAGATAGCCTTTAATGGTTTTGAACTCCACTATTGTTTGCTTAATTTTAAAAACATCTCACATTTCTTACTTTAATAAATCTGTATTAGCTTTGAAGATTTTTCATAAAGTCCAATTTTTTCTTTTCAAGTATAAATCGAAGATCCTTAATATTTCAAAAAAACAGTTTTTTTTTTTACTTTAAATAACAAAAGCATTGCTCTAAACCCTTCATACTAAATATCTTAACTCTCTAATTAACCTTCATTTTTAAAAACTTTTACTCAGGTTTTCTACAACTTTCATAAAATCAAAATTATATTTTTACAAAGTTAACTCTACATACCACTGGTTATGTTAAAAATAATTTTGAAACTAAAATTCTCTAAGGACAAATAAAGTTTAGTTTGAAAAGATTTTTCTCCCATCCCCCTAACTTAATTTTTTTAAACTATATTAAAGTAGGAAAGTTCATGAAGAAAGAGAAAAAAATTTAAAATTAAAAAATGGGAAATTAGTGCATGTACAAGTAGTAAAGACATGTATTGAGTAGTGATGAACATAAGATTAACATGCATAACAATAAAAAAATAAAATAGATACTACTATAGCATTTAAATTAGAGCAAAAGATAAAAAATAGAACTAACAATTTAACATAAACAATTAAGAAAAGAAACTAAATGAAAGCACACTCCAACTCAAATAAAACTAATTACTAACACAATAAAGCCCAAATATTCAATCTCATCAAAGGAAAGAAAGAAAATAATGCACCACACATTAACATCTTCATCATCACCATAATCATCATCACCAACTCCCAAATTTATATCCTCACTTATCTGAGATGGCCGATATTGTGTGAAAATGAGGAGAGTAGGAAATTCCATAGAATCATAACCCCTCATGTATCTTATCATTGCCTCATTATAGTAAAAATCATACTCAGCCTTCCTCAATATAATATCATCCATATGGTACAAGTGAGATTCAGTGCCTTTTACCTAATTCTATAAGGCTATGTTATCTCCTTACTGAACCATCATTTGTTCCATAATAGAATCTATAGAAATAGTATCAAAACTAGATGGTCTAGGAGTAGAAGCAGGAACAGAAGTAGAAGCTGAAGTAGAAGGTATGTTAACTCCAGTCCTAGGTCTAGTCCCAAAATGTCTCTCATTTTTTTCCATGTTTTTTTTTCCAATGAGCTTATGTGATGGCAAAATTTCTTCCCAAGTCTCAAAGTTCACACCAGATTCAGCACATAAGGTAGTAATAAGAGTAGGGTAGCCCAAAACTCTTGTGGTTCCTCCTTTCGAGGAAAAAAACATGTTTGTATAAATAAGGGAGCCAATGTCAATAGGTTTCTTCATTTGAATACAATAGTTTAAAGTAGCTCTTTCATGAATTACCTCACTGAAATGGTTCATAGGCAGTAATCTACCGGATATGAAATAGTGTCATGCACGAGAATGAACATTAAGTTTGAAGAAAGAAAAGTTCACCCGTCGCCCATTTTTAATCTTCAAGACTTCATTTCCATTAGTTAAAAATCCTATAATCTCATCCAATTCATCATTAGTAGGATGGAACTCAGAAAAGAAGCAGGTTGGAACACTGTGCAACTTGTATATGTGGTTAATACGAACAGAACTTATACCCACATATTTCCCTCGTACATAAACCAAATCATCGGATTTGTCCTCCAGATTAGCAGAAAACTCTTGAACAACCAAAATTATTGTTACAACAGTGAAATAACAAAATTTTTCTCACTGTTGCTCCACAATCAAGTATTTAATTGTTCCGTAAGGACGTAAAAACTGCATTTTGCAATCAATTTCTTTGATTGCAGATCAGCATACTTATCCCGTGCTCTTGCACTGGCGAACTTATCAGAATAAAAAGTTGTTTTTTCTTTGCCTTGCTTCATTTTAGGGGCCATGATTAATCTAAAAAAAATTCAAGATAAATTCCAAAAATCATAAACTCAACTTCAAGAGGCTCCTAAAAACACAATCTAAACATAAATAATCATTCAATCACAGATTTCAAACTATTTTCATCAATTTTTAAAATTTCAACCTAATCCATAATGTGGCTGAAAATCATTATCAAATCCATGTTTTTCAAAGCTGAGGTGAAGATCTTACCCAAAGATGAAGAAATCTAAAGTTTGGAGACCTAACTCTAAGACAATAAAGCAAAAAAGAAACCCTAGGGGAGAAAAATGCAAAAAAAAAAGGAGGAAGGAGATGAACCAAGGTTGAAAATGGAAAAAATTGTGGGTCTAAGCTCTTAAAATGACTCACGGCTTAGTTCAACGCTATAGCGCCCTGCATAGCCTGATGAATAGCGCTATGGAGCCCAAGAGAGGCGCTATAGTACCATTCATACCTATCAAGATTTTTAAAAAAATTATATTTAAAAAGGAAATAGAAAATCTAGGATTTATAAAGGCTATTCCTCAAGTTTTAATAGCCACTTTTAAAGTTATTAAGTTCGTTGTCATTCTAAAATTTCAAGTTTGCAAATTCCAATATGATGTAAAAATGGTGTAGGTGTAATTATAGGTAAGAGTTTGAAAGATATTGTTGTAAAAATTAATAGAGTTGGAGATAGAATTATAGCCCTTAAGATTATCATTGATACTAAGATTTTTAATATTATAAGTTATTATGCTCCTCAAGTAGGTTTAGGTACAGGGTCTAAGGATAAATTTTGGAATGACTTAGAAGACTTAGTACAAATGATACCTGTTGAAGAAAGAATTTTTATTGGAGGAGATTTAAATGGACATTATTAAAATTTTTAATGAAGTTTCCAAAAATATGACCGACCTTAGTGATCTTAATATCGTGAATAATTATAAAATGCTTCATTCTTACCGTAGCATTAGTAAAATAGAAGTTAAGGAGACTTTAAAGAAAAATAAGGGTTAAAAGTATGTAGGACCATATGGTATCCCAATTGAAGTGTGGAAATATTTAGGAGACTTAGGAGTTTCTTGTCTTACTAAACTCTTTAATATTATTTTAAAAACTAAAAAGATGCCGGAGTTGAGAAACAGTATTTTGTTCCCCATTTTTAAGAATAAATGGGATGCACCAGAGTGTGCAAATTATAGAAGAATTAAGTTGATGTGTCATACTTTAAAGTTATGGGAGAGGGTAATTAAACATAGGTTAAGAGGTATTATAAAGATTTCTCATAATCAATTTGGATTTATGTCGGGCAGGTCTACCATGGAAGTTATACATTTATTGAGAGGTTTGATGGAGAAGTTCAGAGATAATAAGGAGAATTTACGTTTGATTTTTATTGATTTAGAAAAAGCTTATGATAAGGTTCCAAGAGATATCCTTTAGAGAGTTCTTGAGAAGAAAGGTGTTGCTATGACTTATATTCAAGTTATTAAAGATATGTATAATAGAGCTGTTACTTGTGTTCAAACTGAAAGAGGATTGACCATATATTTTCCTATTTCTATCGGATTACATCAGGGATCAGATTTAAGCCCATATCTTTTTGCTTTAGTTATGAATGGTCTTGCTTAACATCCACAGGAGGATGTACCTTGGTGTATACTTTTTGTTGATGATATCCTTCTCATGGATAAATGAGAGGAATAGCCCAGGAAAAACTTGAATTATGGATGTTTATATTGGAGGAGTCTAAAGGCCTTCATTTAAGTAGAACTAAAACTGAATACATGGAATGTAATTTTAGTGTTAGTAGCTCTAGTGACAGAAGTGTGACTTTGGGTGATCAAATTATTAAAAGGTGTGAATGATTTAGATATCTTGGTTATGTTGTTTAAAGCAATGTTGAATAGTATAATTCAAGTTGGTTGGTTGAAGTGGAAGAATGCTTCGGGCCGTTTGTGTGATAGAAAAGTACCGATTAGACTGAAAGAAAATTTTATAAGACTGCGGTGAGATCTGCAATGCTCTATGGCACTGAATGTTGGCCTTTAAAATAGAAGCATAATAATAAGTTAAGTGTAATCGAGATGAGAATGATTAGGTGGATGGGTGGCTTTACACTTAGAGACAAAATGTAAAATGAATATATCCATGGTAGAGTTGGTGTAGTTCCTGTGATAGACAAAATTAGAGAAAGTCATCTTAGATGGTTTGGTCACATTAAACGTCAACCATCTGATGATCCGATTAGGAGAATAGATGTTTTAGATTTGAATTGGGTTAAGAAAGGCAGAGGTAGACCTAGAAAGACTTGGGCCTATTGTATAAAAAATGATCTTAAATTTACTAGAACTAAATGAAAATGTGACACTAAAAAGGGTGCAATAGAGAAAAATGATTCATGTAGACGACCCCATGTAGTGGGATTAAGGCTTTGTTGTTGTGTGTTGTTGTTGTTGTTGCAAATTCCAATATAAATACATAAGTCCAATTTTTCACAACAAAACAAAACTTGTTTTCTTATATTAATTATAGGTTAAATACATAGGACACAACCACATATACATCAGCAGATGTTCAAACAACAAAGATAATAAAAACAACACTAAGACTTAATACAAATATGATTGGCACACCACATGGAGGATAATAACACTAAAATAGAAATAGTTTTAGAAAAACATCCTTTAGGACCACTCATGATCATTGGTGACATTCTCCATTCCACTCACTAAACAAATTCAATTGTAGGAATGGTAGAAAGGAGAACAAAGAAATTTCTTAACAAATTTATTGTCAATCCACTTGTTGGTGTTATAGATAGTCACTTGACTATCTTGGAAACAAGAAAAATTATTGAATTGCAGTTTCATCTGCCAATCCATATGCTCGTATTGGTGGAACTACTTTTCAAATTTTGTATGCATAAGAGAAATCCCACCTTCAATCTTCTCAAGTTTTTCCATAAGTCACTCCAAACTAATGCAAGATATTCATTGAAGTAGGTTTGAGCATCCTTATGCATCAACTTCTTATCTTCAAATATGCAATTGTCATTACTCTCCATGATCTCTCAATAGTGAGGAAATGCCACTCTCAAATTTCCTTAAAATACTTAGGAATGTCATATGGATACTTCAAATCCCATCATTCGTACTTTTATGAACAGGAAGAAGACATAAAACCAATTTTTTAGCGGTTTAAAGGAGTTAATCGAACTGTGGTGCTATAGTGCCAGATCTGGAACTATGGCGCCAAACCAATATAATCAATTCTCAAATTCCTTTCTTCAACTCTTCAAATCCACCAATAACTATGGGTTGCCTCACACAACGTTCTTGGTTTAACGTCATCAACGCAATATAACCAATGTTTTAATCAAGTTTGACCCAACTTTAGGTTCTCATCAAATGTAGGACCCTCTCCACTAATGTAATCTTTTAATCTGTGTCCATTTACCTTAATCACTCTTCCAGTTTTTGGATCTTTAATATCAACACCTCCATATGGATATGCTCTTACCACAATAAATGGTCCTGACCACTGATTTAAGTTTTATTGGAAATAATTTCAATCTCAAATTATAAAGCAGTATTTCTTGCCCAAGCTCAAAATGATTTTTTCAGAATTTTTTGATCATGCCTAAATTTTATTTTCTCCTCATAAATTTTGGCATTCTCATAAGCTTTATTTCTCAATTCATCAAGCTCATTTAATTGCACTAATCGCTTCTTTCCAACTTCTTTCAAATTATATATAAACTCTTTAATTGCCCAGTAAGCCTTATTTTCTAACTCAACTAGCAAGTGTCATAATTTTCCATATATGAACCTATATGGTCTCATTCATATAGGTGTTTTATAAGTAGCCATATAGGCCCATAAAGCATTATCAAGTCTAGCAGACTAATCAATCCTTTTATTATTTAGTATGATACGATGTGGCAATAAAATCTCTAATCCCAATTTTTTGAGTTAATGTTTCAATCATTGTATTCCTGAAATGACTTCCCCCATATGTCATGGTAACTAGTGGCATTTCAAATCTTGTGAAATTAATCTTTCTTGAAAATTTTGCTGCACTTCTAGTATCACACACAAGTAAAGCAACTACTTCAATCCATTTAGAAACATAATCCACAGCTATTGAAATATAAATCTTTCCAAAAGATGGTACAAATGGTCCCATGAAATCTGATCTCCAAACATCAAAGATTTCAATTTCAAGAGTAAAATTTAGGGGCATTTCATCTCTTCTAGAAATATTTCTTACTCTTTGACATCTATCACATATTTTTATATAATTATTAACATCCCTAAATAAAGTAGGCCAATAAAATCCAAATTATAAAAACATAAATGCAACTCTATCGACTCCAAAATGTCCCCCAAAATCTTATTTATTACATTTTTGAATAATTTCTTGAGTTTCTTCTAATGGTGCACATCTTTGAACAATTAAGTCCTCACATTGTTTGAACAATTAAGTCCTCACATTGTTTATATAAAAAAGGGTCTTCCCAAAACTAAAATTTTGAATCATAAATGAACTTTTAAATTTGATGGCTATCTAATTTGTAAGGTAAAATATTACTAACTAAGTAGTTCACTATATCAGCTTACCACAGAATTTGTCATTCATTAATTCCATGTAATTGCTCATTAGGAAAGCTCTCATTAACTTCATTATTTAAATCTTTATTAGTTTCTTGTTCAAGCCTTGACAGATGATCAGCAATATGATTATTAGTACCCTTTCGATCCACAACATGAAAATCAAATTCTTGCATTAGAAGGACCTATATAATTAATCATGGTTCTGCATCCTTCCTCATCATTAAATACTTTATAATAGACTGATCAGTATGCATAATACATTTGATTTCAATAAGATTAGATCTAAATAATCAAAAGAAAATACTGTAGCTAATAATTCATTTTAAGTGATAGTGTACTTAATTTGAGCCTCATTAATGGTTTTGCTAATACAGTATATCACTTTGAACGTTTTGTCATATCTCTATCCTAAAGCAACCTCTATAGTATAATCATTAGTATCACACATTAATTTAAATGGTTTTGTCCAGTCAGGAGAAACAATAATAGGTGTGGTGATTACTTTTTCTTTTAATAAGTTGAAGATATATAGGCATTCATTATTAAAATCAAAGTTGGCATCTTTTTCTAAAAGCTGACATAAAGGCTTGGAAATTTTTGAAAAAATTTTAATATAACGTCTGTAGAAAATAGTATGTCTTGAAAAACTTCTTATTCTTTGCACACACGTAGAAGGTGAAAATTTCTACAATAACTTGAATTTTCGTTGGATCAACTTCCATGCCTTATTCAGAAATTTTATGCCCTAACACTATTCTTCCTGCAACCATAAATTGGCATTTTTTATAGTTGAGAACAAAGTTTGTTTCTTCAGAGAATTTTAGAAATTTTGCTAAATGTTCTAGACATAAATTGAAAAAAGACCCAAAAACTGAAAAATCATCAATAAAATTTTCAATTCCTTTTTCAACTAAATCATGTAAAATTGACATGATACATCTTTGAAAAGTTGATGGGGGCATTACGTAATCCAAATGACATTCTTCTAAACGAAAAAGTTTCAAAAGGATTAGTAAAATTGGTTTTTTTCTTGATTCTCACGAACAATAGGTATTTGGTGGTATCCAAAATATCCATCCAAAAAGTAAAAATAACGGTGCCTTGCTAGTCTATCCAACATTTGATCTAGAACAGGTAAAGGAAAATGATCTTTTCTAGTGATGGCATTTATTTTTCTATAATCAATATAGATTCATCATCCAGTAACTCACCTTGTTGAAATTCATTCCTTACATTTTCAACCATAGCCATTCCTCCTTTCTTAGGAACACAATGAATAGGACAAACCCAAGAACTATCTGAAATTGGATAAATAATCCTAACATCCAACCACTTTAAAATTTCCTTCTTAACTACTTCTTTCATTATAGGATTCAATATTTTTTTAGGATCGACCATATGCTTATGGTTATCTTCCATCAGTATTCAATGCATACAGATTGAAGGACTGGCTCCTTTAACTCCTTCCTTTTATCTTGGTTGATTTTAGTCTTGGTTTTGGTTTTACGTCTATCCTAGCAGTTTTGGTTTTTATGTAGGGTGACATCGTTTTTTAACATGCAAGTTTTATAAGCATAAAAATATAGTGTGGAAAGTACAAGAAAAGATGGTACTGTAAACTGTAAAAGCGTACCTGACGAGTTTTCTCGTTCCACGACCTGAAAGATCAGTACTTCCAAGGCATGTATATAATATTGCAAGGAACTTAAATTGCAAGAGTAGATGAAGGTTTAGCTACTAAAACCCAGGCTATGATTTTTTTGGATCTTGGAAGATCCTAGTAGATGATTTTAGAACAAAATATGGCAATTCCAATTTGCCCTTCAGAATCTCCAATAGATTTCAAAATGCTCGAGGCATGATCTTCGATCACTTTGAAGATCTCTAGAAATATTTTGAGTTCATTTTGAACTTATCATATTGTTCCATCTGTCATCTGAGGTTGAAGTGCGACCACCCCGTTGCTCAGTGAAATTGAGCAATTTAATTATCCTGAGGATAGGATACCCGATTAGTCAATTGATGCTTTATTTAAAAGTTCTGTGAGTGGGTGCCCCTAAGGCAAGTCTAGATTATTTAAAATTATGGTGCTCACAATTAAGGTCAGGCTTGTATTATTTAATGATGTTAATCACCAATTATGTTATCTTCTAAATCCAATCAATTGAGTTTAGACATTGAGCCTAGGGCCATACTAAGCCTTTAACAATCATAATAGGTGAAATAGTGATTATCAAAATTTTTATTTCAAGTGATATGTATTCGTATCAAATAGTCAAATCATCCTCAACTTTGAGCTTAAGGCAAGTAAAGTATCTTCTTTCTAGCTTAAGTCAATCACTTAAGAATCATTTGTTCTTTATTAACTTCCAAGTCATGAAGGTTAGGAGGATTATGATTTTGTTGATGTTTTGCAAGGGTGGTGAATAAGTTTCTACCTTTCAACCCCATTGTATTTCAATCATTCAAACATATTTATTAAGATCAAAATTACTCATTTCCCTTTAGTTAATCCTAAATTTTGATTAAAGCACTAAAGTCTGAAGTGACTACTTTGCCCATGGGGCACTTCACCTCATAACTCTTTAAACACAACTCAAATGACTTTATCCATGAGGTAATTACAATGTTTAGAGGAGAATATGTGGACCTCTCAAAATTTTATTTATTTATTTATTTAAATTTAGAAAATAGGAATTTTAGAAATTAATGTATTTAATTTTCCAAAATAAATTTTTTATTTATGAGAAAGTTATTAGAGGTTTCCTTAGGTAAAAGAAATACTTAGACAAAAAATCATGATATTTTGAATTAATTTATTATAATTATTTCAATGGGAGAACAAAGAAAAATCACTTTTAAGCCTTTAAGAAAATTATTTTTAATTTACGGACAATTAGGAAAAATATTTTAATGAGTCCCAAGTGATCAGAGAACAATTGGGAACATTTTAAAATATTTTTGTATTTTTATGATTTTAAATTATTTAAATTATTTTAAATTTAAAATAAGGCTAAAAAATCAAGTGTTTTACCAAAAATATTTTTTTTTTCCTAACTACTCATGATCATAAGGAACTCAAAAGACCACTTATGAAAAATTTTCCCACGTGTATTTACTTTATCATAATTATTTTTTGTACAAAAATACAAGATCTTTTAGAAAATCAACTTTAGTGCTTGGACTTAGTCAAAAAATTTTCAAATTTTTATAGTGGATAGACATGATCTTTATGAACAATGTTGGATTGATTTTGTCACTTTTTTTATAAGTATTTAATTTACATGAATTAATATAAAATATTTGCATTTAATTAAATATAGAAATTCACAAGGTAATTCAAAACATCATGATATTTTTCCTAAACTTCTCTGACCACAGGAAACCTACTAAAATTATTCCCATAATTTTCCAATGATATTTTGATTTATGTAATTAAAATAAGCCAAATTGGCCACCTTAGCTTGAAAATTAGGTCTAGAAGTATAGAGATGCTCTCTGACCTTGGAAAAATCAGAGGACATTCCCTCGGTGATGAGGATTTAATCATTGTGGTCCATATTTAATCATGGAGAATTGAAATACCACAGAGGGTATTTAATCCATTAAAAATCATATGTTTGAAAAATAATTTTATTTTTAGTCCACAAGTGGGTATTTTTCTTTTCTTTTTATGATTTTTCTATTGAAAGATATGGATTTCTTAAGTTTAAGTATTTAAAATAATCTAAAAATCCATATTTTTCTACCTATCCAGCACGTAGCTAACTGGATCTTAGGTGGCTCCAAAAGAAGACACGGTGATCCGCCATTTGACGTCGTCATCCCTCTCAGCTGCCATGTAGACCGTGCTTTATGCACCAAGAGCTTGTTTGGATTGATCTCTTCCATCTATTGGATACACGCGTGATCGGACGGCTCTCCGTTATCGTCCCCAATTGACCTAACCCATGAGCCGTTCACACTAAAACCTTAAGATCATCATCTAGACTCAACCAAATCACATGGGGTTTGTTCTTAAATCTTTATCTACTCGAGATGAGCATATCTATCTGGCTTATATGGTATGAAATATAGTAAATATGTATGGAGAATCGAAACAAGCTCAGTTTAGGGTTAGAGTTCAATACCTTTGTCTGAGAGGGGAGGCCTCAATCAGATGGTTGTAGTAGCTTCAATTGGGTCCAATGAACCTCCAGATGAAGTCTCAAGCCTTAGTGGATTTTCTAGGTATAAATTTGAGTAATGTCAATTTTACGTGTTTGTCTAGATCTATGTAAGAGACTATTTCAGAGGGGGCTTTTATGGGGAATCAACTTCTCTCACTGTAGGGATGGTGTGTGCACAATTAATTGAATTTTGGTGCACTGTGGAGCTACGGAGAGTTCTCTCCTTGTTTTGGGCAGAAATTTGAGCTCAAGATTGAGCTTCCACAGTAGGGATCAGTGTGGAAAACTGGTGGAAGTGAGCTTAGGAGTTCTTGGAGAGTGTCTAAGAGAAATTGGATAGAGTTTCCCTAAGGATTTGGAACTCTCAGCCTTTGGTCGTGGTGGGGGTGAATTTAAATAGAAGATCTTAGGTTTGATCTCAGATCCAATTAATGGGTGCAAATAGTTGCTTAGGTGGAGGGTTGAGGAGCTCTAAGGAGCAATTGGGGTGAGCTGGCCTCTAAGGTTGAAACAGGGTTTGATTTATGGGTGTTGGCTCTCAATTTTGGAATATTAGAGCCACTAGGTCGGCCAGCAGGGCCAGGGGTGGTGGCTAGAAGGTCAGGTGAGCCAGGGGGAGGCTTAATTATAATTTACCCTTAATGGTTTGTCATGATGGAAGAGATTTTTTAGTTAAGACCCAAAAATGGGATGAAATCCCTTAATTTAGGGACCTATTGGTCCATAGCTTACTTGGGTAGTTTAAGGTGGTTTAGCTTGGTCAATAAGTTGTGCTTAGTGGTTGTGGAAACCTTAATTTGGTAACTTTAGAATGGCTAAGTCAATTTTGGTGCATTGGTCCAATTTGGGTCAAAATGGCTAAAAGTTGGGTTTAAGTTAAGCTAGCCATGACTTTGAGCTCAATTGATTGATTAAAATTTTGTAAGTTATTGTCATGAAGATTTTTGGTGAAGTATTTAAGTAATTTTAAGTTCAATTGGAAGCTCAATTTGAAGGATTTTGGGATTTTAGTCACTTTGGGCATGTTGGACTAGACCTGGAGGATGGGCTAAGGTTGGGCTAAGTGCAAATTTATGATTTAAAATGCTCTATAAGAATATCATAAATAGTTTTTAACATAAATTGGGTATCAATTTTAGGGTTAGGGTATTCAATTTGGTGGAATTTTGAGACAGCCAATTTTGGGGCAAATTTGGGGATTTTGAACTTGTGTTAAAATTAAGTGAAATTGAGGTCAAATTTGATTTCTAGAAGTTTTGTGAAGAGTTTAGGATTCAAATTGGGGAAAATTGAGTATGTTATGGGGTTCAATTAAGTGAGATTAAGTCAAAGGGCTAAAATTGGGGGTTTGACTTTGATCAAAATTGAGCTCAAAGCACAGGTCAATTAGGCTTGGATTTCTTTTTTATTGATCAAATGAAATATTAATTTGAGTTTAGAATTGAAATTGGGGAGGATAGGGGCCAAATTGATTGACATTTGAGGTGAATTTGGGGAAATTGGGCCTTTAAAGGAATTTAGGGGTTCAAAATAGTCAAACTGGCCAAATTGTGTTCAATTAGAGGCTCCAAATTAGTTTTTGGAGTATTTTGGAGGTTTTGGGAAAGTTTGGGGTGCCAAGGGTATTTTTGTAATTTTGGCAAATTTTGGAGGTTTTGGGAAAGTTTGGGGTGCCAAGGGTATTTTTGTAATTTTGGCAATTTGGGTTGGAGGTTTTGGGAAAGTTTGGGGTGCCAAGGGTATTTTTGTAATTTTGGCAATTTTGAGGGGGTATTTTTGTAATTTTGGCAATTTTGGGTGGATTTGGGAAATTTGGGTATTTTCAAATGGTTTGAAATGATTTTTGAAAAAATTTGGATATTTTGGGAGAATTTGAGAATTTTGACCAAATTTAGGAGTTCCAGGGCATTTAGGTAATTTGGGTGGATTTAGGGGCAAAAGGCCAAGTTGGACATTTTGGTAGAATTAGGGTGCAACCACCCTATATGAGCTATGAACCAATGAAATCCCCATTTGGGTCTTCTATTTACTAGTTTTAGCTAAACCCTAGCCTAGGGCTAGTGGGTCTAGGGGACCATCTACATGAGTATCCCAAAAGATCAAGGGATCAAAGTCAACAATTTTGGGTTCTAGGATTGTGAGTGATTGTGGGTGATAGTGAGTGCAAGTGTATAAACTAGCTCTAGACCAACACCAAGAGTCAACCCTAAGGTCAAGCAGTCCTATAGGGACTCTCCTTGAGATCCCCCACATTGACACCCTACTAAGTGTTAGAGGTTATGACCAATATGTGGAACTTCAAGTTGAGTAAAGAAGAGTTTAGAGTTTCTAATGATGAGGGATCCTTTTCTAGTTTTCTAGGAATAGTCAAAAGGAAAGTCTTATAGCTAGACACTAGGCCATTAAGGAGGAAAAAACTAAACCTCAACCAAAATTGAGGTTAACACTTATTACTAAGTGCATTTGCAATTTGTCTCTGTTGATTCTCCATATTTCGAATAGCATCAATTTAACTTTGTAAATGATTACTCATCTGCAACACCACTTCTTATATAGATAAATTCTTCTCGAATAAATCAAGAAGGATAAGTTGGTCAAAAGTTAGCACTACCCTGGTTGTTCCAATTTCTTAATGGGTTTACTTGAGC
Organism: Phalaenopsis hybrid cultivar; assembly: GCA_002079205.1. Classification (NCBI taxonomy): domain Eukaryota; kingdom Viridiplantae; phylum Streptophyta; class Magnoliopsida; order Asparagales; family Orchidaceae; genus Phalaenopsis; species Phalaenopsis hybrid cultivar. Next base: position 143,968 of record JXCR01145010.1, on the reverse strand, counting down.
ATTCCTCCATTGTTGAAATCAACCACTAGGATTGTTGTTCAAATTAAAGTTAGGATGATTTTTCCAACCTGGGTTAATAATTAGAATATGGGTTATTGTGTCTGTTGATAGCATTTTTAGTTTCCAATGAAGTATGAGAATCAATCATTTGTCCTGATGAATTTTCTTTAATTATTTGGGGTGTTGGAGAAAAATTTATTCCAATTTGGTCTATATTCTTAGGCAATGCAACAACTTGAAATGCAATCATTGAAATAGCATCGTTATAATGAATATTGGCTACTTTCTTATAATTTATCCTATCAGAAGGACATTAAAAATTATGTGTAGTCATTTCTTTATTTAATGAATAAGTTTCTTCAAAGGGTTTAGACTCAATGAACCTAAAGCAGCAGCATCTATAATAGATCTAAGGGATCCTACTAACCCATTATAAAAAGTTAGAATAATTAATCAGTCTGGTAAAGCATGAAGTGGGTTCATTCTAAAGAGTTCCTTAAACCTTTCCCAAACTTCATATATAGACTCTCCTTAATACTGAGTAAAAGAACTAATATCATTTCTAAGCTTCGCAGTTTTTGAAGGTGGAAAATACTAAGTCAAAAATTTTTGAGCTAAATCTCCCTAAGTGCTAATAAATCTAGGTACTAATAAATTTAACCACATCTTAGCTTTATCTCTTAATGAAAAAGAAAAAAAATTCTAAGTCTACGACATCACTTGATACACCATCATATTTAAATGTGTCATACGGTTCTAAAAAACTTGTTAATTGTAAATTGGGATCCTCATGTGGTGTTCCTCCAAACTGATTATTTTGTACCATTTGTTTAATTGAAAATTTAAGTTCAAATGAGTTAGCCTCAATAATAAGAGTTTGAATGCTTCAATGAATTTCTTCTATTGTAGGGTTTGCATAATCCCTTAAAGGTTTTTGTAAATTATGATGTTCATTTTCAGCACTTTGAATTACAAAAAATTTTTGCAATATGGTAGCAATTTATTAAGAATTATGATGTCTTCCTTGCTTTCAATTTTTTCTAATATTTTGTTTGAATTCATAATCATACGGCCCTAGATATTTAGATACAAAACTATGCATAAACAATGTAAAAAAATTGCAGAAAATAAAATAGCACACTAAAAAAAGAAAATATATATTTTTGAATTTTTAAACTTAATAATTTTTTTTTCAGGTTTTCTTTTTTTTAATTTTTTTTAATTCTAATTTTTAAATTTACATTTCAAATAAAAATTATAAGTCAAAAAGTTCTGTCGCAATCCCTGACAACGACACCAAAAAATTGATCTGACCCCTCAATTACGTGCACTTTTAATCTCCAAAATTTTGCCAGAAAATATATCTCAAACTTGATCTAGCAGGTAGTGTGAACAAATGTAATGATTTATGAATTGTATAATAAATTTCCACGCTATGGGTGCTACGCAAGTATACGTATCGTTTCAAGTAATATAGGATTTTCCTTAAAAACCGCAGTATCGTTCCCACGAGGAAAGCTGTAACTCATAAAATCAACTCATAAAATTTCTATTTAAATTACAAATTAAATAGATAAGAGGTCTATACAATATGCTTATTAAAAATTACAACTAAAGAGTTAAAAAGAAAGTGAGAACTAAATGTAACAACTTAATAAAATATAGCAGTGAGTTTGGATATAATGAAAAACATTTTCTCTTGCAAAGAGATTTTAACATATGTAGGATTCAAGTGCTTTAGGACTAAATTGATGTAAATAGAAGCATGCCTTATTCTTTACCCCCTCTCAGTGCTAGCAAAGAACATTGGTTAACTTAAGGCTGATTCCTTAACTTCTTGATTCTACATCAGAGATATCAAGCCTCTCACTTATATATGCCTCTAAGCCTATGCCACTATGATGGCTGAATCCTAATGTCAGGGTACTAAACCTTAAACTAAATTGATAGGAATCTAGTCCGTTACTCTAGAACTAACCAATTGTACACCCATCAAAACTTATCTTTCAATTTATTTAGATTCCCCCTTAGGCGATCATCATGGCTCTACCGAGAATGAAGTGTGATATCCACTAATTGGGTGAAATCATACCCCTCTTAGGTCATTATGTTTCTTAACAGATTATAACCTCACAAGTGGCCAATTTGTAAAGTAAATGAAGATTCACTGAAAATAACATTATAATTTTTAAAAGTAAAACTAATTATAGAAATCATTCTCATCCCACAAGATTAATTCTCAGGTGCAAAAAGAAAGAAAAGAAACTACTCATAATTCATGAAGATTAAACAAAACATAAAACGTTTGCAATAACAGCAATGTCTTACAACAAAAACTTAAGCAAAAAAATAAAGTACCTCATGTCTTCTCCCTAGATAAACTTCAGAAGTTTCCTTTAAGTAAGCTCTAAACTTTTACACACTAAAACACACACTTAAAATTAAACATAAAATAAGAAAACCCTAATTAACTATTGCCACCCAATTGAAGTTTTGAGGCTCCAAATGGTCTCTAAATTTGGCTAAATCTTTCTCATTTAATAGAAAACAAAAAATAACAAATTTTTATTCAAACACCCCTCTAAAATTTGGTCAAATTCAATGGATCTTCTAGAAAGGTAGTTTTTGGTGCTATATCGCCCATCTGGTTGGAGTCTAGTGTTATTAGCACTAGGGATGGTGCTATTAGCACAATGGATGGTGTTATAGTGCCACTTCTATTTGCCCATTTTTCTCCATTTTTTCCTTGTTTTCTCTAAATGTCCATTCCAAGTACCTGAAACCAAAAACATGCAAAATACCTTCCTTTAAAGTGCAATATCATAAAAAATGTACAAAAAATGCTTATAAAATATGCACTAAAATTAGTCTATTTTTAGGTGGATCACCCCATATAAACCCATGTTTGGGAAGACTTTTCACTTACCAGTAGAACTGGAGCATAAAGCTTATTACGCTATTGATACCCAAAAAAATGTGCAATTTTATGCATATGTTATATGCTTAAATTTAGTGATACTGAACTTTAAAGAAGGGTATTTTCATGTTTTGTTTCAAGTATATTGATTTTAGGTAGTTGGAGCAAAAGAGAACAAAAAGGAGGAAATTTGGAGTCAAAATAGAGATTTTGAGCATGTTGGTGCCAGATGCGCCATTATATAGAGTGCTAGTGCTAGAGGTGCCATTTTACAGAGAAGTGGAGCCAAAAGAGCCAGAATTGGTGCTAGAGGGTCCAGAACCTAAAGAACTACGCAGAACTTCAATACACTAGCATGAGAACTAGCATCAGAGATGAATTAAGATGGAGTAAGGTGGTTATAGACTATTTTTTAGTGGTTCTAGAAGGCTCCAATCAATTCAAACACCAAATGTAGAGATTCAATGCATTTAAACACTTTAAAAAGGCTCTTGAATGAAGGGATATGTCTCTTGGATGAAGGGACTTATCTCTTGGTGTGAAGAGGTGTTCCTTTTAGGGAAAAAGGAGGGAATTTTGAGTTCTTTTTGAATGGAAGGCTGGACCTATTTTAAGAGAAACTGTAGAGAGCCAAGAAAGAGGGGGTGAGAAATTTGGAAGAGGAGAAGTTAAGGATGGCATGAGAGAGTGTCTTAAGGGAAGAGTTAGGTTTTTCTTCTAGAGTTGTAAGAGGAGAGGGAAGGTGGAGATTTCTTTTTCATTGCAGTTCTAGGAGAGAATTGAGTGTGATTGTAAAGAGAGAAAGTGCTTAAAGGGAACTTCATGGGATTTTCTTGAGAAGGAGCATGAGATAAATTGTGGTATTTCCTTTTTTTGTTTTGTAAACTTTCTTTTATATATAAAATCTATGTTTTGTCATATCCTTCTCATGAATTCTGAGTAGTATTCTTTATCCTTCTCCATACAATGAGATATGGTTTTGGGAAGAATTAATTTTGTTATGTAAGGTTTTAAATGTGAATAAATTGTGTTGATTCAAACTCTGATCTTCATTTACTTTTAGTTTTGGCTAATTTAAATGTTAAATTTTGTTAAGAAACAAAGGATTTGAAAGGTCTTTGTTTTCTATAACAAGGTAAGAGTCACATTCAATTTCTTGGGTGAGAATGTAGTTCATGGGATTGAGTGCAAATAAATAGGGAAATATACTTTGATCGGTGCAGAATTGAAGATTTTAGAGTAACAAACTAAAATCCCCTATTTGGTCCAATTGCTTGGAAACTAAAGAGAGATTGTTAGCCCTCAGAGGATGGAGAAGTGAGACTTATAGAGTGGCGGCTAGTATGCTCTCAACCTAACCCCGGATCTAGGGACCAAACTCTGGATTAGTCAAGGTTCTATATGCACTCTCAAAGGGTAAATAATAGGATTGCTCCTATTTAGCACAATACAATTTTATATGTATTTTAAATGATTTTAATTACTTCACAATTTATAAACTCATTGTAAAGCGGAATGATGCTTTCTTAAATTTGAACATTCATTACAAAACTTTGTTTAGTCTCAGTAAGTTTACTTTTAAAGTTTAGCAATTTGCTTAATTAAGCTAGTTCTCTTAACTGCATTTCACTTAGCATACAATAAATTTACTTTAGATTTATTTTGCGTACTTAATTTTTATAGTTTGAATATTATCTTTTACATTATAATCATAAGAATTTTCAACTCTCTGTGGGATCAATACTTAGGACTCTATTAGAGCCCTTTATTACTTGAGCGATACGTATAGTTGCATTATTATTACGGTTTGACAGCTTAAATATTTTAAAATATAAAACTATTTATACTAAATTTATTTTTTTTGAGATTAAACTACATATTTAATATTTATTTTGTCATGTGTGTATTGAAGTATTGAAAGATATTTACAATGCACCACAAAAACACCGCGCATCAGCTATTAAAAATTTTAATTATAATTTGGAAGATGTCGGTGAGAAATGACTATTGCAATTGAATGAGCTTGAGGAAATCAGAAATGAATCTTACGAAAATGCAAAAATTTATAAGAAAAGTTGAAATTATGGCATAATCAAAAGATTTTAATAAAGAATATAGAAGCTAGATAATAAGTTTTACTATTCAATTCAAGATTGAAATTATTTCTTGGGAAACTGAAGTCTAGGTGGATGTGGTCATTCATTATGGCATTAGTTTATCCCTACGGTGTTGTGAATATCAAGGATCTAAAAAATGATATAATTTTTAAAGTAAATGGACATACGTTAAACCTTACTTTCATGGAAATAGATCTATATCTAATTAAAACCTAATGTTTGGTCAACCTAAGTAAGATGTGGATACGTTGGGCTGACGACGTTAACCAAGCACTTTGTGGGATGCAACCCATAATTGTTAGAGTGGATTAAGTTTAGTTTATTTAGATTTGAATGTGTGTATTTGCTTGATTGTATTTGAGAGTCGCACATGTGTTGTTACTATTTAAAATGATATAATTTATGACTTAGGAGAGGTTAATATGTGTATTTGGACCTATGACAAACTAGTGTTCATTGTGCAATGGCGCCTAAGCACCAAAATCTGGTGCATAGGAGCCATAGTTATAGAATCGTTAAATAGAGCAGTTTTTTGGTTTTTTTGACAGTTTTAAAAAAATATAAACCCTAAAACCGTAAATTCATTTTGTTCTCCATAATTTACTAGGTTTGAAAGTGATAGGAGCCTTGAGATTTACCCAAATTTCATGGTTCATGAATTACAATGGACAAGTTCAACTCTTTGAGTCTTTGATTAGAAGAAGTTCATAAGCAAAGAACCACATAAACTTCATGATAGGACTTTAGTTAAGAAGAAATTGATAAAACAAAGAGGATTCATCATCCCAGGAGGAGCAGATTGAGGCAATTATTATGCAGAGGCGTTGGGAAGTGTTTTGCTAAACCACAACCGCTATTATGATACCTATCATGACGGAATTCTATGCAATTCTTCATGGATTAAATCATTAATTGTTTTATGTTTGAAGTAAGTTAGTATCTTTTACTCCTTCAAGGATTAAAAAGTTATTCTTGATGGATGACATACCAATTTTTGAATTCACTAACTTGACTCCCATTAGAGATAATTTGAGGGAGATCTTCAGATTCCTGACAAACAGCGATGAACGTTGGAAATTTAGAAGTGATTCCAAGGTTACTTTCTTTGGTTCAAGATTAAATTCATCATATAAGCCTTGAAACTTTTTCATTTCTGCCAAATTTCTTCCTACCACAAAAATTAAGGAAGTAACGAAGGAAAGTGTAATCCTCAATCATTGTATTCAGACGGGAAGGCCTATAGATGTGGGGGCACTTATTTATAGATCCATCATTAAAGTTTCATTAAATTGATCTATGGTAGGGCTTGGACACCTTGCTATTATTTTCTTACTAGCTAGTCAGGCTCAGGTCCCTTATGAAAGTTGGGAAAAGATACATCTCCCCTGGAAGCCCATGGACCAGCCTATCTTGATGTGTGACAACATTGATCTTTATGCAGCTCATGGAGGACGTTCTTATATAGATTAGTCTTCACACCCTTCCACATCATCATTACCTCAACGTGCAGATTTTTTGGCCGGTATCTTAGAAGAAATCAAGAATATAAAGAAGACGATGTTAGTGATTCATAACAGGATTAGTATCATTACTGACCAGTTTGATCATCTGGATTGACAGATGAAACAACAGTCAGGTCATGCTGCTTTATTCCATGATGCACATGTCATGAAGTTTAAGAAGATTTTTTGGATCAAAGAAGATTTGGACGACTTCCTAAACTACCCCTTCTACAACTTGTGTGTGCATCAGTCTCTTGGAGAAAGTAGAGAAGTGGATAGTGAAGTTGATGACAATATATAATATATTTTTCTTAATAGCTTTTATATGTTCTTGTCGCTTTGATGTGTGTTTAAAAGTTGTTGACTCTATTTTGTGCTTATAGGCTTTCTAATATTCTGAAGGTTTGTGTGCTTAGTAGTATGTAAGTGAATTTAGAAACTGTGTTTTAAAGGTTGTGAGTAACTTATATTTGTGATTGTATGGGGATTTCATTTATATTTAGATATAAGTAATTGTTGGTGTTTGTGTAATTTATATATTAGAAAATGATTAAAATTGTAAAATTTGGCATACTAAGGTTCTAGTACCTTAGTGTGCAGTGCTTGTTGTTAAAGTTTAATAAAAAAAAACAAAATTTGGGCCATGACGCCTAGGAGCTAAAACCTGGTGCCAAAAACCCAAGAACCTGGAATAAGTTAAAACCCTAATTTTTGCCCAAATCATCACCATCTTCCTCCCAGTTTTTGCGAAATAGAGTTAGGGTCTTTTCTAGGGCTTCTCAAATCTTAGTTTTTTGGGAGTTTCTTAGCTTAGAAACTTTGTATTTGATCTCCTCGAGGTAAGAGCTTCACTTTAATGAATTTTTTTTTATTTTCACCATGTATTCTTCTCACATTGCTCATGTGCTAAATTTTTTTATTTTTTTGGAATAAATGATTGATGAATCCATGGTAGAAAGACCCTTACCTTAGAAAAATGTTGTTAGGAGCTTAAGAATATTATTTAGAATTTATGTGGATCATTTTTTTATTTTTCTTTTTTAGATTATGGCTCCTGAAATTAAGAGAGGAAATGGAAGACTTGAGTTTGATTCTGGGAAGTTTCCCAATATTAAGGCTCGGTAAAAATACAACAATCTTCTTGCTCATTGAAAGTTGTTTTGGGAGAGGGCAATTTTCAATCATGGGGGAGTAGTTGAAAGCTTAATTATAGCCTGACATTAGGAAAGTTTCAATTACTTCACCATAGTAGCAGTAATTTTTGTTATACGAGAATTTACGCAAATTTTCTTAAAGCCTCTGATGACTAAATTTATGTTCGAGGAAGAAGAGAATTCTCTGTACCACTTGCCTAATGTTATAAGCTGTGATTATTCTTAATTTGAGCTTATTGAATTGCAGTTGGATGAGGTGATTGCATTTCTGACTGATAGAAGAGGAGTTTGGAAAGTTAAGAATGATCATAAGGTAGACTTCCATACCTCAAAGTTAAATTCACCCTCCAAGGCATGCCACTATTTATTTATGCATGACTTCTTCCTTCAAATCATCTTAGTGAAGTTACCAACACTAGAGCATTCTTTAATTTCTGTATTCAACAAATGAAAAATATAAATATTGTATCTTTACTTTATAAGAATATTCCTACTAAAGGTGGAACCACTGGAGGTTTAGGTTATCCTGCTCTGATTTTTAATTTATCTAGCAAAACAAAAGTAGGATTTGAGAAATGAAAAGCGATATTACAACCTCTGAATCCTGTCAGTAGATCTATTTTTAGTGCTTATGCGAAGCATTTTGTGTTTGGCTTTAGAGCTAGTTCTTCAGATGCTCCTACTTCTAAAGCTTCTATTTCCCATACATCTGCTAAAGACAAAGTCACTTTAAAACATTTATATGGGCAAATGCAAGAGTTAAGAGATGACTTTGCTATTATATAAGGATAGATGTATGATCAGACGACCCACATGGAGCATTTTGATGAATATTTTCAGAGGGCAAGCAATTTTGGAAGTAGTGTTTATGAATCTATGCTGCAAATGATGAGAGTTCACAATTTGATTAGAGAGGGGACTTCCGCTCAGTTTTCCCCATTTCCTGAGTATACACCCTTCATGTGTCTAAAGGATATGGAGCAAGATGAGGATGAGACTAAGGATGAGACTAATGAAGATGATTGAGAAGACTAATATTTTTATTTTGTTTATTATTTGTTTTTTTTTTGTTTAGATGTATATATTTATGTTGCTAGATGTTCTGAACTGTTAGGTGTAGTAATTGTTGTTGTGGATTTGCCACTATTTGTTGTTTATCTTGCTTATTATTTGTGTTACATCACTACTGATTGTTTTACTACAATATTGTTTCTAGGTATGTTTGTTATGTTTAGAAAACTCCTGTACTTAGCAAATGTTAAATCTGTTTTTAATACCTGCATATTTCATGTTAAACCCATTTTACAAAAATCATTTTTAAAATTTTCTTCTTGCTTCTATATTTTCTATTATAAATGTTTTAATCTATTAAGAAAGACTTAAATTTGGTGAAAGGAGAAAAACTTTTGAGAAACATAATTTTATTTGTCCACAAGAAACTATATTCAAAGAAAATATCTTTTTAAAAGTAATATGGGGTATGTGGTGTTGTTTTTAGAGGACTGTATTTTTTTATTCTATGGATGTTGTGGTAGACTTAAGTAATTTTTTTTGTGATAAAGGTTAGTTTTAAGAAATAAGATATTAAGTAAAAGAAAATGGGGATGCGATTTTATTATTAAAAGTAAAAAAGAAATTGTATTTTAGAAATACTGGGGATCTTAGATCTATACTTTAAAGAATTGAGACTCTATCAAAAATCATTTTTGAAAACTAATACAAATTATTAAAGTAAGAAAATGTGATGAGTTCTTAACTTTAAGTGGAGGATAGTAAAGTTCAAAATCATTAAATGCTGATCCAGATATAATATGTGAAAGTGATAAGAAGTTTGAGGGGATGCCTAATTAAAAATTGGCTTCACTTGAATTATTTTAAAGAAAGAGACTTTTTTAAAGTACTGAGTATTTTCTTCTTATAGTATTAGTTTACCTTTACTAATAGAGTTCTCTCAAATTCTACTTGTTATTTTTCTGAGACACCTTTATCTTTCAAACTACGATTAATTTTTGAAATGAATAAAAAAACTAGAATTTCTAAACTTGATTACAAAACATTCTTATGCCTTATTTCTTGCCTGAATTACTAAGATTTTCCAAAAGTCGTGACTATCACATTTATAGGACAAAAATATAGAGGTCTTTAATGAAAACCACTACCAAAGATTGAAATATTTTATTTCTTAGAACAAATAAGTTACTTGAGAACAAGTAACTATTAAGTTAGGGGGATTTTGACATGCCTAAAATATGTTTCTTTTACTTGCACATTTAATGCCTATTTTTTTATGATATTGCACTTTTGATGAAAGGTAGTTTTGATGTTTTTGGTTGTAGATACATTAAATGGATCAAATGAAACAAAAATGGAGCATTTTAGAGTCAAATGAAGCAAAAAGGCCAATGTTGATCTGGCTCTTAGGTGTCAGGATCTGGTGTCTAGGCGCCAGAGCGGTAATCTAGAAGATCCATTGAACATGGACAAAATTTGAAGAGGTGCTTGAAGTAAATCTTGGGGATTTTGAGAGCTCTATTTAAAGAGACTTCTGAAGATTCAAAATGGAGACTTTTGGAGGAGAAAAAGGGAGTATTTTAGAGAGAAGTGGATTCTTCCTAGAGAGGAGAAAGTCTTGGAGGCTTACTTAGACTTGTAGAAGAAATGAAGAAGTCAGAGATATCTTCTGCACTATAGTTCTAAGTATGTTTGGAGTGGAATTGTAAGGAGATAAAGTGATTCAAATGAATTAGAAGGAATGTTTGGGAAGGAGTTCAAAGATAAGTTGTCTACTTTATTTAATTTTTCTTAGTCTTGTCTTATAAACTTTTATTTATATATAAATCCATGTATTGTTGTTTCTTCTTCGTGAGATCTGAGTAGCTTCCCTTATCTTTCTCCCTGCAATGAGGAATAATTATGTGTAGGAATGTAGTTTAGTATAAGTGCTTTTAAAATTCCATAAATTGTGATGTTCGAACTCTATGCTTAATTTATTTATCAATCTGGCCAATCAATTTGTTAAAATTTGTGGTAAAACTTATTGATAAGAATGTTGAAGAATCACATTTAGCCTCATGGATGAAAATGTTGTCCCTGAGATTAAGTAAAAATAAATAGGGAAATAAGTTTTAATTAGCATATAATTGAAGATTTTAGGGTGACAGACTAAAATCCCCAATTTTTGTCGAGTTTTTTAGAAACTAAACTGAGATGTTTGCCCTCAAGTGATGGGAAGTGGGAACTCTAGAGTGAGAGCTAGTATCTTCTGAGTGTAACACGGGTTTAGGGATAAAACTCTAGATTAGTCAATGCTCTTTATGCACTCGAGAGAGGATAAAGAATAGAATTGCTACTATTTGGCACAATACCTTTATTATATTTAAAATTATTTTTCTGCACTAATTATAAACTCATTATAAAGGGGAAGGATGTTTTATACAAATTTGAACTCTTCATACATTGTTAATTTAAAGTAAAGGTAACTTTACATTTTAAAACCTTTTTAGATTGTCCTACATTTAAATTTTGTATTTTCTTAGCAAACTTACCATTCCTTTTAATTCTATAGATTAGATATTACTCAAAAACATGGAATCATTTCCTATAAAAGTTTACTGCAATTTAAATAAGGTTATATTAAAGTCGGTTTTATAAGAGTTTTTCCTATCTCCGTGGGATTAATACTGGGTTTTTTAAAGAAAATCCTATATTTCTTGAAACAACACATATATTTCTTTAGTACCTTTAGTGTGCAAACCATTATTATTATTTTTATATAAATTTAATTTTTCACACTAGCAGTTGAATATAAAATGGGTCAAGCTTTTGACCATATTTTTTAACTTAAATAATTGTGTAATTACAGGTTGATTCAGTGATCTCTGCCTTTGGTTTAGTGAGGCAAGTGAGGAATTTCTCCTTAGATTTCCAAAAGAAAGGGTAAGTCTCCACATCTTCATGAAATGGACTAGCTACAAAGCTTTTCCAAATTTCACAATGCCTCAATGCTATGCAAATTGGACTAATGACATGATTTTTCTTATTTTGCAAAGACCAACTTCTCAATTTTCTAAGAAAGATTTAGGCATCCAAAGCAAAGAGGAGCAAAGGGGCTCCAATCTATAGGATCTTTATGCTATGTCTCACAACAAAAGGGTATTTGCTCAGCTTTCATAGAGGAATTGGCCATGCATGTAAAACCCTACCCTAAAAGCTAACTCTACGAACATAAATGATCCATCACAAAGGCACATAATTGCGCCGGCTTACATCAGCACACCACTCTGTGTGGGCGATTGAACCCACATTCCTACTGCAACTAAATCATAATGCTAGTCACGATGTAAGATACGAATGGTGTAAGGAGGTTATATCATCATGTCATTTGCTCGAAGCACGATAAAGTCTAAGGAAGCATTCCCATGATGTGAAAAACCCTCATACATTTTTGAACAGCAAAGCCACTTGCTGTCCAGGAACGTCAAGGTGATCCAACAAAGTACTCAATCATCAGGATTTTGAGAGCTCTATTTAAAGGGACTTTTGGAGATTTAAGGGAGAGACTTTTAGAGGAGGAAAAGGGAGTCTTTTGTAGAGAAGTAAATTCTTCCTAGAGAGGAAAAAGTCTTGGAGGCTTGCTTGGATTTGGAGGAGAAGAGAAGTGAGATATCTACGCTACTACAAATTTAAGTAAGCTTTGAGTGGAATTTTAAGGAGAGTAAGTGATTAAAAGGAACTAGAAGGATTTCTTGAGGAGTTCAAATATAACTTGTGTATTTTGTTTATTTTTATTTAGTTTTATCTTGGAAATGTTTAAATACATATAAATACATGTGTTATTGTTTCTCCCCCATGAGATTTGAGTAGTTTTCTTTATCTTTCTCCCTGCAAAGAGTAATAATTATATGCAAGAATGTAGTTTTGTAGAAGTGATTTTAAAATTCCATAAATTGGCTTGATTCAAACTCTATACTTGATTTATTTATCGATCTGGCGAGTTGATATATTAAAATCTGTTGTAAAATAGAATGACCCAAAATGGGTTATGTTTCTACATAGAAAGAATCACACTTGGCCTCATGAATGAGACTGTAGTCCTTGAGGTTAAGTGCAAATAAATAGGGAAATAAGTTTTGATGAGCGTAGAATTGGTGATTTTTCGGTGACAAACTAAAATCCTCATTCTGGTTTAGATGTTTGGAAACTAAAGCTAGATGTTAGCCCTCAAGTGAGGGGAAGTGGGAAATCTTGAGTGAGACCTAGTATCTTCCCAGCCTAGCCACCGATTTAGGGAACAAACTCTGGAATTTCCAATGTTCTTTATGCAGTTGACGGAGGGTAAAGAATAGAATTGCTCCTATTTAGCAAAATACTTTAATTCTATTTAAAATTATTTTTGTACACTAATTACAAAACCATTGCAACAGGAAGGATCTTTTATACAAATTTGAACTCTTTATACTTTGATAATTTATAGTGGTAACTTTACATTTTAAAATAATTTTAGATTGTACTACATTTACATTTTGCATTTTCTTACCATTCTTAGCATTCCTTTTAAATCTATAAGATTATATATACCACAAAAACTTGCACTCATTTTCTATATAAGTTTACTATAATTAAAAGATGGTTTTACTAAAGTTAATTTTATAAGAGTTTTGTGTGTCTCTGTGGGATTTATACTGTGGTTTTTAAAGAAAATCCTATATTCTTTAAAATGATACATATACTTGCATAGTACCCATAGTGTGTAAACCATTTTTACCATCTTTATATACTTTTTTACTTTTGCACTCTAGCCGCTAAATATAAATTGGGTCAAGCTTTTGGTCATATTTCAAAACTTAAATAATTACACAATTGCGGGTCAGGTCAAGTTTTTGGCACTATTGTCAAGGATATCAATAAAAACTTTTCGAATTAGAAAAATCTTTATTTTTAATTATAGCAATATTAGTGTCGTTTATATATATGTGCATGGGTGTGTATTTAAAATGTAGAAAAAAGAGATATATAGTCACTGCTTTAGTTAGCATGTTTTTTATATTTTATTATTTAGCTTTAAAAGTTTATGAGTAGTGCAAAATTTGAAGGTTTAGAGAAAAAATTCAATATTAAAAATTTATCATTTGAGTTTTATTTAATTTCACCTGAAGCTCGTGCGTCTCTCAACATGCATCCAAGTTTTAGCTAATCTTCAAGGTTTTAAAAAGACCATTATAATAATTTTTGCATTTTCCATAATCATTTTTTTAGAAAGACAATGAGATATTCACTTTGAAAAATGGCACTCATATCTTAAAATAATCAAGATCTACTTTCCAACTTATAAAATTCATTGTCCTTTATGTCATCTGGAATTTCATTTTGATTAAAAAAATTCCTAATGTAAGATTCACAATCACCAAGCCAATACAGATCATTACTCATTTATAAAAAAATGCTCAAGATTAATTGTCCAACCAAATAAAACTCAACAAAGTTTAGATCATCTAATAGTATAGTCAGACAAAATCAGTTCCTAAGGTAACAAATCGGCAATGCACCAGAAGAAGCTCATACAAAGTTCAGTCATAAAAGTATCCTAATGCGGGGAGATTTAGTGTGAAACTTTTGCAAATACTTTTCAATATTACAAATTTACACACGACATATATATAATAAAAATGCAATATAATCCCAAAAAAATACTCTTTATGTAAATAATTTAACTTTTAAAACTCTTTTTAAACTGTTAAATCCCCTTTAATATTAACATTAGTATAGGTATCGCTCAAGTAATAAAGGACTCTAATAGAGTTCTAGATATCGATCCCACAAGGACGTTGGAAAATATTAAAGTAAATTATGAAAATTATTTTATAACAAAACCAAAAACAAAAGTAAAAGTAAAGTGCAAAGTTTGAAAATTAACTACTCAAGTGAATGCTAATTAAAATACAGACGTAAGACTACAGAAGTTAAACTAAACTAAATATTAAACTTTCAAAAGTAAAATTACAAAAATTAAACAAAGTTTTTGTTGTGGCGAAAAGTTCATAATTAATAAAGAATCCTTCCCCTTTATAATAATTATATGAATTGTGAAGAAATTAAAATCATTTAAAAACATATACATAAACTATTTTGTGTCAAATATGAGCAATCCTATTCTTTACCCTCTTCCGAGTGTTATAAAGAACATTGACTAATCCATAGTTTGGTCCCTAATTATGTGGTTAGGTTGGGAGGATACCGACTACCACTTTAGAGTTTTCACTACTCTATCCCCTAAGGCCTAACAATCTCACATTAGTTTCCAATCAACTGGATCAAATTGGGGATTTTAACTGTCACCTTAAAATCTCCAATTCTGCATCTAACAAAGTATATTTCCCTATTTATTTGCATCTAATCTCATGGATGAAATACTCTTCTTGAAATCAAATGTGATTCTCTCTACGTTATAAAAATCATATCTCATTTAAGAACATATGTCTCTCAATAAGTTTTAACATTTTAATTGGCCACATCGAAAAGTAAATGAAGATTGAAGTTCAAATCATCATAAATTATTATCTTTTAAAATCATGGAAAATAGAATCTATTCTTTACAATACCATATATCAAAGTAAGGAGAAGGATAAAGAAGGATTCTCATAATTCATGACAAGGATATGACAAAACATGAATTTCATATATAAAACCAAGTTTACAAGATAAAAGAAATAAAAATAAAACTTATCCCACAATCCTTCCCAAGAAAATCCATAGAAGTTCTATCCAAGCTTTTCTCTCTTTACAGTCACTCCCAATTCTCTCTTAGAAGTGTAATGAAGAAAAATTCTCTCACCTTCCTCTCTTCTTACAACCCTAGAAGAAATCTCCTCTTCGCACTCTATCTATAACTCACGTCCCCTTTATCTCTCTCTCACACCAACCCCTCTTCAACTCTTCAAGTATTATTCTTTTATCTTAGGCTGCCTCCTTTGGAAAAAAAATTTAAATTTCCCAATAATATTCCCTCCAAAATTCAACTCTTTTGAATTCAAAAGATGTGTCATTTGATCCAAGAGTCATATCCTTCATAAAAGAACCTTCCAAAGAGTCTAGATGCATTGAATTACTCCAAAAAGGTGTGTGGAACAAGTGTCCCTTTGAAAATTATCTTAAAATTCATTTTGAACCGCTTTAATTTGAAAAATTCATCCCTTGCGCATCATGCACCAGTTCTCTGGATTTTGGAGCATCATGCGCCGATCTGGCGCATCATGAATCGGAATCCCAAAATTCGTTGTTTTGGCTCCAAATTTTGTCTTTTTTTTCCATTTTTGCTCCAAATGCCTAAAAATGATATACCTGCAACAAAAACAAAAAATACCCTTCTTTAAAGTGTAATATCACAAAAAATAAGCATAAAATATGTACTTAAAATAGTATATTATTTTGTTGTACCAAAATCCCACAAACTTAAATGTTACTTGTCCTTAAGTGAAACTTTTATTACATAAAAGCATATGACTTAGGATAGAGATTAACTTATAACTTCTATAATTTAGTTTAAGAAAAAGAATAGAAAAACTTAAGAAAAAACCTTTAATAACATAAATTCAAACTCTAAGTCTAGGAATACTTAGTCATCAAATTTAAGATTTCTGAATCTCTATTCATATCAAGAAGGATTGCAATTTGTCACATTAAAGATATTTAGAACATTCATATGAAAAAGAACTTCAGGAAAACTTTACTAGGAATGCTACTATACTTCAATAAAAGTTTAGAAAATGTAATAAAGTTATTTCCTTAAGTAGATTCAAGTGAAGCCAATTTTTTATTAGACATCTCCTAACTTATTTTTCTTTTCTTTTTCTTTCTTTTTTTATTTTCTTTTATGATCATTTCAATCATTTATTTTTTTTCTTTTTCTTTTCAAGTGAGGATTATTATATCTGGATAGCCTTAAATAATTTTGAACTTCAATATCCTCTTCTTTAAGTTAAAATTCCTTATCATCCTTCACTTTATAAATTCATATTAGTTTATGACTCTTCATAAAGTCTCAGCCTTATCTTCTTACATGAAACTCTAAAATTCTTAATACTTCAAAAAAAAAATTCTTTACTGTAAATAGAAAAGCATAGTCTTATCCTATCATACTAAATATCTTTAACTTTAGAATTTAACCTTTGTTATTAAAAACTTTTTACTTAAATTTACCGAAATATTTTTAAACATAAGTATAGTCATTTAAAGTTAAATCTTAATATCCCAAGCCATGTTAAATTAATTTAAAAAATAAAGTTACTTTAGGACAAATAAAATTTAGTTTACTCCTTTTCAAAATAAATTTTTCTTTCCCTCAAACTTAAGTTTTTATGTGATTTTAAAAATGTTTTAGTATAAAATTTACTAGGTGAAAGAAAACAGTAAATGCATGAAAATAAAAACTTACCTGTAGAGAATATCTGACTATTAAACTGGGCTTTGTATACTGCAAGCACTAACTGTAAAACTACATACAGGCTTTAAAGCATTAAATAAAACATAATATATTCTAGAGAACTTGCTGAGAATTAAAAACAAAAATATAAAAACTGAGAAAACTAAACTGATAAGCTAAATTGAAAATACTAAAAATGTAGAAAAAGTGAAAGTCTATAGTTACTATTACAGATTCAGTTCACAGCACAACATAAAAGTTTTTTTACTACAACAAGTTTCAGATGAAAGTACATCACAATACAAGCATGAACAACAAACAAGCATTAAAAACAAACTAAACTAGACTCATAAAACATCAATCTTTATTTCCTTCCTCTTCATCATCTGATTATTGTTCTTCTTCTTCAGCATCATGAATGGGAGAATAGGGAGTGAAACTTGGGCAAGCAAGACAATGCACAATAGGTTCACCCCTAAGATGTCCTATCATAGCATTTTCAAAATAAATATCATGTTGAACTCTCCTCTACTTATACTCATCATTATATGCATTCCTTGCCCTTATCTCCCTATCTCTCCCAACTGAGTTTGAATATTAACTATATCCACTTATTGAATCATGAGTTGGTCCATAATACCTTCAAGCGATGTAGATCAAGAAGTAGATGCTCCTGTAGCAGATGTAGAGGGCATATCCCTTCTTCCACTTCTAGATTCAACAAATGATTCTACTCTTTGAATCATATGCCTCCCAATCAGATTTTGTGGTTGTATTCTCTCTTCATTACTATGGGATTCTACTCCTGATTGTTCACATAGAGTGAAAATCAAGGCAGGGTATCCCAGACCTCTAACTGTAGAACTATCAGTTATAATCCAAGCATGTTGAACTATAAAAGCACCAACATTTATTATCTTCATGTTTTGAATGCAATAGTTTAGTGCAACTTTGTCTTTAGTAACATCAGTCAAATAATTTTTGGCAACAGTCTAGCAAAAATGAAGTGGTGTCCTACTTCTGACTGAATAGTCAACATGGAAGCAGGGGAGTTAACTATCTTGTTATTGTTAGTCTTTCATTCCCCTCTTCCATCAACCAAAAATGCAATCACTTCCTCCAATGATGAATCAGTTATCACAAATGCATCATATTCATCATGAAACACGTTTCTAAGCCCATTAAAAGCATTGAACTTTTCAGCAGAAAATTTGACCTGCTTACCTAGCACCAAGATGTGATCTTCAGCAGTGAATCTCAGGTTTGCATAAAACTCCCAAACCATCAAAACAATTACTATGAAATTAAAGTAGCCGAATATTTCCCAGTTCCTGACAAGAATCAGTCTCTCGACCTTGCCATCCGGGTTTGTAAATGCCCGTTCTTGAATCATTCTTTTTGTCTCCATCTAAGTATTGTAACTATGTTGGGCTTTGAAACTAACAAATCTTTGTGCATCAAAGTCCTCGGAAAACCTTCCTCTCTTAACTCGGGGAGCCATTTGAAAATTTTATGAAAATCCAAATATAGTTTAAGGAAATCACTAAATCAAAAATCTAACTCCTCAAGCAAGATTGTTCGGTAAGAAACTTTTTGCCATGAGTTTTCTTCAAAAATTTTCATCAAAAATCCCAAATTTTTTATTTCCAAAATCCGTGGTGAAAATAAAAAATTTCTAAGTTAAAGTGAAGCTCTTGCCGAGAGAAGATGAAATCTATGGTTTTTAGCCTATGAATGCTTCTCTTTCACCCAAAATGTCATGCCTTAGACCAAGGTCTAGAGGTAGGTGACGACTCAAGCAGCGAAAATGGAGTTTGTCTATGTGATTTTTCGGTTGTCTAATCAATAAGACATGTTCGAAGTTTTGGGGCATCATGCGCCAAGGCTCTGTAAATTGGTGCATCATGCGCTAGAGTTTAAATTCAACAGATTTTGGTTTTTATTGAATTTGCTCCGCACCGCTTTATGTTAACATATATTTAACTTGAATAAACCTTTCTAAGCATAGATAAACATCATACTATTACAAAACTTTCACAAACAACATAAAACTCATACATGTATATAAAATCCGTGTTATTACAAACTAACATCCTAACACTGAAATATAAACATCAAAATTCAAAACATAAACATAGATAGTGTTCATTAAAAAAGAAATGCAATCCAACTTAACAAAATAAAACAAATAGTACTAAACAAAACGTTCCGTGCATAAATTAAGATCAAACATCGTCTTCACTATCGTCCTTTTGGATATCTCCCATAGATTGGTAGTGCACATATAGGTTGTAGAAGGGTCAAAATGGAAATTTATCTCTTGAAATATCCTGCCTCAATCCAAGCATGTTTCTTGAACATATGTACCAATCCATTATTAGTATGCCCTGTGTGTTCAAAATGTTCCTTCAATCTCCAATGCAGATGATCCATCATCTCAGTAATATTCTCAATCATGTGCAAGAGAGTTTGCACATCTTTCTCTATCTTCTTGATCCTCTTTGAAATTGCACTCGAGTTGTAGTAGAGCTGAACATGTGATGAATTGTGAGATCCTTGATCCATCAATACATTCATATCATTTTCATCTCTCATTTCAACATAGTTGCTATAGACTTTTAGATCCATCGGCTTCCAAGAAAGAAGCCCTTTTTCCTAACTTTTATAAGGTGCTTGTGATTGACTGCATAGTAGGAAAATAGTGGATGGATGTCCCAGTACAGTTGCAGATCCATTCACAATCAAACCCAAAACCGATTTCACAATAATAGCTCCAACATTAATAGGTTTTCCAGTTTGAATACAATAGTTCATAATGGCATTCTCCTTAGTTATCTTACTAATTTTCATGGTAGGCAGTAATAGTTCATAAAGAAGTGTCAGGCTTTCAAAACTGGATTTAAAAATGACAAAGGAAAACTTACA
Source organism: Phalaenopsis hybrid cultivar (assembly GCA_002079205.1). Lineage (NCBI taxonomy): Eukaryota > Viridiplantae > Streptophyta > Magnoliopsida > Asparagales > Orchidaceae > Phalaenopsis > Phalaenopsis hybrid cultivar. Next base: position 123,935 of record JXCR01145010.1, on the reverse strand, counting down.
TTTTCATCATCTCAAGTCTCCTAATTCACATCTTCATCTGTAAGGTAGCGGTAGAGTTCATTCATATTCTCTCTTGTAGGGGTAAAGTTTGCATAATGGCAGATACACACATTTTCTTTCATAAACATCTTGTTTATTCTTGAAGAAGTGAATTGTACAAACCTACCTCACACGTAAATCATTCCTTGGTTGATCCATGAAGATTTGAATAAAATTCTTTTACTACAGGAACAACAACAGTGGCAGTAGTGTAGCAAAGCACTTCCCAACGCTTCTGCGCAATTGTCTCTTCCACTCCAATATTTGGCATGTTGAAGCCTCGAGTCACAAATCCCCTTTCTTTGATAAGCCTCTTCTTCACTAAAATTTGATCGTGTAATTTCTACGCATCAAAACTGATAAACTTTCTCCGGTTGAAAATTTCAAATCTAGCAAAGTTTTTAGAGTGGGAAGCCATATGATTTAAAAAGTGGTGACTCTTCCCTCGTTTTCCCCCCTAAAATATGGTCTGGAGTTGGTTTTAGGAGATATATGGAGAAGAAACCGCCAAAAACTAACAAAAATCTTCATTTGACATGTTTTAAACATTTTCGGACCCACGGCGCATCATGCGCAAGCACTCTAGCAAGTGGCGCATCATGCTTTATTTCCAAAATTTTTGCCGTTTCAATTTTGATCCAATAAATTCTCAATTTTTCCATAAAATTGGGCAAATAAAGATGTTTTTAAATATTTTATCAAATACACAGACTACATAAAGACATAAACATAAATATACATAAAATATTTCAAACAAAACAAACTCAAGTCAATAGATACAATAATAGGCAAAAGCCATTTTATATCTTTTCAACGTTTCTATTAATTTTTTTTCTTGAATTTCATTTAACTCAAAAGATACAATAATAGGCAATGTATATGAATCTCCTAAAAACACATGTTTTAAATTGGCAGGTAATACTTTCACTTCAATTTGAGGTGGTTTAATACTTGAAGGAATAAGATTTTAATTATCATTTTCCAAAAAATCTTAAGTTTCAAATTTGTCAAGAATATAATCTAAATTTTCTTCTTTTATTTTATTCTCATTCTCAATAAATTCTTCTTACTTTAATTTTTCTTCAAACACTTTATTAAATTGTTCATTACTTAGATAATCAGTAAGTTTTATCCTAAAACATTCAATATCTTTTTCTATTGCAGAATATTTCATAGCTTTCGTAATATTAAATGTTATTTTTGATCATTAACTCTCACTATTAATTCTCATTTTTGCACATCTTCACTGATCTCCTTGTTGCAAGAAATGGTCTCGCCAAACTAATAGGAATCTTTTTATCTTCCTCCATATCTAATACTATAAAGTCTATAACAAATATAAATTTATCCACTTTTACTAATACATTTTCTATAACTCGATTAGGATAAGTTATTAATCGATCAGCTAAGTGAAGAGTTACAGGAAACCTCTCTCAAATATAAACTTTTAAAAATCAATAGAGGCATAAGATTGATACTCGCTCGTAAATCACATAAGGATTTTCCAAAAAACCTTTCACCGATTGTGTATAGTAAAACTATCAGGATCTTTTAAGTTTTCAGGAAGCTTTTTCTGAATAAAAGCGCTACACTCTTCGCTGAGAGCAACGGTCTCATGATCTGCAAACTTTCTTTTCTTCTTTTGTGTATCTTTTATATATTTGACATAACTTGGCATTTGTTCCAAAGCCTCAATGAAAGGAATGTGTATCATTAACTTTTTAAGGATTTCCAATAATTTTGTAAATTATTTATCTTTATTCTTTGGCTTCACTCGTTGAGGAAACGAAGGTAGTGGATTTTCTAAAGAAACTTATATTTGTTCAATATCATTATGGTCACTTTCAATCTCTTCCTTCTCCTCATCAACTTCAGTTTCTTTTTGGATTCTTGTTTCAACTTCTTTTCCACTTCATAATTGAATAACTTTAATTTGCTCCATATTTTGATCTTTTGGATTAACTTCCATAGTACTCGGAAGATTTCCTGAAGGTCTGTTACTAAGTGCAGTAGCAATATCTCCTACTTGATTTTCAATATTTTTAATAGCAGCCCCTTAATTTTGTAATTGATTTCTCATTTTCAGCATTACTTCTTCTATCGTCAACTTCTTTTCCTTAACTTGTGGGTTAGGGTTAGAGTTAAATCCAGGAGGATAATAGGATTGATAATTAGGATTTCCTTAGTTGTTTAAAATTCCTAAGGGGTTTACCAAATTGTTATAATTATTCTAACTAAAATTAGGGTGTTTTTTCCATCTAGGGTTGTAATAATTAGAATAGGGATTGTTATTTCAATTATTTATAGCATTCAAAGTTTCATAAGATGATTAAGTATCAATTATTTGTCCTAGTAAATTTTTCTCAAATACTGGTGGCATTTGAGAATAGTTCACTCCAATTTGATCAGTTTTTTTCAATATAGCAGCAATTTGAGCTGCTAAAATAGACATTACATCAGAGTCATTAAATACTAGCTACTTTCTTAGGGTTTACCCGTTCAAAGGGCCATTGAAAATTTTTAGTAGTCATTTCTTCTATTAAAGAGTATTCTTCATCAAAAGGTTTTGACATTAGTGATCCTCCTGCAGCAGCATCTATTTTAAATCTATGTGATCCAACTAATCCATTGTAAAAAAGTTTGAATTACTAATCAATCTGGTAAAGCATGGTGTGGACATATCTATAATAGATCTAAATGATCCTACTAATCCATTGTAAAAAGTTTGAATTATTAACCAATCTGGTAAAGCATAGTGTGGACATTTTTCTTAAATCTTTCCCAGGCTTCATATATCAATTCCCCTTCAAACTGACAAAAAGATGTAATATTGTTTCTAAGCTTAGCATTTTTTTTAGTGGAAAATATTTATCCAAAAATTTTTGTGATAGTTCTCGCCAAGTTTTGATAGATGCAAGTGCTATGAATTTAACCAAGCATTAGCTTTATCCCTTAATGAAAAAGAAAAAAGTCTAAGCCTAACAACATCATTAGACACTCTATATTTAAAAATAACACATATTTCAAGAAAACTAACAAGATGTAAGTTAGGATCTTCAGTAGGTGCTCCTCTAAACTGATTATTTTGTACCATTTGTATAATAACAGGTTTAAGATCAAATGAATTAACAGCAACATCAGGATTTTGAATAGTTAAGTGAAGTTCATCTGCTATCGGATTAGCATAATCTTTTAAAGATCTTTGTCGATTTTCATTTATTTGATTATTTAAGGTATTCATCATTTTGTTCAAATTTTTAATTTCTTTTTATAGTTTTCAAATTTTTCTAATAGTACGTTCTAATTCTAAATCGTAAGATACTAAACCTTCAGATCCAATATTCGCATAAGCAAATATAATAAGCAAAGAAAAATTTCTTTAAAATACTCTTATTATTATTATTATTATTATTATTATATATATATATATCTAATTTTTTACGCAATGGTCTGATAATTTTTTAAATGCTCTGATAAGTTTTTATTTGCTCTGATAGTTTTCCTATTGATTGGATAATGTTTCCAAATATGAGTCTTTTATTTGCTTCGATAATCCTTTTAATTACACGCATAAGTGATAAGTCCATGCATAACATATAACATAGCTTTTGCACAGATCCGATGGCGGGCGAAATTAGGAAATGGCGACAAGGGTGGACCGACGGAATTGTGAGCGGGATCGCCAAACAGCAGGAAGCTAATCGGGATCGTCGGGAAGCATGGGCTGGAGTCGAACAACGGGAAGAGAAAGCGCAGCGGGAGGGAGTTGANATATATATATATATTTTATATTTTATCTCTAAATTTCCTAATTTGCCAAATCTATTTAATTTGTCGTTACCTTCCCCAACAACGACGTCAAAAACTTGATCCCCTAAAATATAGTTGCATAAAATTTATAAAGCTGACTCCACTTTACAATGATGCCAACATCTTGATGTGGTATTTTATGAATAAGAACGTTAAGCACTTAAAGTTAGAATTCTTTGCAAGTATATGTATCGTTATCAAGTAATTTAAGAATTTCCATTTAAGTTTCAAATATTTATCCCACGAGGAAGATTTAAATTTGAAATGATAAATTAACTAAAAAATTCACAGAAATAAAATAAAATTACTATCACTAATTTTGAATGTTTGAAATATTATCAGAACTAAATTATTAAGTACTAACAAAATTTAAACTCATTTTAAAATAGTAACTACTAAACTATGTTTATGTGATAAAATTTTCTAGTATGAAAAAGCATCTTTCCCACTACAATGAGTTTTTGGTGAAATGAGATGAGATAAATGGTTTAAATATATATTGTTCCAAATAGGAGCAATTTTAATTCTCTACACTGATTCAGTGTTATAGAAAATCATTGGCTAATCCCAGGTTTAGTCCCTAAATCTATGGCTAGGCTAGGAGGATACTCGCTCTTACTCTAGTGCTCCCACTTCCCTTCCTTTGAAGACTAACTCTTGCTTTAGTTCTTAAACACTAAGATTGAATTTGGGATTTTAGTCTGTCACCCTAAAAATCTTTAATTCTACACCCAACAATGTATATTTTCTTTTTTTTTTGCACTTAATTCCATGAACAAAACACTCCTTAGAATTAAATATGATTCTCACTACGTTGTAGAACTCATACTTCATTTCCCGGATCATATGTTTCACAACATATTTTAACAATTCAATTGGCGAGATCGAAAAGTAAATCAAGAACAGAGTTGAAAAATCAACACAATTTATTTTATATTTTAACATTGGCACATCCAAATTATCTCTTCATTTCACCATATCTTTGAGTAAGGAGAAAGAAAAAGGAAACTACTCAAACTTCATCAGAAAAATACAACAAAACACAAATTTCATATGTAAAAGATTACAACACTAATAACAAACAACACTTATCTGAAACTCTTTCTCAAAGCAAATCCCTTGTAGCCTCTCTTAGGAAATGTAGAAAAGAAAAAATCTCTCACTTCTCTCCCTCTCCAACACTCTTAGAGAAGAATTCACACTTAAAATCAGCATAAAAACTCAAAATTATAAAGAAAAAAAATGACTAATTGACTCTAAGTGGCTATATGGAATGTGGAATAGCGTGGAATTAAGTGGAAAGTGGTTGAAGGGTGCGAAGGGGGGCAAAGGGGGGTCTTTTCTGATCAATTTTAGCTCTAAATAGAGCCTAATATTAGTTTTCAAATAGGTTTATTGATACACAAAAAATATATGCATTTTTATACCCATATTTGTATACTCATTTTTGGTGATATTGTGCTTTAATGGAAGGTATTTGTATGTTTTCTTGTAGGTTCTTGATTTTAAGCACTTGAAGCAAAATAGAAGCAAAAAGAATGAAATTTGAAGTCAAAATGGCGTTTTTTAAGAAATACTCAACGTTGTCGGTGCCAGAAGCAGCGCCAAGGGCACAGAATTATAGAACAGCTAATGGATTTTATTCAGCGTCGACGACGCTAATTGATAGAGAGCATAGAATTAAATTACGGGCCACTAGCACTAAGGGAGCCAATGTCTGTTCAGACCCTATTTTTAGAAGATTCAACAAACTTGAACACTTTTTGAAGGCTTTTGGATGCACATAATGGAGAACCAACTCTAGGCTGTATTTGAGGCTGAAATTGATCAGAAAAGTCGTCCCCTTCATTCCTCCTTGCTCATTTTCGCCACACATTGCCTCAATACACTTTTTCCATCTTCATTTCACCACCATTCAGGAGTCTATTAGTGATTTTTATTTAAGAATTTAGAGTTTTTATGGTGATATTAAGTGTGAATTCTTCTCTGAGAGTGTTGGAGATAGAGAAAAGTGAGAGATTTCTTCTTCTTACATTTCCTAGAAGAGGCTATAAGGGATTTGCTCTGAGAAAGAGTTTCAGATAATTTTTGTTTGTTTATTAGTGTTGTATGAACTTTCTTTTATATATGAAGTTTATGTTTTGTTGTAACTTGTTCATGAAGAATGAGTAGATTTCTTTATCTCTCTCCCTACTCTGAGTTATCATGAAATGAAGAGATAATATGGATGCGCCAATCTTAAAATATAAAATAACTTATGAAGATTTTTCAACTCTGAACTTAATTTACTTTTCGATCTGGCTAATTGAATTGTTAAAATGTATTGTGAAACATATGATCAGGGAAATGGAGTATGAGTTCTACAATAGAGTGAGGATCACATTTGATTCCATGAAGAAGTATTTCGTTTATGGAATTAAGTGAAATAAATAAGGAAATATTCGTTGTTGGGTGTAGAATTGGAGATTTTAGGGTTATAGACTAAGATCACTAATTTAGTGTTAGTATTTAAAAACTAAAGTGAGAGTTAGCCTTCAGGTGAAGGGAAGTGGGAGCTCTAGAGTGGGAGGTAGTATCCTCCTAGCCTAACAACGAATTTAGGGAGTAAACATGAGATTAGCCAATGATTTTCTATAACACTATATCAGGGTAGAGAATTAAAACTGCTTTTATTTGGCACAATACATATTAAAACAAATTATCTCATCTTATTTTACGAATTAAAATTGCTCCTATTTGGGACAATACATATTAAAACCATTTATCTCATCTCATTTTACGAAGATCTCATTGTAGTGGGAAAGATGCTTTTTCACATAAGAAATCTTCATCACATAAACATAGTTTAGTAGTTACTGTTTAAACTTCGCATTTTAGTTTTTCTAAAATTTAAATATTTAGTTTTGTTAGCATCTTACACATTCAAAATTAGTGACAGTAATTTTTTTTATTTCTGTGAATATGCAAGTTAATTTATCGCTTCAAAATTAAACCTTCCCCGTGGGATTAATATTCAGGAATTAAATAGAAAGTCCTTTATTACTTGATAACGATACATATACTTGCGTAGAATCCCAACATTAATTGCTTAAATTTCTTAATCATAAATATTGCATCAAACTTTTGGCACTGTTACATAGCGAAGTTAAACTTATATAAATTTTACAGAACTATATTTTTTGGGGTCGAGTTTTTGGCGTTGTTGTCGGGTAAGGTAATGATAAATTAAATAGATTTGGTAAATTAGAAAATTTAGAGATAAAAAAATACAAAATGTAAAATATCAAAAAAAATTATAAAATGAAAAAAATCTAAAAATAAATAACTATATATTTAAGAGTATTTGTAAGAAATTTTTCCTTGCTTATTATATTTCGTTATGCGAAATATTGGATCGAAATGTTTAGTATTTTATGATTCAGAATTAGAATATACTATTAGAAAAATTCAAAAATAACAAAAATAAATTAAAAATTTAAACGAAATGGCGAATAACTTAAATAATCAAATAAATATAAATAAATAAAACCTTTAAAAGATTATGCTAATCTGACACCAGATGAACTTCACTTGACTATTCAAAATCCTGAGGTTGCTGCTAATTCATTTGACCTTAAACCTACTATTATTCAAATTGTACAAAATAATCAGTTTGGAGGAACGCCTACTAAAGATCCTTACTTACATCTTGCTAGTTTTCTTGAAATTTGTGCTACTTTTAAATATGACTAAGTGTCTAATTATGATGTTAGACTTAGACTTTTTCCTTTTTCATTAAGGGATAAAGCTAAAGCTTGGTTAAATTCATTACCACCTGGATCTATCAGAACTTGGGGAGAACTATCACATAAATTCTTGGCTAAATATTTTACTCCCTTGAAAACTGGTAAGCTTAGAAATGATATTACATCTTTTGTCAGTCTGAAGGGGAATCGATATATGAAGCTTGAGAAAGATTTAAAGATCTTCTTAGAAAATGTCCACAACATGCTTTACCAGATTGGTTAATAATTCAATCATTTTATAATGGATTAGTAGGATCACTTAGATCTATTATAGATGCTGCTGCTGGTGGATCACTAATGTAAAAACCTTATGATGAAGCATATCCTTTGATTGGAGAAATGAATACTAACAATTTTCAATGGCCATCTGAAAGGGAAAATTCTAAGAGAGTAGCTAATATTCACGATTATTATGCAATGTCTATTTTAGCTTCTCAAATTGTTGTTATTTCAAAAAAGATTGATCAAATTGGAGTGAACTATTCTCAAATTCCCCCAGCATTAGAGGAAAATTCGCTGGGAAAGATAATTGATACTCAATCATCTTATGAAACTTTGAATGCTATAAATAATAAAAATAACAATCCCTATTCTAATTATTATAACCCTGGATGGAAAAATCACACTAATTTTAGTTGGAATAATTATAACAATTCGGTGAATCCCTCCAAAAATTTGAACAACCAATGAAATCCTTATTATCCTCCTAGATTTAACTCTAACCCTAACTCACCGGTTAAGGAAAAGAAGTTGACAATGGAAGAAGTAATGTTGAACATGAGAAATCAAATACATAATCAATGGGCTGCTATTAGAATCATTGAAAATAAATTAGGACAAATAGCTACTGCACTCAGTAACAAACCTTCTGGAATTCTTCTGACTACTGTGGAAGTTAATCCAAAAGATCAAAAAAAGGAGCAAATTAAAGCTATTCAATTAGAAAGTGGAAAAGAAGTAGAACAAGGATCCAAAAAGAAACTGATGTTGATGAAGAGAAGGAAGAAATGGAAAGTGACCAAAATAAAAATGAGCAAACACAATCTCCTTTAGAAAAGCCATTACCTCCATTTTAGTAGAAGAATAAAGATAAACAATTTACAAAATTTTTGGAAATCCTTAAGAAGTTAACGATATCAGAAGAATAAAGATAAAAAATTTACAAAATTTTTGGAAATCCTTAAGAAGTTAACGATAAACCTTCCTTTTGTTGAAGCTTTGGAACAAATGCCAAGTTATGTGAAATTTATGAAGGATATACTAAACAAGAAAATGAAGTTTACAGATCATAAGACCATTGCACTTAGTGAAGAGTGTAGTGCTATTATTCAAAAAAAGCTTCCTGAAAATTTAAAAGATCCTGGTATTTTTACTATGCCTTGTCCTATTGGAGAAAATTTTTTTGGAAAAGCTTTATTTGATTTAGGAGTGAGTATCAATCTTATGCCTTTATCTATCTTTAAATGTTTAGATTTGAGAGAGATTTCCCCTACCACTGTAACTCTTCAGTTAGCTGATCAATCAATAACTTATCTGAAAGGAGTTATAGAAGATGTATTAGTAAAAGTGAATAATTTTTTTCCTTGTAGACTTTTTAGTATTATATATGGAGGAAGATAAAGAGATCCCTATTAATTTTGGGAGACCATTTCTTGCAACCGAGAGAGTTATAATAGATGTGAAAAAAGAAGAATTAATAATGAGAGTTAATGATCAAGAAGTAACATTTAATATAGAATGTTTCAGGATGGAAATAACTTATTATCTGAGTAATGGGAAATTTAAGAATGAGTTTGAAGACAAATTAAAGTAAAGAGATTTTCTTGAGAACAAGGACAAGATAAAAGAGGAGAATTTGGATTATATTCAGGACAAATTTAAAACTTTAGACTTATTAGAAAATGATAATAAAAATTTTATTTTTTTGAGTATTAAACCACTTGAAATTGAACTGAAGATACTACCTACCCATTAAAAATATGTATTTTTAGGAGAGTCATCTACATTGCTTGTTATTGTATCTTTTGAATTAAATAAAATTTAAGAACAAAAATTAAAAGAAATGTTGAAAATATATAAAAAGGCTTTTGTGTGGTCTTTAGTAGATATTAAAGGAATTAGTCCTTATATTTGTATGCACAGAATTCTAGTAGATGAACAATACGAACCTAAAATTGATCCTCAGAGGAGATTAAACCCAATCATGAAATAAGTTGTTAAAAAAAATTTAAAATGGCTAGATGCTGGAATTGTATATCCTATTTCAGATAGTGCTTGGGTAAGTCCAATTCATTGTGTTCTGAAGAAAGGAGAAGTGATCATTGAAGAAAATGAGAAAAATAAATTAATTTCAATAAGACAAGTTACTGGTTGGTGAATTTGTATTGACTATAGAAAATTAAATATGGCCACTAGAAAAGATCACTTTTCTTTACCCTTTATAGACCAAATGTTGGATAGGTTGGCTAGAAATAAATTTTATTGCTGTTTAGATGGATATACTGGTTATCACCAAATTCCAATTGCTCTAGAGGATCAAGAGAAAACAACATTTACAAGCCCATATGACATTTGCTTTTCATAGAATGCCTTTGGACTATACGATGCACTTACAACATTTCAAAGATGTATGATGTCAATTTTTAGCAATTTTATTGAACATGGAATGGAAGTTTTTATGGATGATTTTTTTTGTATTCAGAATTTTGTTTGAATTATGTCTAAATAATTTAGAAAAAGTTTTGGAAGTATGTGAAAGAATCAACCTAGTACTAAATTGAGAAAAATGTCAATTTATGGTTGAAGGAGGTATTATACTTGGCCATAAAATTTCTGAAAATGGCATGAAAGCAGATCCTGCAAAAATTCATGTTATTGAAAAATTACCACCAATGATTACGGTCAAAGGGGTAAGAAGTTCTCTTGGACATGTTGGTTTCTACAAACGCAACATAAACTTTTTTCTTAAACTAACTAAGCCATTATGATTTTTTTGTATTCAGAATTTTGTTTGAATTATCTTTAAATAATTTAGAAAAAGTTTTGGAAGTATGTGAAAGAATCAACCTAGTACTAAATTGGGAAAAATGTCAATTTACGGTTGAAGGAGGTATTGTACTTGGGCATACAATTTCTGAAAATGGCATGGAAGTAGATCCTACAAAAATTCATGTTATTGAAAAATTACCACCAACAATTACGGTCAAAGGGGTAAGAAGTTCTCTTGGACATGTTGGTTTCTACAGACGCTACATAAATTTTTTTCTTAAAATAACTAAGCCATTATGCCAACTTTTAGAAAAAGATACAAAATTTTATTTTAATGAGGAATGCATAAAAGCATTTGAATTATTGAAAAAAAAATTAATCACTGCACCTATAATAGTTTCACCTGATTAGGAAAAACCATTTGAAATAATATGTGATGCTAGTGATTATGCTATTGGGGTTGTTTTAGGATAAAAGCACAACAAAGTTTTTAAAATAATATATTATGCTAGTAAAACTCTAAATGATACTCAAATTAACTAAACTACTACTGAAAGAGAGTTACTAGCTATTGTTTATGCCTTTGATAAATTTAGACCTTACTTAATTGGAACTAAATGTATAGTGTATATAGATCATTCTACTATTAAATACTTGATGCAAAAGAAGGATGCTAAACCAAGATTAATTAGATGGAAACTTCTATTGCAAGAGTTTAATTTTGTTGTAGTTGATAGAAAGGGAAATGATAATCAAATAGCTGATTATTTGTCTATACTAGAAAGAGAAATATGAACTAATTTTATAAATGAAGTTTTAGAAAATTTCTTTGATGAACACTTATATAGTATTGATGAAATAAATGTACCATGGTATGTTGAAATAGTAAATTTTATTTTAAGTGATATTTTACCATCTGATATCAAAAATCCACAATTAAAGAAATTTATATATGATTCAAAATTCTATTTTTGGGATAACTCATATTTATAGACACAATGTAAAGATCTAATTATTAGAAGATGTGTGCCTGATGAGGAAACTCAATAAATAATTGAAAGATACAATGATTCTAAATTTGGAGGATATTTTGGAACAAATAAAACTGCATATAAAATTTTACAAGCTGGATTTTATTGGCCTACACTTTTTAGAGACGTTAATGAATATATTAAAACATGCGATTGATGTCAATGAGTAGGAAATATTTCTAGAAGAAATGAAATGTCTCTAAATTACACATTAGAAGTTAAAATTTTTGATGTGTGGAGATTATTGTTTATGCGACCATTTATGCCTTGATTTGGACATTTATATATATTACTTGATGTTGATTATATGTCCAAATATATTGAAGTTATTGTTGTACCCAGATGTGATGCTCAGAGTGTTTCAAAATTTTTAACTAAAAATATTTTTACAAGATATGAAATGCCGAGAGTAATTATTACTGATGAAGGATCTCACTTTAGGAATAAGAGAATCGAAAATTTGATTAAGAAATATGATATTATGCATGGATTCTTTACTGCTTATCATCCTCAAACTAGCGGTCTAGCAAAGATATCAAATCGTGAAAATAAACAAATTTTAGAAAAAAATTGTAAATCCCTATAAATTAGATTGATTTGCTAGATTAGATACTGCATTATGAGCATACAAAACTGCTTATAAGACTTCTTTAGGAATGTTCCCATATGGACTTATTTTTGGAAAAACATGACACTTACTAGTACAATTGAAGCATAAAACATTTTGGGCTATTAAGGAATTTAATTTTATTTTAAAAGATGCTGGTGAAAAAAGATTATTTCAACTCAATGAACTTGAGGAGATTAGAAATGAAGCATATGATAATGCAAAAATTTATAAGGAGAAAATGAAAATATTGCATGATCAAAAGATTATTAATAAAAAGTTTGAATCTAAACTAGAAGTTCTATTATATAATACAAGATTGAGATTATTTCCAGAAAAACTAAAATTCAGATGGTTAGGACCATTTAAAAAGATTAAAGTCTATCATTATGAAATTGTTGTTATTAAAGATCCTAACACTAGAAAGATATTTAAAGTTAATGGGCATCGATTGAAATATTGGTTATGAAGGACACATACCACAATTTAAAGAAGTTTAAATGTTAAGTCAACCCAATCAAACAAATGATACATCGGGCTGACGACGTTAAACCAAACGCTTCATGGGAGGCAATCCATATATATATAAAAATATAAATCTATGTATTACTATTTTGTTTGATAAGTGTTTTATATATTAGAAGATAATAATCCTACACAATTTTATATAATATAAATTAAGATAAATATTGGTATTGAAGGAAGATTTGGAATCAAATTAAACAAAAAAATGAAAAGTTGCAATTTTGGCCTCTGACACCGACGACGCCAGCATGGGCGTTGACAACTCCCAATAGATTGACCATGGCACTGACAGTGCCATTAGGAGTGTCGACAGCAACTATAGCAGTTTGACAATTTAGGGCGAATTTTGGCGAACTTTGGCAGGAATTTGCTCCTTAATAACCGTTGAGTGGTGTTTTAAATTCCTAAGAACTACCTTGTACAACTAGAAACTTCCTATTTTGAATTTTATGGCTTCCAATTCCAGTAATAGTTCTAGGTACGAAGTTTTTAATAGAAGAGAGTTTATTAATTTTGACGCACAGAGATTATACAACAAAATTATTATGAAGAAGAGATTGATCAAGGGAAGAGGCTTTGTCAATCATGGATGATTAATCCAAGTTCTCTGATTGATAAAATTATTGTACAAAGATGATGAGAAGTTTTGTGCTACAGTACCACTGTAGTTGTTGTACCAGTGATAAAGGAATTCTATGCCAACTTACATGGAATTACCCAAGGAGTAGTTTTCGTAAGAGATAAGGCTGCACCACTTACTCTGACGTGAATTAATGAGTTGTATATAATAGAAAACGTTCCAGTCTGTCATTAGACCAATTTTATCCCTACTAGAGATTTGATGCAAGATGTCTATAATTTTCTGAGGGATGAAAGTGATATTTGGGAAATGCAAGATGAGGTATATGTTAGTTTCTGTGCTTCATCAATTAATCCAATATCAAACAATGTGTTTCTTCATTTCTGCAAAATTGCTCCCTATCATGAAGATTAGTAGAGTCACCAAATAAAGTGTTATTTTAAATTATTGCATTCAAATGGAAAAATCCATTGATATAGGATTTCATCATTTTTAAATCTGTTATGGGTATTATTATGAATGGCCAAATTTATGGACTTGGGCATCCTTCTACAATTTTCTTACTTTGTAGTCAATCTTAAGTTTCATATGAAAGTTGGGAAAAAGTTTTATTACCTTGGGAGTCCATGATTCCTATTGATGATAATTATGTTAGGGATGAGAATGAAGCATTAGGTGTTGTTTTGGATCATTCGTCACATGCTTCAACTCCATTAATGCCACCAATAGTTGGAAGTTCACTTGCTTTAGAAAAGAAATTGAAAAAAAATTGAAAGAGAACTTCAGGGTATTAAGTACCTTTTTGATCACCTAGATTGGAGGATGAAGGAGAATTTTGATCATCCTGGAACATTTGAAGCAAGATTAGTGTAGATGTTTAAGGAAAATAGATGGATTGAAAAAAATTTGACTGATCAATTCCTATCCCGACCTTTATATGATCTTTATGTTCATTACCAGTCTATGAGGGATATTAGAGGAGGAGAAAGCACCCAAGAAGAGGTAGAATAATTAAAGAATTTGGACTCTCTATTAGTCTATAATATTTATGTATTTAATGTAAATGTGTGGATTTGATTTAGTTTTCTTTGCTTTAGAATTATGAACTTTGATTGAGTGTATAGTTTTGTGTCAGTGTTTAGTGTTGTGGCTTGATTTTGTCGTTAATTTATAATTTAGTTTGCTATATGAGTGTAAAAGTGTGACTAGAAAAATGTAATTGTGAAAAATATATTTTTATATATAAAAATAGTTTGTTGTTTTTTAAAAAAATGATTGTTCGTGAAAATGTTTGTTTGAGAATTATTATTAGATAAAAATTTGTGTTTAAAAATACTAAAAAGACTTTGGAGAAAATTGAAAAAACTGAAAAATGGAAAGTTTTAGGCCTTCAGCGCCGACGACGCTGGCATGGGCGTCGACGGCGCCCTCAACCCGAGAAAAGTCTAAAACCCTTAAAATTTTTTATTTGCACAGTGAAATGTCATTTTTACCCTTTGAGTCACCTTCAACCTCCGGATTTTGCACATAGGGCTCACATTTGCTCGGATTTGGGGTGATTTCAAGGCAAAGAAACTTAAGATTTCATCTTTTCTAGGTAAGAGCTACACTTTAAAATAAAAATTTAGATTTTCACCAAAGATTTTGCTCACATTGCCAAGATCCAAAAAGTTTGGAATTTTTAAAGAGATTTTGAGAAAATCCTTTGATGAAGTACTCCTACTTAGTAGATTTAAGTTTAAAGAGTTTTCATTGTTATTTTTAGAATTTTGGGAATTTATTCAGATTTTTATCAAATTTTATTAGATTTACCATGGCCCTGAGAACGAGCAAATGAAAAAAGAAAAGTAGATTATGATGAACAAAAAATTGTCAGCTTCAAGGCTAGTGCTCGTTTCCATAGTCTACTTAAAAATAAAAAAGTGATTCTGAATCGTGGTTTTAAAAATCCAGGTGGAGAAGTCGAGCGATTAATCAATGCTCGACAGTGGGAAAATTTTTGTGAATTATTGCTGATGCGATTATTGGTGTAGTGATGGAATTCTATCCCAATTTTATGGAGGCTTCTGATGACTTTGTTTTTATTCGTGGGAAAATGGTGGAGTTTTCTCCAAGAAAATTAATGAGTTTTATCAGTTGGAAGATGTTTATAATTGTCAATATAAATTGTTTTCTGCTATGAATGAGGCCTTGGATGAGGTTATTTCTTTTCTTACTGATGGAAGATGAACTTGGAAAGTCAAGAATGCTGTTAAGGTAAACATTCGTCTTTCTATGTTAAATTTAGTATCTAAGGCCTAACATTATTGTATTTATGGAAGAATGATACTGAAAAATAATCATAGTGAAGTGACCAAGGATAGAGCCATTCTGAACTTCTGTATTCAACAAGTGATGAGGATAAGTGTAGGCTCTATTATTTATATGAACACTCGATCTATTACTTTGGAAGAAACTACTGGTGGTTTAGCACACCATGCACTTATTTTCACACTATGTGAACAAACATGAGTTGATTTTAAACCCGAGGAAGAGAGGGTTGAGCCTCTAAAACCTATTAAACATTCTATCATAAAGACTTATTAATCTAATGTTTATTGGAGATCCGGAAGTAAGACCAGGGATATTCCTTCCACTTCTAGGACCCCTACTTCTATTGACCCTACTCTTCGAGAACTATTTGACCAGATGATGATCCAGCAGGGAGATAGCTTAAGAATGGATCATATATTGCAAAACAAGGATGCCAGAAATGCTCACACTGATGATTTAATACAGCAAAAGTTTGAATATGATGTTGCTTTTGATGATGCAATGGTGAGATACATGAAGGGCAATCATTCAGTTCAGTTTCCTACTCACCCTGTTTTTACTCCATATCAGGGATAGAATATGGATGTAGATGAAGAAGATGATGATGATTGGTGATCTTTCTTTTAGTTTATGTTTGATTGTACTTTGTTATTTTTTTTGTTTGTTTTTGTTATATTGTTGAGACTGTTTGTTGTTAGATAGTAAGACTCTGTTTTATTTTAGATATTAAGTTGTGAACTATAAAATTGTAAAAATATTTGTTATTTAAAATTCAGTTTAGTTCAATTGTTAGTTTTAATATTTTGTTAAATGTATTCTAATTAACTCTTTCTCAACAGATTTTATATGTATTATGTGCAATTTAATGTTATAAGTCTTGTAACTTTTCATGTTAGCACCTGCAATATTTCAAAGTTAAGTTTCAAAAATCAGAACCTTCAATAGGTAAGTCTTTTCTTTATGTATTTAATGTTTTCTTTCACCCTTTATTTTTTTTTTCAGTTCTTCTTGCTAAATCTTTTAAAAATCTAAGTTTGGGGGGAGAAAGAAAAATTCTTTTTTTAAGAGAAAGAAATTTAATTTTATTTGTCCTCACTTAGCTATATTTTCAAAAATTTTAAATTTAACATGACCTTTGGTATGAGGGGATAACTTTAGATAATTATATTTATGTCTCTAAATATATAGTAAGCTTAAATAAAAAATTTCAATAATTAAGGTTAAATTTATAGATTAAGATATTTGGTATAAGAGAATAAGACTATTTTTTCTATTTTAAGTAAAGAAAATTGTATTTTTGAAGTATTAAAAATCTTAGAGATTCATGTGAAAAGAAAAGAATTAAACTTTATGAAATCTTTAAGATAAAATAAATTTTTAAGTGAAGGAATGTGAAAAGTTTTTAACTATAAGAGGATGATAGTAAAGTTCAAAATCATTAAAGGCTATCCAGATATAGTAATCCTCACATAGAAAAAGAAAAGAAAAAGAAAAAAAAAAAGAAAAATGATTGAAAATGATCCTGAAAAGAAAAGAAGAGAAAAGAAAAAAAAAGAGATGTGAGGAGAAGCTTGAGGAGATGCCTTATAAAATATTGGCTTCACTTGAATCAACTTAAGGAAGAAGACTTGACTATATTTCTTAAACTTTTTTTTGAGTATTAGCTTATTTACTAGTAAAGTTTTATGAAGTTCTTTTTCATATGGATATTCTAAGTGACTTTAATATGACAATTTGTAATTTTTCTTGAAAAAAGTAGGGTATCAAAAAACTTGGACTTGAGTGTTGAATATTCTTATACATTTATTATTAACTGGAGTTGTTTTGAATTTTTCTTAAGTCAAGCTATTATGTTTAGTAGACAAAAATATGAATATCTAGAAGTTCAATTCTTTACCATAAGTCATATATTTTTATGTAGTAGATGAGTTACTTAAGGATAAGTAACATGTAAGTTTGAGGGATTTTGATATACTAAAAGTATATGCATTTTTCGACCCATATTTTATACTCATTTTTGGTGATATTGTAATTTAATGGAAAGTATTTGTATGTTTTCTTGCAGGTTGTTGATTTTTAGGACATGAAGCAAAAAAGAAGGAATTTGGACTCAAAATGATATTTTTGAAGAAATACTCAACGTCACAGCACCACTGACTTACAGAACCGCTTATGGGTTTTACTCAGTGCCGACGGCTCCAGAAGCAGCGCCGATGACCCTAATTGACAGAGAGCATAGAATTACAGATGACTAGCATTGACGACATCATAATGGGCGCTGACGGCACTAATGTCGGTTCAGACTCTATTTCTAGAAAATTTGACGAATTTAGATGCTTTTTGAAGGGTTTTTGGATGCACCTATTGGAGAACCAACTCTAGGCTCTATTTGAGGCCAAAATTGATCAGAAAAGGCACCCTTCTTCATTTCTCCTTACTCTTTTTTGCCACACCTTGCCTCAATACACTTTTTCCATCTTTATTTCACAACAATTCAGGAGTCTATTAGTGATTTTTCTTTAAAAATTTAGAGTTTTTGTGGTGAGATTAAGTGTGAATGCTTCTCCGACAGTCTTGGAGAAGGAGAAAAGTGAGAAATTTCTTCTTCCTACATTTTTTAGGAGAGGCTACAAGGAATTTGTTTTGAGAAAGAATTTCAGATAAGTTTTGTTTGTTTATTAGTGTTGTATGAACTTTCTTTAATATATGAAATTTATATTTTGTTGTATATTTCTCGTGAAGTCTGAGTAGTTTTCTTTATCTCTCTCCCTACTCTGAGATATGGTAAAATGAAAAGATAATATGGATGCACCAATATTAAAATATAAAATAACTTGTAATGATTTTTCAGCTCCAAACTTAATTTATTGTTCGATCTGGCCAATTGAATTGTTAAAATGTGTTGTGAGACATATGATCTGGGAAATGGAATATGAGTTCTACAATAGAGTGAGGATCACATTTGATTCCATGAAGGAGTATTTTCTTATGGAATTAAGTGCAAATAAGTAGGGAAACATACGTTATTGGGTGTAGAATTGGAGATTTTAGGGTGACAGACTAAAATGTCCAATTCGGTCTTAGCATTTAAAAAATTAAGTAAGAGTTAGTCTTCAAGTGAAGGGAAGTGGGAGCCAGTATCCTCCTAGCCTAGCCACAGATTTAGGGACTAAACCTGAGATTAGCTAATGATTTTCTATAACACTGTATCAGAGTAGAGAATTAAAGCTGCTCCTATTTGGCACAATACATGTTAAAACCAATTATCTCATCTCATTTTACCAAAATCTTGTTGTAGTGGGAAATATGATTTTTCACATAAGAAGTCTTCATCACTTAAACATATTTTAGTAGTTTAGTAATTACTGTTTAAACTTTGCATTTTAGTTTTGCTAGAAGTTAAATAATTTAGTTTTGTTAGCATCTTACACATTGAAAATTAGTAACAGTCATTTCGTTTGATTTCTGTGAATTTTCTAATTAATTTATCACTTTAAATTTAAACCTTCTCCATGGGATCTATATTCGAGGCTTAAATAGAAAGTTCTTTATTACTTGATAATTATACGCATACTTCCGTAGAATCTCAAAATTAATTGCTTAAATTTCTTAATCATAAATATTGCATCAAGCTTTTGGCACTGTTACATAGCGAAGTTAAACTTATATAAGTTTTACACAACTATATTTTCTGTGATCATGTATCCAAAAACTCTTCAAAAAATGTCTAAATTTTTTGAATCTTCTAGAGATAGGGCTTGCACCGACATTGGCACCATCGGTGCCCATTATGGCACTGTCGGCACAAGTGGACATTTAATTAAATTGCACTCTCTCTCAAATGGCGCCGTCGATGCTGAACATTTCTTAAAAAACTCCATTTTGACTCCAAATTTCATTCCTTTTGCTTCATTTTTGCTTCAAGTTCTAAAAATCAACAACCTGCAATAAAACATGAAAAATAAATTCTTTTAAAGCGCAATATCACCAAAAATGAGTATAAATTGGGTCTAAAAATGCATATATTTTTGGTGTATTAATTACCCGTTGTGCCCTCTCTATAAGACCTACAAAAGGACTCTTACGATCAAAACTCTAGACTAAATTGATAAAAGAATCTAGTCTATTACCCTACAAACATCAATTCAATGCCCATCAAAACTTATCTCACTCACAAAGTCTCTATCCAAGATGAAATGTGGTACTCACTAGTTGGGTGAAATCATAGCTCTCCTGGGTCATTATGTTTCGCTACGAATTTTAACCTCACAAGTGATCACTTTGCAAAGTCAATTAAGAGCCAGTGAAAATATCAACACATTATTATATAACTGAATATCTAAGTAAATCTAAATTCTTGAACATGTATTTATTTCATTGCAGAAAAAAAGTAAAATGAAGATAATGGCAGAAGCATTAAAAGGATTGATAAAATTAAGTTACAAAAATTATGTGCCAACAAGGACATATGTCTACCAACCCTCTTTCGAGTGTATAGGTAAGCTTGGTATTCTATTAGTTTTATGTAACTATTTGTCACCTAGAGGCATCTAATAGAAATAGATCATTAAATTATATTTCCTTAAAAGTTGCATTGCCGCCTAAACTATTTTACTAGCCAACCGGTCATTGTGAGTGCACTCAAGTTGCAAGAACATTGCTCTCCCAAGTCTTAGTTTCACTTACAACAGATTTTAGAGTAACTTATTGCCACTTAAGTTATGTCAATGAAGGAAAGAAGTTATTACTCATCACATGAAAATAAAAAAATTCTATCATAAAACAAACATGCCACTACTTCATATTAAAAGAAAAGAGTAAAGAAACGTACTTACAAAGCATGGATAAAACACAATAGAAAACTTTGTTTAAATCAAAGAAAATCCATTAAAAAGTGTTTACAATAATTGCAAGAAAATGAAGAACACAATACTTAGCTTTTTCTCTCTGAAAGAAAGAAGAAAATCTCTCCAACAAAGTCTCCTTCCAATCCATGTGCCACTCAAACCTCCTTTCTCATATCTCTCAAGATCCCTCACCAATCTTTCCGGAAAATGTAAAAATCTACATCTCCATACTCACTCTAAAATCCTCTCTCTAATCTCCCAAATTCACTCCTTGTTACTTCTTTAATTTCTTTTCATGAGAGGTGTGAAGCCCCTCTATTTAAAGAGACACAAAAACCCTTCCTTTCACCAAGAGACACATCTCTTCAACCAAAAGCTTTCATAAGTGTATAGATTCATATAACCACTCCATGGGGCATGCAAGTTGTCCAAAAGCTTCCAAAACATCCCAGAATAGCCCAGAATCACCCAAAACCCATCCAAAAACTATCTCAAGAATTATAGTGCCTAGAATCAGTGCTATAGCGCCTATTTCTAGTCATGACTGGCGTTATGGCGCTAGTCTAGATGCTATAGCACCACCTTGCCAGCAGCACACCAGTTTTGCTTTGTTTTGACTCCATTTCATCTTATTTCAGCTCTGGTTCTCTCCCATTATAATAACTAAAAGATAGACATGAAAATAACATTTCTTTAAAGTTTAATTTTGTTAGAAAAATATGTGATAAATATAGATTAAATTAAACATAGAAAGTCATATCAAAATGCACCAAATTAAAATTTTCTTACTTGCTCAATTTGGCTCCAAATTGAACCGTTTTTTGCTTCATTTTCACTAAAACTTCAATTCTTGTACATGAAATCAAAAACATGCAAAATAAATTCTTTTAAAGTGCAATATCAAGAAAAATATGCATAAAATGATCATGAAATAGACTTAAAACAAGAAACTTTCTGGTGGATCAAATTACCTTTAGATGTTTGGTCATAATTAATCTTTGATTATCCATTTTTGTCAATCAAAAGAGACATTGATCAAGCTCAAGAATAATTTTAAATAAAAATCAAAAGTATACAACAACACCAATGCTTATAAAACATTTAACTAAAATGTTGAACATCACCAATTACTTATGAAATGCAGCGATTAAAATGATGAGAGTACAATAACACAAATTATGTATGAAACACATTAACTAAAATGTTGAGGACGAGTAAGAGATAGAAGTGTGTAAAGTCACTAATTATAGAAATTGAAACATAGATTGAATCTAAGGTCTTAAAGGTATCAAATAGTGACACAAAGATGAAACTAGGTCAAAAAAATGTAAGTAAGACTCCTAAAATGGAAGGAGAGTCTCATCCCCAGCAGAGTAACTAGATTTGTTGTGGTTCTTTTTAAAACTCAAAGTCCCTAGCTCGTCTAATTATCATTTCATAATTCTCTTTTCCAAATAGCCTGCTTTCCCAGATCATTGAAATAATTCAGAGAAGAAGAGAGATTGGAAAGAAAGAAAATACGACAAGTCTAGGCATACAAATTCATAAGGGCATAAAGTACTACTATAAGATTAACTTCGTGTGATAAGACAAGACTATATGCTAAAAAATAAGATCACATAAATAAACTCTTGAATACATATTCACTAAAGTACCCTACATAAGCAACCAACATAACCAGAGAGCCAAATTTATATTTTTTTCTAGTGTTATGAGTAACTCCTAAAGGAATAAGTCCATTTTATTAATACCATCTTGAAGGATATTAAAGAATAATCTTAATAATATGAATTATGCTTACATTTTGTTGATAATTAGTGAATGAGTAAATCAAAGGTATATGATTATCTTAAATGGGAATATCTGAATTCATTAATGCCTATATCGAGCCATAAGGGGAGAGGGTGAATCCCTCACATCTTAAATGGGCAGAGGCTTATCGGTAAGTGAGGCATACAAAATAACTCAATCATCTTAAAAAGGGTAATTCAAATGCTTCAAAACCTATATCTTTTGAGCTAAATCTTCCTTTTTAGAAAATGGGGCCTATGAGATAACATCAATAAAGTCTTAAAAGGAAGATTTAGCTCAAAAGGGGTTTACTAATTAAAAAGTGGAAAAATTTCAAAGCCGGGTTGGGACTCCATGGATCATCCCCAACTATTAAGACTATCTAAGTCTACTTGGCCATAAAGGTAGTCAACCCAATTTGACCAGTGATCCCTTGTTAGTAAACCATGTGTTTTGTTGTCTAAGGACTTGTGATAGCTGTAAAGTCAATGGAATAAGACTTCTAAACCCTTATGACCCTATGAGGGAGAAATACATAGAAGTAGGACTTGTACATGCCAAGAAAGTGGCCAAGAAGCCTCTAAGAATAGAGGAAAAAAAGTTTCAGCGATAAAGCTAACCACATCCATAAAGGACTTACACCTAGTTTGGCTTGGGGAGCCTATAACGCCCTAATCATTCTAAAATACCTCCTAGGTAGAAATTAATAATTGGCCAGTTGGTTAGAGAAGCCTAAGTACTTCTCCACAGGACATACAGGAATGATGTAGTTTTCTAAAACAATCTTTAATATGAAAGCATTATGAATTATGACTTAGAAGATAGCCATACATGCTAAAATTAAATGATGATTTTAAAGTTATGATATTTTAATCTTAAATTATGATTAACATTAATCTTTTATTCTTAAGTTTTTCCAAAAAGATATATTCTTGATATTAAAGAGCCTAAATGTTATATACAAAGAGCTTTCAGACAAACCACAATAAAATAAAATGATAATTACAACACTCACCATGAAAGAAAACAATCCACATGAATAAATAAGAAAGGTTGGGTGTTGATTGGTTGACAACACACCCCCAAAATTCCAAAAAGTCAGCCAGGTTCTGCATATACACACCTGATACTAATTTTATGCATTAGTATAAATTTAAAATTAAGGTACACTGCTCACATTCCTCATCCTGTGGCTCTACACATCAAGCATCTCAAAACACGTGTATGTACCTTATTTCTAATACAGACTCAAACCTATGGACTCTAAACAATTTACATGTAAAATTTTCAAAAAAGGACTCGACCTACAATGAAAGAATTAACATCATTTACTACATTCAATTATATCAAACTATGCCTAATTGAGAAGAGCTAGGAAACACCTGGAAAAAACATGTTAGCTTTATGAAAAAAAGTATGATGCTCCTCCTAAATTAACATGGGTCAATGTAAGAAGACAACCCTAATGCACTAGTATGCATGTCTCATACCAAGTAAACACATAATAGGACATAAACAAATGTCTTAGTAGGCACAAACCATAACAATATTCGGGCATATGAACAAAAAAAATCTAAATACACCTTATCCTATTCTATCAAGAATCTTAAACAAGGTTGTCCTAATACATAAATCTATGTGTGTGCAAAAAGTTTGACTGAGGCTAGTGCAATTTTTTTATTAGGTCACCATCTATAATCCAATTCTAAATATCCAAGAATTCTAATACATGTCAGTAAAGATGAAAATTATGTTCAAACAAACGCTTTAAAAGATTGACCTTATATATGGTCTAAGCTATGGATATTTAATTTCAATATAGGTATAAATTATGATAAATAGTAATATTAAGACCTTATTTATTTGAAATAGCTCCTAAGTGAAAATAAAACCTAAGTGGCACATGTTAGACATCTTAGAACCTTAACATAAATATACATGTGCTGATCATGATGTGATAATTCACATTGCTCTTCGAGATATCCTTACGAGCAATGCTTATTAAGGCACTACTACCAACATCAGATTACTCATCTTATATGAATGATTTGCCTTCAAGGTAGATTAGGTGATGATCATGCGAAATGCAAGGTGAATTAGCATACTATGATTGTTCTATCAAGGTTTTAGCAATCACAAATGAAAGCTTGACACAATGTGACTGCACTATCGATGTGTGAGAAATCACTTCGGACTACCAAATAATGGTTTTGACACACGTGTTATGCTAGGTGGACACTCATATCTAATCACATTTGTAAAAACATGTGACTTGCTCATTCGGTATGATCGTAAAAGCTAAATGATAACATAAAAAAAGGCAACTCATGCTCTATGTAGAATTGCAGTCATGCTAGGTATAGTGATAAAAACCACATAGTTCGACTATCACTGCGAAATCATATACTAATCCACTTTAAACATACCTAGTTTTTATGCACAGTTTATACCTATTTTTGAGGATATTAAGTTTTAATAAAAGGTATTTTGTGTGTTTTTGGTTATAGATGCAAGAAAAAGGGTTTAAGAGCAAAAAGGAGCAAAAATAACAAAAAAAGCAAAATGGACCAAACTAAAACAATTTGTCAAAACCAGCCGAACTGGCGTTTAGGCGCTAATGAATATCAAGGCTGACGCCTAAGCGTGATAGTTTTGGCACCTTGGCACCATATTCCATTTCTAGAAGATTCATTGAATGAGACCAAATTTTGAAGAGATGTCTAAAGCAACCTTAGTTGATTTTCAAAGCTATATATATAGATTAATTCAACATGTCTAAAGAGACTTCTAGAGTCATTTTAAGAAGGGGAGGCACCCATATAGAGTGAGCAACCACCTTAGTAAAATTTTGTGAGTCTTTGTGATTTCTGTAGTTTTGTGAGTCTTTGTGATTTCTGTAGTTTTGTGAGTCTTGTGAGAGTCTATTGGAGTTAGAGAAATCAAGAAATTTCAAAGGAATGCTTGGGGAAACAATTCAGTTAAGTATTTGTATCTTTTCCTTATGAATTGTACTTTGGATTTATGTTTTATAAATATGTTTTGTTTTGTTATACCCATATGTTTCGGGTAGTTTTCTTCTTTCTCATTGCAATATGAAGTAATTAAGTGGTGGTTTTGATTAGAATAGAACTTCTTCTATTTCAAAAATTTGTGATGATATTTTCACCGATTCTTCATTTATTTTACAATTCGGTCACTTGTATTGTTAAAATTTTTTGAGAAACTTGAAAGAATTGAGAGGGTTAATATTTCTCTAACTAGTGAGTATAACATTTTACTTTGGAAAGAGATATGAAAATCGTCCATGGGGGAGTGCAAATAAATAGGGATATAAGATTTGTCAGGCGTAGAATTTATGTTTATAGAGTGACAGACCAGATTCTCTTATCAATTTGGTCTAGAGATTGGAACTAAGAGTCACTGGTAGGTCCTATAGAGAGAGCACAGTGGGTAATCTAGGACTGGAACCTACCCATCACTATTATACATGTCAACATCAAATTTAGATTAACCAATGATCTTTATGCTCATAAGAGGTAAAAAATAAGTATGCTCTTATTTGTCACAATGCAACACTTAAACCTCTAAACATTTGAAATCGTACACTAATTATGAATTATTTACAAGAAGAAAGACTTTTTATATATATCTTGAATTTTCTAAAAACTATGCATTTACTTTTAACTTGACTTTGTAGGAATTAGTAAACTTTATTTTATTACTTAAACTGCTTTAAATGTTTTTTGCTGTCTTAATAAAAGTTTTTCATAATTATGATTCCTAAATTTACTTCTTTCCTTCAATTTCTCCGTGGGATTGATACTGGGGTTTTTATAGAGAACTCTATATTATTTAAAGAGTATTTAGTCTCTCACACTCACCTTAGGACAAGATGAAGTGGAAGAAGAAGACGAAAAGTAAGAAAGTGAAAAATAAAGAAGAAAATCAGGGAAGAAAATTTTTCTCACCAAGTACTCCTCCTAGCTCTCCACTCTAGAAAATCACACCAAACCCTCTCCATTCAGCCCCCTTTAAGTTCAAGAACTCAGAAGACCAAAAGGGAATGGTGGGAAAAGCATTTCCCAAGTCCACCCTTCTAAAGTCATGACCACCCTTCCAAGTGTCATGGAGGCTTGCAATTGACCATAATTATAGGTTGGTGGCTAAACGCTTTTCATGGCCTCATTTTTCATGTTTAAAATCTAGAAATAGGCCCCTTAATGGCTTGATTCAGCCAAATGGCCCAACAAAACCGAAGCAAAAAATAGACTCGTACGAGGGTGCCAAGTTTGGCTCAGACTAAAGTTGGAGCACTAACATCCAGAAACGGGAGTACCAAGCCTCCTGACATAGGGGTGCCATAACCTTGGTGCATGGGTGCCTGTTGTGCGCTTGGGCACTATTATTTTGATGCAGGTTTTTTGTGCTCATTGTCCTCGGGCGCGAGCACCTGGCTCTAGTCCGTTAGGCACAACCATTTGTGGGTGCGCACCGGTCCCTTAAAGCAGGGGCACGGGTGCGCCCCAGCAGACCTCTGCTTTCCTGGCTAAACACATATAAGGAAATTTTGAAGGATGTCTTTAGGCAATGAGATTCTGCATATGAATAGAATATGGTCCCATAAGTTTGAATGAATATCCAAAATATATGACATCAAAAGTTAATGCGAACATCTGACTCAGACTAGTCGATTTCTAATGCTCTGGCACTCGATCTCTGGTGTTCAACCACTAGTGCACAATCTTTAGTGAGAGCCCTTTAATTCTCGATTTCTTGGGTTTGATTGTTGGTGATTGGCCTTTAGTGCTCAACCTCTTGACACTTCTAATTGTATGTCATGTTAAGTCGAAGCCAGTATTTTTTGCTCTACTCATCATAACCAGCTCCTACTGATGGATGGAACAGAGATGTTCGATCTGTGATAATCTAGATAACCACTTTTTTGTTATACAATAATGTATTTGTAAGTTTTTTTTTTTAAATTTGGGAGGTGGGTTTGGGGAGGTATTTTAGCTTGCTTTAGTGATTGAATGCAGTATTGAAGGAATATATTGAAAATAAATATTATATTTTAAAAAGTAGTTTTATTGATTGAATGAGTGAGTTAAAATTTAGGAAATTTTTCTAGGCAGCACATTGTTATGTATTTACATAATTCTATATTTAAATAATTACACGTCAAATACCATGTTGAGCTTGCCCCGACCCTAAACTCTCTCTGCTGGTCTTGTAGTGAAGGTACCGTACGGTTCACTTCGAAACTCCGTCCCGAACCACGGCGAAGAGCACAGTTATGGCGGCAGCGATCACCAGTGGGTCCCCGATGAGTTCCTACTCTCCGTCAGCGTCACTGTCTTCGTTGTCTTCAGTCTTTATCGGCCGATTTCGCCGGCAACCTCTTCGATCAGTCTTTCGAGCCTCTATTTCGTCGTCGTCCGCGCGAATGGTTGGCACCGGTTTCCATATTTCTTGCCGGTCCTCAGCTCCTACTGCGCCGCCTATTTTATCTTCTCATGAAAGAGGCGGTAACTTTACTCAGTTCTTCGCTACGTCTTCCTCTTCCCTTTCCATATATTATCTCATTTCTCTAGTTTTTGCCTCGATGAAATAGGGATTCTAGTTCCCCTGGTTTGTTGCTTTCTAATACTTTGCTTTTCTATAACGCAGGAAATAATTTATAGTCATTTTAAAATTCCGTTACGTGCAAGTCGGGTTTTCCTGTCTTTCTATCGTCAGTTGTACTTCCTTGAGGTCATATGCTCTTTGGTGTGCCAATTCCCGACATGTAATTTCTATTTGTTGTTTCTTATGCGGCTACTTCTTTCTCTTTCTTTCTTCTGTCTTTATTCTTTTGAATTTTGACAATCGAAACGTATTACCTTTACTTTGTCCGGTTTTTTATGAGCTTGTTTGGGTTTTGTATGTAAATTTGCATTAAGGGTGCTACAGTTAAAACCCAATGAAAATAGGCAGTTTTTGATTGCATTACAGTTTCTTGGTATTGTTTGAAAGCCAAAACTTCTTTTCTTAGACATTGCCAGTCAGTTTTTCTACTCAACAAAATTTATGGATTCCATGAATTGGATTCGAGTTTAGGAGTCTTGTGGGTTCCATGAATTGCATATGAGTTTAGGAACCTTCTTTTTTTCAAGGGATATTTTTTGATGTAATTTCTTTGAATGAATATAAGTTTATCACTTGAGCCAAGTTTCTAGATTTGCTCATTTTGTTTTGGCTTTTTGTAAATGCCATGTTATTTGTTCATAACTATAATGTAATTCAACACAATGGAAGTATAACACATATATGCACTTACACGGGTATTATCTTGGGAGAAATTTTATGATTTAACTTTGGAGCTTTGTTTCCAAATTTTTGCAGAAAAAACACGATTGAAGGATTTTATTCATATTAGTGATTTTGACAATGAAACAATAATGAAAATCCTTCAAAAAGCCACTGAAGTCAAAGCAATGTTGAAGTCGGGAGATCGAACATTCCAACCATTTAAAGGGAAGACCATGGCAATGATTTTTTCGAAGCCATCTATGAGGACTCGTGTTTCATTTGAGGCAGGGTTCTCTTTACTTGGTGGGCATGCCATATACTTAGGGCCCGATGATATACAAATGGGAAAACGGGAGGAGACTCGTGATGTTGCTCGAGTGCTTTCTCGTTATAATGACATTATTATGGCACGTGTTTTTGCTCATCAGGTATGTTGGTGGGTTTCAATCAGTTCATTTGAAATAGTTGTTGTTACGGTCTTTCTTTATTCATGACATTAGATAAGATGGCTAAACTCTTTAACCTTGAATGCTTTCTTAGGGCTTTATACAAATTAGTGTTCTCATTAAGAAGCTCAACATTTGTGTGTATAAAAGACACATTTATGTTTGTTTATATTAGTAATTGAACTAGCTTGAACAAAATTTGAAGAACTTAATATATGAATAAGCTTAAACATTGAACCTGATCATTCATCTTTCTTCATAAACATTCTTGTTTGACGTTTAACATGTAGCCCAAATGGACTATTTGGTAATGGGTTTAGGTCGGATTCAACTTAAATTCTGCTAGACGGAAAAATGACAACTTTTAAAATATGGATTTAGTAAATCTAGTTTCTTTTTGAAAATATTTTTAGTTTTCTGAAATCCCGAATTACTAAATCATGGTGTTGGTAGGATTTAGTAAAATGAATTCACAAAATTCAATAAATTTGCCATCAAACAGCTAGTAAGAGCTCTATCAAATGATCATTTAATGTTGATTTAATTAATTATCTGTTAATTTATTTTATCTTCTGTATTCATTTTCTCATATGATAAACACTTTAGATTTTTATATAATATATGAGCCATGAGGTATAAGTATGATCAAACAATTAAACAAATAATTAGATATATAGATTAAAATCATTTTTCCTAAATTGAACTTAAAAAATCATCAATTATATATAGTTTTTTATTACAAATTTAATTAAATTTCATTAATATAATTAAACTTAATAATAATTATGCAAGTTTTTAAATCATTAGGCTTGAACATATCTTTAGATTGGTTCAAATAAAGCTCCATTTTTATGTGAATTAGATAGAAAAATTACTGCATAAGCTTGGACTAGAATTTATCTTTGGGATCATGTTTAAGCTCGGCTTGGAACTTAATAAAAAAGTAATGGAACAAGTTTGAGCAAGGTAGCACTTGACTTCACTTAAATGATTTACAACTACGTTCTTCTAGAGGCGAGCGCTACAGATAGTTGTAAATTGTAACTTTGCACCTTATTGTTTTAAATAATCGGTAATATGTTTACAAGTATACACTGACAATAAAAAACTTTTTTTTTAGCATGTAAAGTCGTAAACTATGTTATGATTCCTCTGTCAATTTCTTGGGAGATAAATTTTTCCTATAAGTTGAAGCTTCTCAACGCCATGGCTCTTCCAACTTTTGATTGAAATAGATCTCTTTAAGATTCAGTGTTTAATCGTTATGCTTGTATAATTCATTAAACAAGAAAATCTTGTTTCTTTTCTTATTTTTATAGAAAGGTTATTTAAACAATCAAATTCCTTTTTGATTAGTATTTTCTTTTCATTATTACTAGTAAAATATTGTGAAAATTGTTTGGATTTGTATTTCTTGTGGCCATGCAGTCTTCTTTAGATTATTTAGTGATACAATGATATGCTCATTATTTTGATATATTGGATACTCTAGTTACCAGAAAGAGGAATGATGTTCCACATCAAGGGAATCATATAAAAAAAAACATTTAAAACATTTGCTTTATTATTGTTTTTAAATAGTTTAGACTTTATGAAGTGATTGTGATGCATAGATCCACAACATTTTTCATGATGATTTGTCATTATCATAAAATCAAGTGTGTTATAGTTGTAATCAGTAGATTTAGGTGGTTTATTAAGTGCACTTTTTGTTGTTGTAGTGGATTGGAGGATATTTATTAATATTCCAATGGCATGAGACATGCAAGTGATCTTCCTAACTTGGCTTATTCAATTTGGCCGACCACTAAATGTGGATGCCAAGCTAATGGAGGTTCCAATAAAGTGACCCTATTTCATTCCCCCGTGATATAAGCCATAAAAAAAAAGGCTAATCAACTGCTAAAAATATTCAAACCACCATCCTCCACCACTCCCACAAAACAAGGAATGTTGCTCCACTTTACAAGGCATCTTCTAGCTCACTTCTCTTGCAGTCGACTATAACCACTTCTTCCTACCTTGGAATTCATTTTTTAATCTGTGTTTCCACAACTTTGGACTATTTACTCTCTTATAATCCAGTTTCCCTGTGGAAGATTTACTCTCTAATGATCAAATTCTATTTGTTGTGAATATTGAGCTTACCTTTCCCGAGCAAGAAGATATACTTGCACCATAACACCACTATATGATATCCTAGTCAGTAAGTCAAAATTTTTTTTTTTAAGAAGGATAATTTAATTATCAGTAGACATCTATTTATATTTATGATGTATCTACTGCCCCAACATATTATTATTAATACACACTATAGAATTGTCTGAATGATGCACTATTCTTTGTCCCTCGACTTATTGTGAACTTTTCCTTTAGTTCTTAGTATTTGAATCCATGGATGTCACTATCCACCATTGATTTGCTTGGTATCATAGACATCTTACTTTTATGACTAACTGATTTAGTTGATCCATATCATCATTATCTACAAGTAGTTGTAATGTTATTGACACAACACACTCACAAACTTTAATCACTTGCAAAACATTTAGTTGACAAGAGTAATAAAAAATATGCAACAAGTATGGTACAAAGCATTCTAGCATCTAAATATGCTGATATTAATTATGTTTTAATTTATGCTTAATTTTTTGCTACACTAAATTTGATATGATAACATATGAACATTAGTTCAATTGATTACCATCAAAGTTATCATTGTTTCCCTTCTTTTTTTGGCATTTAATTAGTAACTAGTTAAAGATTTATGAAGAATGTATATTGACAGACTCATCTAATGGTAAGAAATATGGATCCAATTTAGTAGGTGTTTACATTTGCAAATCTTTTTTTACTTAAACACTCCACGATATGCATTTCAATGGAGAATTCGAGTTAAAACTTAATGTTATTGTATTGGTTACATCAATTTTATAGAGGAAACTTTTTTCCAGTTGTTTAGGGTTGATTTAACATTTTGAAAGAGTCGTATCAAAAAGAGCTTCAGAACATTTACTTATTTTATTTTAGCCTATATATGGTGATTGTCATGTCATTTGTTGTCTTTATTATGTGGAATTGTTGTTTTGTTGATTTATCATTAATACAATTATTATTAGTAGTATTAGGTGGTATATTAAGTGTCATTTTTATTTTATTTGAGGATTGGAGAAGATTGTTTGAGGTTCCTAGTGTATAGGCCATTATGCTTAATGATGTGTATTGCATTGTAACACAGGTTTCATGGAGCTATAGTGCAACAACCCGAGTTCTCACCATCAAAAAATTGTCATCTTTGGCCTAATGACTTTATGGTTTTGCTCAGTTGTTGAGCTTCCCAGGAGGTCACTCCTAGGAGTGCTCCCATGCTAGCACACTTAATTTTGGATTTTTCTAATGAAATTCTACAATTACACCAAAAGACGTCTCGATGTTTAACGGTTCGACTTCGTTCTACTTAAGAGATTTCACATTCTCCCTCACTTAAGTAGTTGATGTCTTCGTGAGTTTTCTTACCCAAAATCATTCATCAGCTAGGTAGGATTCTACAGGTGCCTCCTTATATATTCAAGAGGTGACTCTCACCATATAGCATTTTTCTCTCATTTTAGGTTAAAGGGGTGGCTCCCATGGCATAATGCTTTGGTTTGTATGACACTTCGTTCCCATCTTCCGCCTGGTATAATGCTCTTATACCATTTGGAACAACTCGAATCTCACTCGTGAATGTATTGTTTGCTTTAGCCTGATGGTCTCATAGTTTTGCCTTATTGATGCAACTTTCCAGGTCACCTATTCTAAAAGTGCTTCGGCACAATCACACTTAACTTTGGATTTTCTATCAAAATCCCACGATTACTCCAAAAAGACGCCTTGATGTTTAAAAGTTCAGTTTCGCTTAAGTGGTTTCATAATCTTCCTCACTTAAGAAACCAACGTCCTCTTCAGTTTCCTTAACCCATAATCATCAACCTAACATACATTTATATTTTCAAAGAGGTATAATGCTTAGATACTACTCTGCCACATCTCGGGTCTAGAAGGCGGTACACATCAACAATGTAGGGCATAATAAAAAGATGTTAACCTGTTTTGTATTATCAAAAGAAAGACTTGTACAAAAATACTAATAAAAATAATTAAAAAAATATATTTTATTTCATTTTATAAATAAGAGTCATATAAGTAAAGAAAATAAAGAAATATTTGAAAGAAACTGAAATAACAATAAAAAAAATAATTACTCAGACCCAAAGGGAAAATCCAAAAGCTAAAACAAAACTAAAAAGGTACCCAAATATAAATATTGACTAGTTAGTTTGAGTTTGACCAATCAAACTCAGTAAGTGTTATTTATTATAGTATTGATGCGCCCTTTGTCGTTAGGGGCATTAATCCTTATTATTTGTACCGAATTTATAGTTAGCTTGCAGGATTGCCAGTTTTGCCCATTTTACTTAATATATATTTTTTTTGCACTAGTTGTAGGATTTATTTGTTGCTCATAATGAAATAATTAGATGGCTTATTTTATTGCTGCAAATTTTTTTTTGCATATTTGATTAAATCATGCAATCATAATTTTATCTTTTTCTTGCGCTTTACCTCTCTAAAATTGCATGTAAATTAATATCATATCAGTGGGTTTTCATGAGATTGGTGCCTACATTTTTTTTTGTTCATGGTATTGTAGAAAACAACTATATATAACTATAATTATATATATTTAAATATTTATATGAAAGTGCATGTGTTCAAACCACTCTTATTCATGATCATAAGTATGTGCTAATACTTTTTGCGAATTTCATTATGCATATAATAAATTATACCTTTTTATTGTTTATATTTCATTCCCTAGCTCCTTACCTTTTATTTTTTAATAATGAGTTGTTATTTACTGAGTTTGATTGATCTGAGAATTTTATTATGCATATAATAAATTATACCTTTTTATTTTTTATACTGCATTCCCAGTTTCTTACCTTTTATATTTTAATAATGAGTTGTTATTTACTTAGTTTGATTTGTCAAACCTACCTGTTAATATTTTTATATAGCAGGTTTATTCAGCCAATTGCAGGACTATCTATGTCGAAGCTGACTTTCCAGCTTTAGATTTTTTTATTTATTTTTAGTTTCATTTTAATTATTTTTTTTTTTTTCATAGTTTGGGTTGCTTTTTCACTATTATTATTAAATTTTCTTTCAGTTATTTTTTTATTTCCTTCAATTGTATCAATTGTATGATTCTTATTTATGAAAATAAATAAAATTTATATTTTCTTGCTTATTTTCACAATTTTTTCTATATAATTCTTTCTTTTGAGATTATAAAACTTATTAAAATCCTTTCATCATGTTGTACATCGGCGGGGTGTGCCGCCTTCTGAACCCTGGTGTGACATTATTTCTTGATTTTGGTGTCTCATCCTTGCGTAGGGGCCACACTAATCTTTTTTATATCGTTCCATTATTATCGTTCCTAACCCCTTAAGTAGAATGAAGTTAAAATCTTAAACATCGAGACGTTTTTTAGTGTAATGGTGAAATTTTGTTTGAAATTCTAAAGTTAAGCATGCTAGCATGGGAGTACTCCTATGATGAATGAGCTCTTGGGAAGCTACAACAACGGGGCAAAACCATGATGTCATTAGGCCAAAGTAGACAATGCCTTGATGGGTGAGAGTTCGGGTTGTTACAAATGGTATTAAAGCATTACACCATTTTGAAGATAAATATGTCTGCCTGGTGGATGATTCTAAGTTGGGAGAATTGGTGAGGATGTTGGTGCCTTAAGAGGGGGAGATTATGAAACCCCTTTAAGTAGAATGAAGTTGAACTTTTAAACATCGAGGCATCTTTGTGTTGTAACGGTGGAGTTGAGAATGAAATATGAATTTGTGAAGAGATTTGGAAGTTGATGACTATCAACAAAGGGTGATGGGCATGGGGGAGTTGAGAGTGAACTATGAACTTGTGAAGAGATTTGGAAGCTAATGACTATCAATAATCATCGCTCACCACTTTTAGTAGTTATTATACAAAAAGTATTATCATATGACTGTTATAATCCAATTATTATCTCCGGGCAATGATCTAATCATTGTCACTTAATTGATGTCAACCAACTACCCATGTTATAACAACTAAAGGATAATCAAATATTTATAGTTTTCTAATATTGTCTTCTCTATTTGAGGAGAAGAATGAAGGTTTGTAATATCAATTATATAGTGGATTATTTTGATTGTGATGTTGTGGTTTTCTTTCTTTAAACTTTTATTTAAAAATCTTATTATTTCTTATCACTTTTATTTGTATGTGGTGGTTAACTTGATTTTTCTCTACCATTGAAAATTCTATAGCACAAAAAGTTTGTTGTCATCTATAGGAAAATTTTCCTGCACTTTA
Organism: Phalaenopsis hybrid cultivar; assembly: GCA_002079205.1. Lineage (NCBI taxonomy): Eukaryota > Viridiplantae > Streptophyta > Magnoliopsida > Asparagales > Orchidaceae > Phalaenopsis > Phalaenopsis hybrid cultivar. The sequence goes on along the minus strand of JXCR01145010.1, from coordinate 88,471 downwards.
CAAGCTGTCATTCAATTGCTGGTGCTTATATATTAGATCTTTTCATTTCAATATTCAAAGATATTATAACCAAAATTTTAACCAAGCACATCTTAAATAAGCTTAAGTTTCCCCGTAGGTTCATCCTTAAAGGATCGCATATGCTTGATGAAGGATAATTAAGCTTGAATCTTCTAACTTTTAAAAAACGGTGACAGATAGAGGATAGCATTGCAATATGGTGGATATCATTAATCACAAATTAGGGTGATCAATTTCAATGTGTTAATGTGTGGTCTCTTTGCTATCATATTGAATTCTCTCCGCCATTACAATTAATCCAAAACTTTTTGGCACCACTAACTCATCACTTGTGCTATTTGGCCAACTTGTAATCCTCTACCATCTTTAATAGAATTAAACATGCCATGTTTTATAGATATTTGTGAAATTTTTCTACATGAATTGTGATATCCTATTCATGATTTGAATAGGTCATATCAACACTTAGCTTTTTGAGAACTCTCTAAAGAACTTCTCTTAGAATCTTATCATAAGTTTTTTCTAAATCAACAAAAATCATAGTAGAACCTCCTTATTATTTCTATACTTCTCCATTAATTCTCAATAAATGTATTGCTTCCAAAGTAGACTTGCCCGTCATAAATCCAAATTGATTGAGACATTAAACTATTTCCTCTATAATTTGCACACTCTTGTGCATCATCTTTACTTTTAAAACTATGGATACTGGCACTCTTCCTTCACTCCCCAGACATCTTTCTAACTTTTAAAAACACATATAAAAATTTTATTAGGCTAAGAAATTCCTAAGTTTCCTAAACATTTTCACGTTTATGGGGATACCATTAGGTTATGATTTAGCACCCTTCATTTTCTCTAAAATCTTCTCGACTTCTATTTTACTAGCGAGGTGATTAAAAAACTATTGTAAAGATATTAAGATGACTAAGGTTGATTGTATTTCAATAATCTTCATTGAATAGCTCATCAAAATATCTCACTCACATATGTTGAATATCTTCATCTAAAAAAATATTTTTTTGATTTTCAGTCTTAACACATGAACTAAATTTTTACTTACCTTTTTGTTTGACTAGCTTATGCATATATCGTTGACCCTATTTAGTATCTGATTTATTATAAAATTTACTAAAAACAGAATTTTTCAGCATCACAAATTGTTTTCTTAGATTATTTATGGGCCAACTTATATTTCTCCCAGGTTTTTAAGCTTTTACATTTGAACCAATTTTCATAACAATTTTTAATATTCTATCTTTTCTTTCACATTGTTATTCTACCATCATTTTTTATTTATAAAAGCTTTTTCTTTTGATTCTCCAAGTATATCTTTTGCATCTTATTTAATAGTGTTTGTTATTTTATTCCACATAACATTAGGCTTTTTTTATGAATTTCTTAAATCTTAATATTTTGAAGTTTACTCATAAAAATAATTTTATTTGTCTTTTAAATGCCCCAATCTAATTTTATAACAATATTTCACTATAATTTTTATCTTCTAACCCTTATATATGTATGCATATGCATACATACACACATATATATATATATATATATATATATATATATATATATATATATATATATATATATATATATATATATCATGTATGTATATATATATATCATGTATGCATGTATGCATGCATGTATGGATGCATGGATGTTTGTATGTATGGATGCATATGTATGCATGGATGCATGCATGCATGCATGCATGCCTTTTAGGGTTTAGGGTTTACTGTATGTATGTCTAGTATGTATGTATGTATGTATGTATGTATGTATGTATGTATGTATGTATGTATGTATGTATGTCTGTATGTCTGTATGTATGTATGCTGTATGTATGTATGTATGTATGTATGTATGCATGCATGTATGTATGGATGTATGTATTCATGTATGTATGTATGTCTTTTAGGGTTTAGGGTTTACTGCTTGTCTGTCTGTCTGTCTGTATGTATGTATGTATGTATGTATGTCTGTATGTCTGTATGTCTGTATGTCTGTATATGTATTTATGTATGTATGTTTGTATATGTATGTATGTATGTATGTATGTATGTGTGTGTGTGTGTGTGTGTATTAACTTTTATGATATTGTCTTTCAAACTCGTATCTATAATTACACCTACATCATTTCTACTATAACTCTTACCTAAATATAAAATTTTGAATTCAAAGCTATTAATCTCCCTTGTCTTTTCCCCAACATATTAGTATGTTGATTGCATAAGATATTTTTTTTCTCTTGAACCATAATTTATACTTTTTTATTAATTTACATATGAGCATACATATATATGATGTTCATATCCTAATATTTGTTTCATGGTCAAACTTCTTTGTCCACATCCATCCATAATGTGGAAACTTTGTTATATTTAACGCAACACTCGGGCACCAGTGTGGCGGGCCTTGCACACTTTTCACGGTATACATATCATACAACATGTCATTTTCATGAGACGCCCTAACATATACACAATGATTTAAATGATACCTGTAATAATTTATATTTTATTGGATCCATTCATATAACTAATAGTATGCTCATATCTTTTCTTAAATAAAGTATTAGCAATAATAAAATCACAAGCCAAGGAAAAATCCAATATGAATACGTCATTCATTAGTCACTTCAAAATTGTTGTCAGCATGATTAATTTGAAAATCATCCACCACTCTACCAACATGTCCATTTAAATCTTTATCCAATAAAAAAATTTTCTTCAAAAAATATCCCTTGTATTAATTCTTCTAAATCATTCCAAGATTTTTTTTAAACACATATCTAAATCTAATTAAGAAGCATAACCACTCATAACATTAAAAATCTTGGTATCAACAACATCTTTTAGGACTATAATTTATCTCCAATTCTTTTAGCTTTTATAATATTATTTTTCAAACTCTTATCTATAATTACACCAACATTATTCATAGTATGACTTCTTCCTAAATACCAAAATTTAAAACCAAAGCTATTAATCTCTCTGGTCTTTTCTCCAACATATTTAGTTTCTTGATTGCATAAGATATGTATCTTCCCTTGAACCACAATTTCTACTAATTCTATTAATTTACCTATGAGAGTATCTATATTCTAAGTTCATATTCTAATATTAGTTTCATGGACTAACTTCTTTGGCCATGTTCATCCATAATGTGGGAACTCTGCCTTATTTTACGCCACACCCGAACGTCGATGTAACGGCCCTTGCGCACTTTTTACTATATTCAGATCATACAATACGTCGTTTACATGGGACGCCCTAACATTTTCACAATGATTTAAATGATATATGTAATAATTTTTATGCTGACAGTCAACTATCAAACTTAACCCTCCACTTTTCGCTTTCCGGCTTGGTACCCGACAATTAGTGTTAGATGGAGCACATATTTTATAACATGAAACACAGGAAAGAATAAGGTTGGATTTGATTTCGCTTGAGTGGGCTTAGTTTTATGGTGGTACTAGATCATATAGATCAAACTCTCAAGTATGATAATCGTCATATAAACATCCAACACATCAATGCAGACTAGTTTGTACTAAAATAAAGGAATTTAATGATAAAAGGGCCGATGTTATTCAATGAAGAAAACATATTCTACATTTGTTTAAAGTTGAGGAAGCCTTGATGTACCCGCATTCTTTGGTTCTATTAGGCTTTTGCTTTTATATCAAGATTAATGGAGATATTGTTTAAAGTGGTTAGTATGGTGAAGGTTTACTGGTTGTTTGTGAGTACGTAGGGTCGATTAGTAATGGTTAGGAAAAAATGTAAAGGGGTGATGGAAGGTGTGAGGGAGTGAAATTACCGCAAAATACTTGAGCTAATAATAAAAAATATCAACTTCATATGCTTAACAAAGAAAAAAGATAGGTTGAAGTCACCAAACTAACAACCTCAAGAGTCAAACCACCTTGCTGATTTCTCAAAGAATATTTTTTCTCAATTTAGTTTTGCTAGAATTCTTCCTTGCAGAAGTTCTTACAACTTTAAGACCATTATGTACATTAAAAATCTCAAAACAAAGAGAAGAAAAGGAGTGGTAGCAGTCCTAACAAAGTGGAGGTGGCACCTTACAAGGTTACTTGAAATGTGGAGGTTGGGGTCCGCATTTGCAGGTCTTCATGCATGGGTATTTTGCTACTATACATGGGGATAACACCTTCGGAAATTAATTATTATCTTTTTGCTTGTTCATATAGCTTGAGCCATTTTTCCAATGCACAACCTTTTCTTTTGTTGAACTTGATGGATTCGGTCGCATAACCATACTATATCCAAAACATTAAAACTAACTACTATATAATGTCAAAATTGCTAACATTAAAAAAAAAAAAAAAAGTGAATCAATTAAATAAATTCTTCATGGATATGATGCATCAAATAGTTTCTGTATCTTCTTTATTACTGATTGTAAATGCTCCAAAAGTATTTAAACAATAACAAATGAAATAGAATTTGCAAATTCACGCGTCACAGATTGCTTCTCAAAATTTTGTTTAAGCTTATTATTGTTTTTCTGTCAATTTTTTCTATGTTTATTATAGTTTTTTATTTTATCTATTTAAAATGCTAAATGCTTCTTGCAAAATAATATTAAATGGATGTTTATCCACCAGTGAATTCTTTTTATGTATTGTAGTAGCACTAAATTGTTTAAAATGAACTACAAAACTTTTGTACGTATATTTGAAACCATATCATAAAGAGCTGTGCAGATTTCCATCACATGTGAATATGAAGCTTAGTTTCTGGATGAGAATCCAGCACTTCAACTGACCATTTGTTTTCTTTCATTATCCTATTGTTTGGACCAATTTTTTTCCTTTCATTATTCTAGTTTTTGGCTGTACGTTCTACAATATTATGCTTTAGCAGGTGTATGTTTCACATGTAAATGCAGGATATTCTAGACCTGGGAAGGTTTGCTTCAGTCCCTGTTGTGAATGGTCTGACTGACTACAACCACCCCTGTCAGATAATGGCTGATGCACTTACAATAATTGAGCATATTGGCCAGCTGGAAGGTACAAAGGCGAGTTACTTTTGAACTCTCTAGAACTCTTGGTACTTATTAGTTCTGCAAATAACAATGTCTCTAGCTTATTTTGAAGTTTTATACATGATAAACTGATGATAAGCGAAGGAAGGTGTTGGTGGTATATGTGAAGGCAAGGGGATGATGCTTCACCACGTTTATTTATGGAAGCGGATTTATGGAGTGAATGCATACTAATTATATTATGAATATAGTTTACCTAAATATTTTAAAACGATCAATTTGCCCAATATACAGATGAAGAAAGCATCAACTAATATGTGATTGAATGATGGCATGTTAAGAGCGATGTTGCCTTTGCTGATATTGGGGACCCAAAATGGTTTGAACCTAAGCCAGAATATGTAAGAAATTAATTTGTGGAAATTCAAGAGAGAATTACTTTCTTCATTCATCTTTAAACCAAAATATAAATAAAATTTTACATGTATATTACACAATTCTTTTGTATTTAAATATCTAAGACCTAAAGATCGGTATTTTTATGTATACTACTGTAGTGTCATCTTCACATCAAAATATATGTATTGAAAGATGCATTTCACTTAAAAAAGTTGTTAATAATAGCAATTTTGATGTAACTATTAAAGTTCAGATATTAGATGCGTAAATAAGAACTGTGTGGTTTGTATCTAAATCATCCTAATATAAAATATAATGTCATGGACAACTCATTAAAATTGACATATAAAAGAGAATCACCTAAACTTCTATGCAAAACGCAAATTCATCTTATAGTATTTTTCCAATTTATTTTCTAATACAACTTATAGCCATTTAATGGTAATTACTCTATTAACACAACAAATAAAAAATAAATAAATAATTTATAAGTCAAATCTTTTACTGTTTACATTTGAAGTTTAAAATGCTTATTTCATGAGTTTATCCATATATTTTTGAACTAGAATTTGAATTTCATTCAATTATATTTCCTTTATGGAACACTTTTTTAGTTAGTCTTATTTAGTTCAACATTGCATGCCTGGAGAAATCATAGTTTGAATTTGAATTTTTTCCCAATAATATTTCTTTTTGTACAACTCCTTAATTTAAGCCTTCAAGTTTTGATTGAATTTTATTACATGGATGTGCTCCAACTTGAATTTGAACTTGAAGGATGTGCCACCTATTATGTAGGTGAGAGAAATAAATGTTAAAATTTGCTTTGGCTTCCTCTTGGTAGGCTGGGCCAATCTTGTAATTGTTATAAAAACCATAAAATCTTCATGCCAGTTCGATGAAGACAATAATGCCACTTTTTTATTACAACATAAGCCTTTGAATATAATTTAAAATTTTCTTTTGCTTTGGAAAGCTCATAGAATAATGATAATGAATGAATTTTTTCCTTTTTCAAAGATAGTTTTCTTGGAAATTTGTATCCTTATTCTATATCTACTCCCCCATTCTTCAAGAATTTTTTGATTGTAGATTTGCTTAAACCAGTAGATGCCTTGATCTTGACTAAGAAGAAATTGAATTTTATTTATTAAAATAAAATTAAGTTAGAAAGCAAAATACTACTAAAATTTAAAATGGGAGGGATATTTCCTTTTTATCTCAAGAAAAAATGTTTAATTTAATAATTTTTTAAAAAAGGTTGCTTCAGATTACCAAACTAAGGAGTAACATACGATGTTACATACCTTAAGTTCTTGAAAAGAGAAGAAAACAAGTTTTAAAGTGTAATAGAAAAGTAGCTACTGAGAAATTAAAATTAAAATAAGAAATAACCCTTGAAAAAGAGAGAGAAGACACCAAGCTATTTTCACATTCAGTGAAATAGATTTACTTTGGATCTAGCTCCAAAATGATAGAAGATGAAAAGTGTGCCTAAAATATTAAAATGGATGGGATAATTCTTTTTTATCTCAAGAAAAAATATTTTAATTTAATAATTTTTAAAAAAGGTTACTTCACATTACTAAATTAAGGAGTAACACATGAGATCACATACCTTACGTTTTTGAAAGGAAATCAAGAAAAGAAGTTTTAATGTGTAAATAAAAAGTAGCCAATGAGATATTAAAATCAAAATAAGAGTTAATCATTCCAGAAAGTCACCAAGCTATTTTCAGATTCAGTGAGATAGATTTTCTTTAGCTCTAGCACCAAAATATGAAACGTGGCAGGGTTGGGATGCAAGCTAAGTGGTAAAGGCTCACCAAAATTATTTATGGAGAGCGGACTATGGTAGTGATGCCATGGTGAATTAACTCTTTTAATTTTTACCATGAATACCGGTATATTCATGAGTCATCCACTATTATATGAGTGATGGCAACCTCAATCAACCAGGTGGTTGAATGAAAACGTGCTATTAGTGAACCTTTGTCATGATGGAATATGGGTAGAATCTAACTCTAAATTTGTTGGAAATGAATTGGTTGACCGTCAAGATATCACCTCATGAACCATCTAAATATGTTGGAAATGAATTGATTGACCGTCAAGATATCAACACATGAACTATTGTGTAAATAAATTGGAAGTTATGGAAGAGAGGGCAATGGCTTTATCATTCATGATTGGAATAGGATATAAAATATTATTTCATAAGCAGCTTACCAAATATCCATCCATATTGTCGAAATCTATCTAATCCTAACTCACAAGTAAAATCTGAAGGCACCTTACATAATTTACGCAAACTTCTTTTTAATAAAATGCTTTCAGATATTTATAGTTATTTTATGGTAATTATATGAGTAATATAATTCAATAAATTTTTTTATTGGTCCGATCATATAATCCATCCATTTGAATTTTAGAGTGCTAATTTCATGGGGTTGGTTAGGTGCTTTTTAATTTCAGTTTTTAAATTTTTGTCCATTAATGCCTATTTTCGATGGTGATATAAATGGGGATGCTAATAGTAGAATTCAAGCTGGTTGGTTGAAGTGGAGGAATGCTTCGGGCCTTGTATGATAGAAAGTACCGCTTAGTCTGAAAGGAAAATTTTATAAGATGGTGAGACATGCAATGTTCTATGGCACTGAATGTTGGCCTTTAAAAGAAAAGCATGATACTATGTTAAGTGTTGCAGAGATGAGAATGATTAGGTGGATGAGTGGTTTTGCACTTGTAGACAAAATGCGAAATGAATTTATCCGTGATAGGGTTGGTGTAGCTCCAGTGACGGTCAAAATTAGAGAGTCGTCTTAGATTGTTTGGTCACATTAAATGTCGACCATCTGGTGATCCAATTAGGAGAGTATATGTTTTAGATTTAACTTACGTTAAGAAAGACAGAGGTAGACCTAGGAAGACTTGGGCTTATTGTATAAAAAATGATCTTAATTTATTAGAAATAAATGAAAATATGACACTAAATAGGTCGCAATGGAGAAAAAAGATTCATGCAACCGACCCACTTAGTGGGACTAAGGCTTTGTTGTTGTTGTTGCTGTTGTTGTTGTTGTCTATTAATGCCTATTTTGTTTTTCTCCTTACTTTATTTATCGCATAGCCAAAATTTTTTTTCCATGTTGGATTCTTAATATGAATTTGAATTTCTTTCATTAATGTTTCGTTTTTTGTATAACTCTTTAATTTAAGTGTTGATTCAAGTGTGTGTTGAATTTAATTTATCGGATGGGGATGTCTCAACTTGAATTTGAACTTGGAGGCTCCACAAATTATGTTGGGGAAAGAAAAATTTTGAAATTATTTTCACCTTGAAGTCAATATATATCAACTGGAGCCTTTGGGAATAATTTAAAACTTCCTCTTGCTTCTTAAAGTTCGTAAATAATGATAGTAATTACGCTTATTTTCTTAAATATGATTTCTTGAAAGCTAACATCCTTGTTCTATGTTACAGATCGTCTATGTTGGGGACGGAAACAATATTGTGCATTCATGGTTAATGTTAGCATCCGTTGTCCCACTTCACTTTGTGTGTGCTTGTCCAAAAGGCTTTGAACCTGATGAGAAGACTGTTGAGAAGGCAAGGAGTGCTGGTATCAGCAAGATCGTGATAACTGATAATCCAAGGGAAGCAGTTGTGGGAGCTGACGTAGTCTATTCTGACGTCTGGGCTAGCATGGGTCAAAAGGAAGAGGCTGCTTTTAGAAGGCAAAAATTCCAAGGATTCCAGGTACCATAACGTAAACCATACTGCTTTCAGATGTCAACATTTTAAAAATTTCTCTACCTTTACCTTTTTGCAAAACGCAAGGGTTTATTTAGCATGGATCTAACCAAGAATTACTTCTTTTAAACCTTATTGAGTCTGGCTCCAGACTGCAGATTAAGTTCTCAAAATACTAACTGATACAATCTCGATATTCATTGAGAATGTTTTGAGCGTTCTGCAAAATTTCTCGTGTTGCTATCTTATGATATCTTATGTCCGTCTGCAACCGACACTTACATCCTCCTATTTATAGAATTTCTCAGTCTCAATCATATTATTCATTCGTGTTCGATTATCACGGTTTTTCCTATCTCATGATATCTTATTGAGGCATGCCTTGTTGAGGTTTTTCCATCCACTTGACACTGCAAAGAGGATGAATTTTCGAGTTCCTTCCATGGCGTCTGATCTTAAATTTTCTTATAGGTTGATGAAGCCATGATGGAACTGGCGGGCCCTAAAGCCTATTTCATGCATTGCCTCCCCGCTGAGAGAGCAGTCGAGGTTACAGATGGTGTCATGGAAGCTCCCAACTCCATTGTTTTCACGCAGGCTGAAAATCGGATGCACGCTCAAAATGCCATTATGCTGCACCTGTTTGGTTTTTAGAGTTTTTTTTTTCACATCTACTGTTTATTCTTCAGTGGGTGCAAGTTATGAGGTGTAGTTGTTTAAGAGCTCGTTCAGACTTAAAAGTCAGGGGACATGTATCTTGTCATCATTTGTTTGCTCCATGTTTTCTGGTGGTGGTCTCTGCTGTTGCTTGATAATTTGTGAAAATTATTTAATAATAATAAGGTTTTGCTTATTTTTTTCAGATGTGCATACCGATGTTCTGGTTCGGTACTTTACTCATATATATGTATTTTTTTAAAGTTGGGTGAAATTTAATCCTAAATTTACGGATGCATCTTCAACCCCTGCAGTTGAGACAAAGCATTACTGATTGGTCGAAGGGCAGCAAATTACTTGAGATATGCTATAGTTATGAAACGCATTTTTTAGTACCTTCTAACAAGAAGGCAGCCAAACTCGTCTCTGGTAATGATTTCGGCATGGTTGGGCTTTAATAATGATGCAGCTTATTCTGCATTTTTCGTCCGCGTGCGGTTAGCCTGGCGTCTGTCCAGCTCTTTCGGGTTGAGTGTGTAAAAATGGATGTTCGCTCAAACGGAAAATTGATGGTATTTTGTTAGAGAATAGTATAAAATTTGAAAACATTAATACTGTGAAGTTTTCAAATAGTTTTTTCTTTTATTTAATCTTGCTTAAAAATGTACTATAAATTTTATGTGTTTGCCTATTATATTATACGTTTGTATTATTTAAATAAATTTATTTAATTTGTTAATGGTTTATATGGAATTATGAAGTTTTTTTTTTATTTTATAATTTTCATAGAAAGAGAGCTATAAATTTTTAAAAAATAAATATAGTAAAATATCATAAATAAATTCTATTTAAAATATTTAAATAAAAAGAGCTTCAAATTCAATAATTTTTTTAAAATAATTTTATTATATTTACTTTTTTTTGGTCATGTATATGATGAATTACTTCTAGCCAATTAAGTTAATGTCAAATTGAATTTTGAAAAAAAATTATTCATTTAACTCTAATTAATATAATGAATTAATTTGAAATTGATTTTTCTCTCCTAATTGTTATAATATTTTTGAGAAATATTTTAGTTAAATTTAAATATTTAAATATAGAAGAAAATGATTTTCTATCTTTTAAAGTATGACAAAATATGCGTATACTTTTGGGGTAGATTCAAGCAAAAGGAGAGCTATGAAACAAACTCGCAAGCTTATTTTCAAGAAGACTTGACAAGATAAGATTTAGGATGAACACAACAATCAATCAAAAGCTTTGAGATATTATGTCCCTATCTTTAAAAATTTCAGAAGGAGCCAAGGCTTCTAGCTTTCTTGAGTCTTCAAATATATATTATGCTTTTAACTATAATAGTCAGTTCAGCCAAGTATGTAAAGTTTACCTTCTTTATTTATCTCTCGTTTATCCTTAGAAATTTTTTTTTTGTGTGTGTTAGCAAGATTATAGCATAACCCACTAACAAATTAAGATCCATCATTCTTTTAAGAACAATGAGCATAAATCTATACCAAAACCTTGAAGGGACACTTGTTGATTTAATGAAAGATCTAGCAAAGATTAAATTAGAGAGCGTAAATTGAGGGTGTCTTTTGTGAAATGGAATGTCAAGACTTTGTTAAAACATTGCAAATCACTAAAATTAAGGAGTGATTGAATTGCCTGATCTAAAACATCTTAGTTTAGCAACCGAGGATGGCACATAGGGCACAAGGCATACAATTATAAGAGAGCATTACTTTAGTCTCGAGGAGATAAAAATCGGGAGCACATGCATTGCTATCCTTGGAAAATAAATACTATTTGGAGTTAGAGAGATAAGTGTTCACCATAGATTCTCACTGATTTTAAGGGAAAGTAGAAAAATGAGAACATAATTAATGGCACTCTTAATAGAGAAATTATTGAATTAAGTCCCTAACCAGATAGATATCCCTACATATAGGCTTATCAATGTTTTCTAGACTTGACCATCAACATTAATTATTTTAAGTAATCTTTCTCCCTTCTAGACTTGACCATAAACTTCAAGGAGTCTGTCATGAGTTGATTTTTTTTTGCCATGTTTAAGGATGATCATTTCATTTGTTAACTTTGAGAAAATATATATAACTCAATTTTCCAATGCCTTGCTCCCATAAGAGAGCTCATTGGCTCTATTAAGAAACTGTAAAGAGCTGAGCGAGTCATTGAGAAACCTCATCACAAAGTTTTAAAGAGATGCTTGAGTTCAAAGGTCCAGAGTTGAAAGTGACTCAAAGAATCTTAACCTAAGGTATTCATTAGAGGCCATCTTGCTATACACTTTTTCTATAATAACCAAGAGCATTATGAGTTACTAGAACTCACCAATCAGTGTGCTAGTGAAAAAGAATACAATGATTAAACTAAAGAAACTATCACTTAGTTAACTCCTTAAATACGTTTGAGTGATGAAGATCAGACCACCTCTTTATGAATAACATCATCACTCTAAACTTCATGATTAGAAAAGTTTGTTCTTGACACATACAATTACCTCATTAGCCCCAACAAGTGCACTACTGATTGAGTTGAGTGTTGACTTCAAAAGGATGGAGAGGTCACACAGCTGCCACTTACTTGTAAATTCACTTTTATCACCCTATTATGAGCATTTATGGCCAAATTAATTAAATTCATTCAAAATAAAAAGTACTTTAATTACCCTTAACTAATAAGAGCCAACATTTATCAAAAAGATATGATAAAATATTATGCATTCCATGGGGATCATGACCATGACATTGAGGGTTATTGAAACCTCAAGAAACTAGTGTAAGGATAAAAATAAAGTTCAAAATAATCCATCATGGATAGCTTGAGAGTGAAGAGATAAACCTATCTCAACCAAGGTTTACAAAACCTGATCGAACTGACTAGTTTGACCATGAGCTAGCCGGAGGTCCAGTTTTAGTTGGCCTAAAAATCATCCTTGCATTAAACCATAATGAACTAGTTGGAATTGACGGTCCAACCGTTGAACTGGTTGGAACTGATGGTCCAAATGTTGAACTAGTTATTTTTTTGTTACTTCTTGAGAGATATTTTTAGATTAAAATACTTGATTGCTAGTATTCTTGTAGTAAAAGTGTATTGTGCAAATTGATTTATTTTTGTTTTAATTTATAAACACATTCGCTCACATTAAATGATTTGTTATAATTATCTAATTACTGCACATTTATGCAATTGTGTATTAAATATTGCAATTGTGTATTCAATATTATTTTTTTTCTCTTTTGATTACTTACAAATCTTTTTTATTTGATGGTAACTTTTTCTTATTTTTATTTCTTTCCAGAGAAATATTTGCTTAAAGTAGAGGAATGAAATAGTTTAATGAATCAACATTGTTGTCTTTTACAAAAGAAAATATTAGTCATTTAAATGAGTAGTTTAAGTTCACATATGATTTATATTTCATGATATACTTTATATACTACCCTTCTAAAAATTATTATGTTATTAAAGTTATATTTAATATATTTATATTTATACATTCAGCCGATTCAACCTCTACTTTAACCTCGACTCAACCGTTGAACCTTGGACCTCCATCTCTTTCGGTTCAACCTCCCATCCGGTTTTCAAAACCTTGATCTCAACATAAGTCATTAACATTGTTAGATTCATTTATGCATCCTTGATAGAATGAAAGAAGCTACTTAATGAGTTAACCTTAAATGATTGTGCTCAAGAAACTTAAACTTAGCAATCATGGTGTATGCATTAATTATATAACTCATCCCCATCATATTATTCAAGGTGAAAAACCATTAAATTAAAACTCCTATAATAATGTAATTATGTTCATGTCATTTATCACAATACATTTGAATGGTGGTATATTTATTATTATGAGGTACTCAACTAATGTAATGTTCAAAAGAATATTTAAGATAATGGCTATTGATAATAACCTTTTGTTGCAAAATATAAGCACACTACATGGATTCTTTGGGGATAGAATAGAACCCAAGGCATAATGTTTCTACTATTTTTATGGGAAAAGGTTTGTCAATCATTTTCTGCAATGACAAACTTTATTATATCCAATATCTTAGTGGCTTATAATGCAATAATTGGCTAATGTCTCAATACTTTTTGTGCTTTCAACTTGACATACTATATTATTATGAAATTTTTAATCTAAGTGTGAGTGATATGTGAGGAGAATAACCTCAATATTTTAGGATAAAATTTAAAGGTGATATGCAACATTTAAGAATAAAAGGTGCTTGGCATAAAACATCATTAAAATTTGAAGGCTCATGGAGGCTTAGGCCTTGGGATCTTAGAGGAAGAGGATCAAGTTATAATTAATGATTGCTTTACTTGAATCAACTTGTACTTTGATGTTAAGCATAAAGGTGAGTTAGTTACAACTTTAAAAGATCATACATTTTTGTTTTTCCAAATATAAAAACTTTGGGTCTTACTTATTATCATGGATCATAATCATACAAGCTCAGTACTTCTCTAGATTTTCTAGGGCCCATAACCTAAGCTAATCTATGTTATCAAAATATTATGACTAAAGTTGTATATTTTGATCATTATTAATATTAATGTTTATTGCAACATCCAATGAGGGTAATTCTATTTCAATGAATACCTTGGACCTAAACACCGATATGTAAAGCATAGAATGTTTGGGTTTATGGTCGGTTGCATGATATACCCATAATACCTTCAAGAGCTTATTATGCCACTTCTTATTAGAATGAAGAGTTTTGTTAGTATGGTTCACCAGAAAATTTTTAAAACTTTCACCAAGATATATATGAATTCTATTTATGTCCTTTTAAAAAACAATCTCTAACTCCAAAATGAAGGATTCATATTCTGTCTCGTTATTTGAACATGATTCTGTCAAGTTGTAAGAACAATAAATAATATCACACTATCAAAATATAGAAATTAAACAAATTTTGACTTTTATTTTTGGAAGAACTCTAATATGGACTTCTTTTAAAGAAGATGCTCCATCAAAGTATAACTCCCATTATAAGGAGTTAACTACCAATAAATCTCATTTGAGAGATCATCGTTAAAGGTGAATTAGTTGAAAGAAAATGAGTTGCTAAGTGTTGAACTCACTTTTGGTTGAGGTCCAGTTTTATCTTTAGAAGCTTAGGATCTCACCATAGGACTTTACTGTTGACTGTTTCTAGAAGACTAGTAAATGAACCCTCACAATTAGAAATTCTAAAACTCTTCTTTTCTCTTCTTAGAGTTGCACATGTTTGGTTCTAACCTCTAGCACATAGTAGGTGGAGTCAACAAGGGGGAACTTAGGATGAGTCCCTATAAGATTGTTTGGCCTTCGGGTTAGCCCTGGGTGGTGTGGTCTTGGTCAGGTCTACACATACACACACTTGCACTTGCACTGTCAACCTAAACCTAATATGCTTAACCTGGTTCCCTACTTCTTTTGAAAACTCATGTGGGTGGTCCGCCAGACCCTTAGCCCTAGTCTAGCGTTTGGCTAAGACCAACACATTGAGGATCCAAAATGGGTTTCCTTGTTCCCATGGCTCAATAGGGTGACCTCATGGTTAACATTCTCAATTGATCCCAATTTTGCCAAATTCCCAAATTTGACCCTTTTTTACCCCAACTTTCCTAAATTACCAAATTGCCCTAAACCCTAAATTTTCCAAAAATTCCAAAAATTACCCAAATTCTTAAAATCTCTTCAAAAATCATTTCAGATCATTCCAAATCAGTCAAGTTGACCAAAATACCTCAAATTTCCCTAAATTCCCCAATTAACCCCCAATTTCCACCAAATAGACTTCAATTCTCACCCAATTTTCAATTCTAAATCAAAACTCATCATATTCAATCCCAATTGAGACCAAAGCCAAGCTCAATTGAACATAATCTCAAGCCTAACTCCAACCCTAATCTCAAAATCCCTAATTTTACCCTAAGAACCAAATGTCACCAAATTTAGCTCCATAACCTCTCAATTTCTAACAAATTGACTTCCAAATGCCTCATAAAAATCTTCTACATCAAATTAGCCCATCAATTGAACCAAATCCAAACTCTAGCCCAATTCAAACCAAAGTCTAGCCCAAATGCCCCAAAATTGATCATGAGCCAAAATCCACTGAATTAAGCCTCCCAATCAATTCAAAATTACCCAATTCTTTTTCAAAACTTCTCACGACAATCATCCACAAGAAATTGATCAATCACTTGACCAAATTCTTAGCCCAAACCCAACCTAGACCCAACTTTAAATTGAAACCCAAATTTTGAACAAAATCCCCAAATTAGACCAACCCCATTCAAATTAACCAAGCCATGGTCACCACAACCAGCTTTAGAGTCCTAGGAACCAAGCTAGACCCACCTAGCCCAATCTAGTTGAGCCATGGACCAAAATTTCCTTAATTTTGGGGATATCTTCCCATTTTCAGTTAAACCAATAAGGATCTTTGCCACCAGCCATCAAGCAGCCCAAAACATCACCATAAAACCCCCTAGCTCACCTGAACCACCTAGCCACCAGCTCAACCCTAGCCAGCAGGTCTAGTTGCTGGAAAGCACCAAAATTGAGGGCCACCTCAAGCCTTAAACTCAAATTTGAGTTAACTGAGTTGGATCACCCCCTTTGGTCACTTGCACCTTTCTTCCCTCCAGATAAGCAACTCTTTTCACTTGTTGGCCAGCCCCGGTGGCCACTATGGCCTTACATACTTTAACCCCCCCACCAAAATGATTGAACTGAACTTGTCATTTACACCTTAGGCTTTAGGACTGCTACTTTTCCAAGGAGCTTGGAGCTAACTTCAAGGGCAGCATTCTACAACCGTCAAGTGGATCTACAACAACAATCTCTTTATTAGAATTAAAAAAAAAATAAGCCATAGGATTTCAAGGTTGTTTGCGTAATGTAACATAAATCATCACTTTATCTTTAGGCCTTTGCACAATTATGTTGTGCAATTTAAGCCCTAACTCATTTTAGGACTCCAATGTTGTCATTTGTTACGACTTAAATTCTTTTATCTTCCAGGCTATTTTTATGACTGTATCATGCAAATGTAAGCCCTAAATAATAATGATTGGCAGGATAAAACACTTGATAATTTTCTTCAAGAAATTGAAGCCAAACCATAGGACAACTTGGAAAATCATTGAGATTTTCCTAAGGATCTGTGACAACCCCTATTTCTCTCCCCTCTGGGTTCTATAACAATGTTCCAAGTTTGAGCCTTTCCCATTTGACACTTCTTGATCCTATATTTGAAAAGTCCCACCCTTTAAAATTCCTTAAGACAATATTTTCTGATTTAAAACAAGAATTTTATTAGGTGACCTCGAGCATTTAAGATGTAATTAACTATAGGGGCTTGCCCTTATAAGAAACTTTAAGAACCCAACCTAATATAAATGCTATATAATCTTTTATATTAGATAGTGTAATTTGTCGGTCAACATACATGTTTCACAGACTAAAATAAATGTAATAATTTCTTTATTTTATTTAATTGAGCCTCACGGATAAGTGATATGTCTATTCCTCGGGATAGGTATGTCACTTATAGTGTGGTGCTTGTTTATTTAAACTATTGTCTATATAGGATCGGTTCAGTCTCATATTTTCAAAATTAAAATATTACTTTCCAAAATTTAAGATATATTATATTAAAAAAAATATCTTCTTCCCAATTTGGCTACTAAAAATTTTCTGGCGACTTCATTGGGGATTAGTTTCACTCTCCATTATGATCAGAAAGTCTTGTCTTCATATATCGATAATGTGTCCATGTTCCTCATGGACCAGATTACCCTTCTTCCATTGATATGCTTTGCTTATTTCTTTGTTGAGCAAGTACATTCAACTCTTTTGGATCTCAGGACCATCTGTTTAATCACCTTTAAACAGAGAGGTTTAGGAGCCTTTAGGATCTTATCTTTTGTGTGGGGTCAGACCCCTAATAGTTGTGCTGGTAGACTAGTTCTGCCTAGGCAATATGTGTTGTTAAGTTGGTCCTGTACTGAGTTCTAAACTTCACTTCTCCCTCATTTCTTTTGGGTTTGATTTGCTATTTTGCGAATCAAGCCAAGTTGTGACATCTCCTTAACCCCTTTTAGTTTTAAATGAAACTCTTTAATGCTATAATAACAAATAAACAATAAATTTGAGAATGAAAATAAGAAAGGACGTACCCTGTCCACAGAATGACCTTTATTAATTTTTTAGTGTTCGCACTGAAATTACAAAGTGATGATTGATACTAACCCTCATAACTTTTCCTTTAAAGCTGCTACGATGGCGTTTCATGCTCTCACTTTCTCATGTAGATTGCCAACTGGTCGCGATGCCTACAACATTGCACCAACAATCAAGTTTGAAGCTGGATTCAACGAATTTAAAGTTGTGCTTGGCAAGGCCTTATTCGTCGTCATAAAGGTTTCTGCTCCAGAAGTTCAAGAGTCATTTGTTGAGTTTGATCTGAACTATCCCCAGGAATTCCCTTCTTACAAGAAGGTGAAGATCGCTGCCGCCCCAACACCCGTTAAGTCTGTTGTCCCTGCATCCGTCCGCTCAAGCGTTGTTACAGCTAATGCTAACGGATTCACTGTTATCGTGCCTACCATACCAAGTGTTAAAGGAAAAGAAATTTTGATTGAATAAGATTCAATCGATGGGTTCACTACTCTGCCACCAGTATTTGGAGTTGGTTCCAATTCAGGGGTTAAGCCGTCGAACAAGTCAAAAATAAGAAATCAAAACCAAAAAATTCAGAGGGCTGCTAGGGCCCGGGCTATAGAGATAGCCTTTGTTGATGAGATTCCTCACCAGGAGGAACTCAGATTGCCCGAGGTTGGTCCCCTCTTATGAGGAAGTAGGTTTCATCCATTAATGGATACCATTAGGGATGAGAGCATCTATAGGATTGCTGCTGCTTTGCCGTCACCATAGGATCATAGTAGGGAGAGGCCCTCTTCTATCACCAAAGTTGGTACATTATTTGAAAGACTAGCTGCCAAGGAGGGGTGTATTGTCACTGAGTTGCTCAAGTGAGTGGGATGCGCGATCTCACCCCAGATGAAGAAAAAAATGTTGAAGGATATCAAATCTATCCAGCAGTTCCAGAAAACAGTTGAAGTGCCTCTAGCCCGTGTTCCAATCAGATTCTGGCTTGGGAGCCATGTTGATAGTTCTACCACCATCACAGATTCTACCATGGTTACTTTGAAGTCCGTTGAACATCGACTAGTCAAGTCACATCTGGGTAAAGGCATACCACCTACCACCTACCACCGATCATGAAAACTTCCCAAGGAAGGATAAAGGGAAGAGACCGTTACCAGTGTACTTGGTCTGCCTCATGCAGAGCATACTTCTCTTCGACATTTTGATGCCTCCTCTAAGACACCCCATCTTAAAGCATCAACGTCGATGAAGAGAGTGTGGTTAACCAAGGGCTTTGCACCAGTACATTCTAATGAGCCCGTAGAGAAATTTTGTGGAATGAAGCATAGGTCTGTTGTTCCAGAGGTTGTTACCGTCGTTGTAGATTCAGTCATACAATAGGATGATGTTCAAGAGAGTCCTCCAGATCTCAATATTCAGGTGAAAGTAATCGAAGAAAAGGTGGAGAAACTCAGAGCTGAGATTGCAGAATTGACTAAAGTGCGAGGGGTAGGTGTTGATGATGATGATGAAGATTTTTAATTCATGGATTATCTCAATGAGGAGTTCATAAAGATTAATTTCATTGAAAATAGGGTCGCTACATCTGCACGTGATGCTCCACTTTTGGGTGAGGAGAATGTCATAGATGACTTGTAAAGGGCTATTCAACTAAGACATGAATAGATCATATGAATGGAGAAAAAGATGCAAGAGATGGCTGAAACCATGACTACCATGGCTAGAGTACACATGCAGTCTCAATCATAGCAATTAGCTTCAATAGAGGTCAATCAACCTGAAGTTGTGCATAGTACAAATGATAGAAGGGAGTTCATTTCTGTCAGTAGAGATGAATTTCAAAAGAAGGATTCAGTCCAAAGTTTGGTATTAGAGAAAGACCTTACCCGAAGGAATTTGTTGCCGTGCCTTACCCCATGAGCTTTGTGTCACCAAATTTCAAGACGTTCAATGGAACCAAAAATCCCTGTAAGAATATAGCCCACTTCAGAGCCAGTTATTGTAATGTTGGAGGCAATGAGCGTCATTATTCCATCAGTTCATCAGAAGTTTATCAAGGATAAAATGTGACTGGTATGCAGAGTCACCGAATAGATCAGTAATGACATTTTTCGAGTTGGAGCACTTATTTGTGAAGAGGTTTGCCGAAGAGCAACACCAATTCACCATAGGAGATCTCATGGTGGAATGACAAGAGCTTAACGAGACCTTGGTTGACTATATCTTGAGGTGGAGAAAGTTGAGCATGAAGTGTGAACCTCAGCTACAAGTACAGCATGTGATTGAGATTCTACTCAAAATCATCAATGGAATAGTGGCTTTCATGCTCAAGGGACTGACAATTAAATGATTCAAGAAATTACTCAACAAGGTCAACAACTTGCAGGTGGAGGTTAAGCATATGGAATCCCAAGAAAAGACCGAGAAGTTCAGAACAGTCAAGATATTTAAGAAGAAATCTGAGACAGTAGCAGCAATTGATAAGAGCAAGAAGCCAATGAAGATTCAGGTTGAGCAGTCTCGTCAGGGTTCTCAGCAGTCGTCGCAGCATGACCAATTTCGCCAATAGTAGCAGACTCATTAGTATGACCAGTCTGGACATCAGTCATATCATAAAGGATCGTATTGGATAGATGGTAGACAGGTTCAACATTTGCAGAGCGAATGAACAAGGTGTATGTCGATANATATATATATATATATATATATATATATATAGTTTATAAAAATATGAAATCAAACTGACCCCATATTTTTTAAAGTTTAAATGAAAGAACACTATACCTCAAACCATGTATCTATCTTGAAGGATAAACATAAGACTGGAAGATGAGACTAAATTAAATAAACTAAGAAATATATGATGTCCGTTTGGTCTGTGAAACCATTTTATTTGCCAAGAAGTTCTCCTATTTAATACGAAGAATTAAATAGGGTTTATATTAAGCTGGGTTCGGAAAAACTTTCTATAAAGGCAATCCCCTATAGTTAATTACATCTTAGATAACAAAATTCACCTAAAAAAACTCTAAAAAAAATCAGAGAATATTATCTTCAAAGAGGTCAAAAAGATTGGGCATTTCAATGAGATCGAACAAAGAGGTGTGAAAGTGGAATAGTTCAAATTTGGAACATTTTGCTGTAGAATCCAAAAGAGGGAGAACTAGAGGAGTCATAGATCTGGAGGAGAACCTCGGTGACTTCCCAGTTTATCTAATTATTTGGTTTCAATTTAGAAGAGAAATTATTTGAATCTTTCATCATACTAATTTTATTAATTTAGGGCTTACATTTGTGTGAAACGATCACACAAATAGCCCTTTACTTAAGAATCATTTAGTTTCGATTAACTTCCAAGTCATGAAGATTTGGAGATTTATAACCTTGTTGACATTGTGCAAGGGTGGTGAGTGGGTTTCTACCTTTTAATCCCATTGTGTCTCAATCATCCAAACATATCCATGAGGTAAAACCAAAACCAAAACTAAATTTTTATTAAGGCACCAAAGTCTAAAATTACCACTTTGCCTTGGGGCACTTCACCTCATAACTCATTAAACACAACTCAAATGACTTTGAGGGTTTAAAGTGTGATATCCATGAGGTAATTTATAATGTTAGAAGAGAACATATGGACCTCTAAATATTTTAATTTAATTTAGATAATTATTTAAATTTAGAAAATAGGATTTTCATAAGTTGATTAATTTAGCTTTCCAAAATAAATTTTTTATTTATGCAAAAATTGCTAAAGGTTTCCTAAGGTCAGAGAAACACTTAGGGAAGATTTCATAATTTTTTGAATTAAATTATTATTATTATTATTTAATTTTTAACCAATTTCAATGATTAAATTAAAAATAAAGTAATATTTTAATTACAAATATCATTTTTATATTTTTAATAGACTTCTTTGAGTTCAAGAAACTCGAAGAATGAAATTTTATATTTTTGTAATTTTTAATTTATTTAATGTAATTATTTTGGTGAGAAAATACAAAAAATTCCTTTTAAGCCACAAAAAAATCATTTTTTGACTTAGGAAAATTAGGAAAAATGTCTTAATGAATTCTAAGTGACCAGAGATCAATTAGGCATATTTTGAACCAATTTTGATATTTTTGAAAATTTTGATTATTTTGATTATTTTTAATTCAAAATACCATTTAAAAACAAAATATTCTCACAAAAAACATATTTTATTTTTATTAAATGCCCCTGATCACAAGGAACTCAAAAAACCAAGTTTCATAATTTTTCTAAGTTCATTTAATTTAATATAATTATTCTTATAAAAAAGTATCATTTTGATACATGAACTTAATCAAATAATTTTCAAATTTTTACAATGAATAAACATGATTTTTATAAACAGTGTAGGATTGATTTTGTCAATTTTTAAAAAGCATTTAATTTACATAAATTAATACAAGATATTTACATTTAATTAATTATAAAAATTCACAAGATAATTCAAAACATCATGATATTTTTTCCTAGACTTCACTGACCACAAGAAACCTACCAAAATTATTCCCATAATTTTCCAAGTGATATTTTGATTTATATAATTAAAATAAGCTTGAAAATTATGTCTAAAAGCATAAAGATGCCCTCTGACCTTGGAAAAATCAGAAGACATGTCCTTTGTGGTGGGGAATGAACCCTAAAAAATTCAAGCCATGGTGAGCAATATTTAATCATGAAGAATTAAAATACCACAAAGGGTATTTAATTCATTAAAAATAATGGAATAAGAAAATAATTTTTTATTTTTATTCCACATTATTCTCCTCTGTTCACTGAACAAGAAGACATTTTTCTTTTATTTTTATGATTTTTCTAGCAAAATATATGGATTTTTGAAGTTTAGACATTAAAAATAATTAAAAAATCCCACAATTTTCTACTTATCCATTCGGCGCCACCTCAACCTCGTCCGCTCCGAAGGCTCCATGCATTGCTCCGTCATTTGACGCCGCCAGCTGATCCCGAAATTGCTTATATGCAACAGTATAATAATGGCTTTAATTATAATTTTCACTTATGTTTCCTTATTTTACAATGGTGTCAAAAACTTGATCCTGAAGAAAATAAGAATCTAACTTTTCAATTTATATTTATTGGGATACTACGTAAGTATACGTATCGTTATTAAGTAATATATGACTTTTTTATTAAGACCTGAATATCGAACTCACAGGGAGAATGCACAACATGCATTTTTGAACAACTTTCTATTCTAAAAATACAGTTACTTAAAATACAAATATTTTCATAGTATTTAAAATTTAAATATTTTTTATATTTTTGATATATTTACATAACATTAACAATTTTAAAAAATAACTTTAATTTATGTAAAAGAAAAGTACTAAATTTGAATAATATCTTTCTCCTTATCATGAATAAGTAAGTATAAGAATTCTGTTGTGGAAGTATGCAAATTGTGTTGTGCCAAATATGAGCAATTATATTCTTTACCCTTACTAGAGATGCTATAAGGAACATTGGCTAATTTAAAGTTTGAATAGTTTTGAAGACCGGCTAGGTAGGGAATATACCATCTCTCACTCTAGAGTTCCCTCGATTCCCTCCATATGGGGGAAAACATCTCGTATCAAAACCTAAATCAATAATCCAAGTTGTGGGCTTTAACTTGTCACTTTAAAGTCCTCTAACATCTACATCCACAATGATTATTTCCCTATTTATTTGCACTAAATCATATGAATTACATTCTCATTCATACAACCTCATGCGATTCCTATTTATTTGCACTCAATCATATGAACTACATTCTCATTCATATAACCTCATGTGATTCTTAAAACCAAGTTGGGGGTTTTAACCTGTCACTTTAAATTCTTCTAACTCTACACCCTTCAATGATTATTTCCAATGGGGGCTTTAACCTCTCACTTTAAAGTCCTCTAAATCTACACTCATCAATGAATATTTTCCTACCGTTTAACCTGTCACTTTAAAGTCCTCTAACTCTACACCCTTCAATGAATATTTCCCTATTTAACTAAATCATATGAATTACATTCTCATTCATACAACCTCATGTGATTCTTTCCAATTGTTGACTAAGACAATGCCAGCCTGGTTCTTACATGTTCTCACAATAAATTTTAACATATGGATTGGCCAAATCAGGAAGTAAATGAAGTTCATTGATTTAAATCATCACAAATTCTTCCAGCATTAAAAATCAATACTCTCCACAACTTCCATCAAAACTTTAATTATTTATCATTTTAAGGAGAAAGATGAAGAAAACTACTCAGAATTCAAGGAGAAAATAAGAAACACACTTTAGTTTAAAAGAAGAAATCTTGTCAAACCAACAACAAGTCTCGATTAAAACCAAAAGTAGTCTAAAACAAAAAGATAAAAAAGTCTCAATTAAAACAAAAAGTAGAATTACTTATCATTTTAAGGAGAAAGATAAAGAAAACTACTTAAAATCCTTCCATCCAACACTTAATTACTTATCATCTTAAGAAGAAAGATAAAGAAAATTACTCAGAATCCATGGAGAAAATAAGAAACACACTTTAGTTTAAAAGAAGAAATCATTGTCAAACCAACAACAAGTCTCAATTAAAACCAAAGAAGTACTTTAGTTTAAAAGTAGAAATCATTGTCAAACCAACAAGAAGTCTCGATTAAAACCAAAAGCAGTTTAAAATAAAAGATAAAAACTCATCTTAAACCCTCCACCAAAATCTTGAAGTTCCTTTGAATCTCTTATGTTTTACAACACTCTCAACTCTCAAAATAAAACTAAAAACAAAAAGAAAAAAGTAAATTTTGTGGTGTCTGAATCTCTCCACAAGATTCTCCATGATCTTCTTCTTAGGACTCCAACACTCTCTCCCACTTCAAGCACCCACTCAAATGTAAAAACTTCTTTCTTTTATAAATCTCCAAAAGGTGCCTTGGAAACTCTTCAAAATGTGTCCACATTTGATGAATCCTCCAAATGATGCCTCTTTTCACAAGTCTTTTAATAATATTTTCGTTCTTAGTGGTCATAACCACCCTCTTAAGCTAATAGGTGCCTAAAATATCTCTTCAAATTTTGGCCAAATGAAGAAAATTGCCAAATAACTGCCTCTGGTGCTTAAGCGTGGGGCCTCTAGCGTTTAGGCGTGGCCTTCTCTGTTTAATCGACGCATAAGCGCCAGATCTGACGCTTAGGTGCCAAAACACTTTAGCACAATCTTCACCTCTTTGCTCCAAATTTGATCCCTTTTCACTTCTTTTAGAATTTTTCACCTTTTTACTTATACCTACAAAAAACACACAAATACCTTCCATTAAAGCGCAATATCTCAAAAATAGGTATAAAAATGTGTCTAAGAATACTATATATTTTAGGTGTATCAAAATCCCCCAAACTTAAAATGTTACTTGTCCGCAACTGATACTTCATTCTTTAATAACTAAATTAGTATGATATGTATATGAGTTTCATTAGGAGTTACTAAAACTTAGATTTAGAAATATAGTAGTCCAATTTAGAAAAAATATTCAGTAAATGAGACCAACTTAAAGTTTAGAAATTTTTAATGTTAAGAAAGATGAAAATATGAGTTTCTATCTAATTCACAAATATTGTAGATTCTCCAAATTTAGAATTTAGTCCTTCTATTATCTCCACTTAAATATTTTTGTTAAGAATAATTTTACTTACTATATTATACCCATAAGCTTAAGAGTTTCTCAAGTCTTATAATTTAAAAAGATCAAATATGAAACCAATTTTTATTAGGCACTAATAATTTTGAATTCCACTTCTCCTTTTCTAAAGCAAAGTCCCGATATAAATGTTTCACTTAAAAGTATAATAATAGTTTCAAAAATTATTTTAATAAAAGAAATTTAAGTACTAAAAGTAAAAGTCTAAATTTCTAAAAATCAAAAATACAATTTTTCTTACTAAAGAAAGTTATTTTTATTAAACTTTTTCTACACTAAAAACTTTTAACTCGTTTTTCTTCATTACTAAAAATTTTAACTAAATTTTCTTACTCATTTCTAAAATCAAATTTTGCTTTCCTAATATAACTTCATATACATGATCATTTTTCTTTTTAAAATCAAATTCACTAGTAGCACATTTGAGAAAAAATAAAAATCAAGATTTGAAAATATTTTTCATCCCTCCCAAACTTAAATTTTTAACAAATTAAACAGTTTAACAGCAGATATATTTAAGCAAGAATTAAAATAAATATAACATGCTTATAGGAATTTTTATATCCTAAGTATACAAGTATAAAACTAAAAACAAGAGTAAAATTAATTTAATTTTCTATCATTTTCATTTCAATTTAACATGTAGAGATTCAGTAGACTTCTA
This sequence comes from Phalaenopsis hybrid cultivar, assembly GCA_002079205.1. Lineage (NCBI taxonomy): Eukaryota > Viridiplantae > Streptophyta > Magnoliopsida > Asparagales > Orchidaceae > Phalaenopsis > Phalaenopsis hybrid cultivar. Next base: position 62,029 of record JXCR01145010.1, on the reverse strand, counting down.
AGTAGTCTGTATAAACATAAAAACAAACTAACACACTAACTTTGGCTTCACAATCTCAATATAAAAACAAACACACTAACAAGATAAAAGAAAAATACAGGGTAGAAGTTTCCTAAGTTTCAAATTTAAGATTTACGCTAGCAAGATTTTCAACTTTACAAAAGACATAGAATTAATTTTCAACTTTACAAAAGACATAGAATTAAGTTAAGTTCTAAACTAACTAAATCACAATACTAAAAACACAACAACAGTTACTACCCTAGCATTTTAAAACAAAGTACTTACAAAGCATAACATCATAATACAATTAAAAATAAAAGTTTCACACATCACAATGTCTAAACAAGTACACAAGCATACATGTCTCAAGTCTAAAACATGAAAACACATCACATCATAATTCTCACTTAAACATAAAAGTCTAAACCACATCACATAGTTCAAATAAACACACAAATGTCAATGTAGCAAGCCCAGACCACATAATTCATATCATATTACAATTATAAAAATAAATATCTCAATTCTACTCCTCATCCTCTGAATCATCGCTATCCCAAACTTCTATAGGCTCATAATTAGGGTATCTAGGATATGGAAGAAATTGCACTCCTTGGTTACCTCTAATGAGGCTCTCCGAAGATGAGTGAAATTTCTCTTCATAATCACTTTTTCTCATATTATACCTATCAGTATGATCTGCAAAACACTCTAAAGTTTGTACCCTATCAGCGGTATAGTTAATATTATCCATCATCCTCTGTAATAATTGATCTTGAGTCTTAGTAGACTCACCTCTAGAAGTAGAAGCATGTGAGGTAAATGGTCTAGATGTAGAAGCAGCATCAGTAGAAGTAGCAGAGGTAGAAGCAGCAGACGTCTCTATTCCATAACTCCTAGAAAATCCTCCTCTCCAGCCAAAAATAGAATGTTCAGAATAAGTCTTCACATTCATGTTTGTGATAAGCTTTAGAGGCAACAGTTCTTCCTCCCAGCTATCATATTTTACTCCAGCTTGCTCCCATAAGGAAAAGACCAAGGAAGCAAATGATCTAAATTTTTGTTGCGATAGATTGTGCAAAATTTAATTAAATATAATCAATTAATATCAAATTCTATGCAAGTATACATATCGTTATCAAGTAACAATGGTCTTTCTATTTAAGCCCTCAAATATCGATCATACGGGGAAGGTTTAAATTGGAAATGACAAATTTGCTAGGAAATTCAGAGAAAGTCAATTGAAATCACTGTCACTAACTTTGTTTAAATTAGAAATGATAAATTTGCTAAGAAATTCACAGAAAGTCAATTGAAATCACTGTCACTAATTTCCTTGAGATGTAATCAAAATTAAATTTCTAAACTATTATCAAATTAAATATGCAAAATTTAAAATAGTAAATACTAATCTATTAACTATGTTTATATAACGGAGATTCTTATGTGAAAAAGCATCATTCCCACAACTATGAGGCTATGATAAAATGAGATGAGATAAATGTTCATAATATGTATTATGCAAAATAGGGGCAATTTTAATTCTCTACCCTGATGTAGTGCATAGAAAATCATTGGCTAATCTCAGTGTTTAGTCCCTAAATTCGTGGCTAGGCTAGGAGGATACCGACTCCCACTTCCCTTCACCTGAAGGCCAGCTCTCGTTTCAGTTTTTAAATACTAAGACTGAATTGAATATTTTAGTCTGTCACCCTAAAGGTTCTCCAATTCTACACCCAACAAAGATNTATATATATATATATATATATATATATATATAAGTTTTAAAAAAATATGAAATCAAACTGACCTCATATTTTCCATAGTTTAAACGAAAGAGCATTATACCTCAAACTCCGTATCTATCCCAAAAGATAAATACAAGACTTGAGGATGATGCTCGATCAAATAAAGTAAGAAATATATGACATTCATTTGGTCTCCAAAACCATTTTATTTGCCGACAAGTTCTCATATTTAAGACAAAAAATTAAATAGGGTTTATATTAAGTTGGGTTCAAAAAAACTTCCTATAAGGACAAGCTTCTATAGTTAATTACATCTTAGATAACTGAAGTCACAAAAAAAAACTCTCAATAAAAATTAGGAAATGTTATCTTCAAAAAAGTCAAAAGGACAGGACTATTCAACGAGATTGGAAAAAGAGGTGTGAAAGGGGAATTGCTCAAATTTAGAACATTTTGTTTTTGAAATCCAAGGGAGGAAGAACTAGGGAATGTCATAAATCCAAAGGAGAAGCTCGGTGACTTCTATTGTTTGGTTTTAGTTTAGAGGATAAATATTTAAATGTTTCATTCTATCAATTTTATTTATTAGGGCTTACATTCGTGTGAAATGATCACTCGAATAGCCTGAAAGATGTGAGAATTTAGGTCATGACGGACGACAACCTCGGAATCCTAAGACGAGTTAGGGCTTAGATTATACAGCAAAGTTATACAAAGGCCTAAAGATGAGTTGATGATGCATGTTGCATAAGCAAACAACCTCAAAATCCTATGGCTTGTTGTTTAATTCTAAGGAAAGATAAGTTGTTGTAGATCCTCTTGCTATTGAAGATGGTCACGCTACCCTCAATGTTAGCCCCAAGCTCCTCGTCGTGGTGAGTTAAGTTTTTTAATATGTCAGGTTATGATGTTAAATTAGATGTCCTTATAGTTATGGTTTTTTAAATATTATATGGCATATTACATTTGATTAGAGCGACAGTGGCTAGGATCTCACGGTTCACTTGTTCCGGCATCACTATTTTCTATTGGATTCACTTAGTCCAAGAGAATCTACTAAGCTCAACTTAATGAATTTTGTACTTTCATTTAGACCATAGAAAGTCTCGTTAGCAACCGTAGGTTACCTCCTCCGAAGGATTCCAGATCATTCAATAGAGACGTCTTAATTTAGTTGCAATTGTTGTTTTTTTTTATGTTTGTGATTAAATTTTGAGTTGTCTTATAGTTTAAATATTGTGGCAGTGAATTTTATCTAGATTGATTTTTGTTTTGGCTTTAATTTTGTGGAAATCCTAGCAGTTTTGGTTTTCATGCAGGGTGATATCATTGTTTAGCATACAAGCTCAAGACAAGAAGTACAGAAAGGTAAATGCATTAATTTAAAAGTGTATCTGTCGATTCTTCTCATTCCACCACCTGAAAGGTCAGTACTTGCAAGAAATGTACATAATTTTGCAAGGAATTTAAGTTAAACGAGTAGATGAAGGTTTGGCTACCCCAAGTTATGATTTTTTTAAATCTCAGAAGATCCTAATGGATTTTTTTAGAACAAAGTATGGCAAGTCCGATTTGCCCTTCAGAATGTCCAATAGATTTCAAAATTCTTGAAGCATGTCCCCGAGCCATTTTGAAGATGTCTTCAAAATTTTGAGTTCATTTTGGACTTATTATATTGTTCCATTAATCATCTGAGGTTGAAGTGTGACTACCCCATTGCTCGGTGAAAACTGATAATTTAATTATCTCGAGAATTGGATACTCAGTTAATCAATTGATGTTTTATTTAAGAGTTATTTGAATGGGTGCCCCTAAGGCAAGTCTAGGTTATTTAAGATTAAGGTGTCCGCAGTTAAGGTCAGGCTTGTAGTGTTTAAAGATGTTAACCACAAATCATGTTATCTTTTAAATCCAATCAATTAAGTTTAGACGTCGAGCCTAGGTCACTACTAAGCCATTAACAATCAAGATAGGTGAAATGGTGATTATCAAGATTATGATTTTAAGTGATATGTATCCTTATTGAATGATCATATCATCCTAAACTTTGGGCTTAGGAAAAGTAAACTATCATTTTTCCGACTTAATCCCATCACTTAAGATTTTTTTTATCTTAATTGACTTCCAATTCATGAAGATTAAGAGGATTATGATTTATTTAATGTTATGCAAAGGTGGTGAGTGAGTTTCTACCTTTTAATCTCATTGTATTTCAATCATCCAAACATATTTATTAGGATCAAAAATACCCATTTTCCCTTGGTTAATCTTAAATTTTGATTAAGGAGTCTAAAATGACTATTTCACTCTAGGGGCACTTCACCTCATGACTCACTAAACACAACTCAAATGACTTTGAGGGTTTAGAGTGTCATATCCATGAGATAATTACAATATCTAGAAGAGAATATGTGGACTTTTCAAAATTTGATTGAATGTAATTATTCATTTAAGCTTAGAAAATAGGATTTTTAAAAATTTATTTATTTGGCCTTCCAAGCAAAAATTATTAGAAGTTTCCCATTGTCAGAGAAATATTTAGACAAAGTTTCATGATTTTTTGAATTAAATTATTATAATTATTTTAATGAGAAAATAAGGAAAATCCTTTTTAATTTTTTTTTTAACTTAGGAAATTCAAGAAAAAAATTTTAATGAGTCCCAAGTGATCAGAGCACAATTATGCATATTTTGAAATGTTTTGATATTTTTGAGATTTTTAATTATTTTAAAATTCAAAATAAAGCTCAAAAATTAAGTATTTTATAAAAAATAATTTTTATTTCTCCTAAGTGCCTCTGATCACAAGGAACTCAGAAAACCACTTTTTATAATTTTCCCAAGTGTATTTAATTTATTATAATTATTTTTGTACAAAAATACAAGGTTCCTTAGAAAATCCCTTTTAGTAATTAAACTAAATCCAATAATTTTCAAATTTTTTCAGTGAATAAACAAGATTTTTATAAACAATATGGGATTAATTTTGTTGATTTTTAAAAAGTATATAATTTACAAATATTAAAACAAAATACTCATATTTAGTTAAATATAGAATTTTACATGATAATTCAAAGCATCATGATATTTTTCATAGACTTATCTAACCATAGGAAACCTACTAAAATTATTCCCATAATTTTCCAAATGATATTTTGATTTCTATAATTAAAATAGCCAAAATGATCACCTTAGCTTGAAAATTAAGGCTAGAATCATAGAGATGTCCTCTGACCTTGGAAAAATCAAAAGACGTGGCCTCTGTCATGAGGAATGAACACTCAAAATTTCAAGCCATGGTGAGTAAAATTTAGTCATAGAGAATTGAAATATCATAAAGGGTATTTAATTCATTAAAAATCAGGGAATAAGAAAATAATTTTTTATTATTAGTCCACATTATTTTCCTCTTTTCACTAAGCATGAGGGAATTTTTATTTAATTTTTATGATTTTTCTAGAGAAAGATATGGATTTTTGAAGTTTGGGCATTTAAAATAATTCAAAAATCCCTATTTTTCAATTTATCTAGCGTAGCGCTGACTGGATCCTAGGCAGCTCCGAAAGAACACGCGGCGCTCCACCATTTGACGCTGTCATCTATGTTTCTACCACGCAGACCGTGCTTTACGGACTGTATCCTTGTTCGACTTTATCTGAACCGTACAATGGATAAGCACGAGATTGGATAACATCCATTCATCATCCCCAAGTGACCTATCTCGTAAGCCGTTAACACTAAAACTTTATGATCTTCGCCTAGACTCAACCAAATCACATGGGTTTTGTTTCTAAAACTTCATCTACTCAATACAAACACATCTATACAGTTTATACAATATGAAATACAGTAAATACGTATGGAGAATCAAAAAAGGCTCAGATTAGGGTTGGGATTCAATACCTTTTTCTGGGAGGGGAGGCCTCAATCAGATGGTTGTGGTAGCTTCAATTGGACCCAACAAACCTCTGGATGAAGCTCAAGCCTTGGTGAATTATCTAGGTATAAATTTGATCAAGGGGATTTCAGGTGTTGGTCTAGAGCTAAGTTAGAGTGAGTTTTAGAGGGCCCTTTTATGGGGAATCAATTCCTCTCTCTAGTGATGGTGTGTGCATAATTAATTTGAGTTTGGTGCACTATGGAGCTGTAGAGAATTTTGTCCTGGTTTAGGCAGAAAGTTGAGCTTAAAATTGGACTTCCACAGTGGGAATCAGAGGGGAAAATGGTGGCAATAGGCTTAGAAGTTCTTGGAGACTGTCTTAGAGCAATTAGGCAGACTTTCCCCAAGGTTTTGACACTCTTTTATTTTGGCTATGGAGGGGGTGAATTTATGTAGGAGAGCTTAGGGTTGAGCTCAAAGCCAATTGATGGGTGTAAAGAGTTGCTTAGGTGGAGGGTTAAGGAGCTCTAAGAAGAAATTGGGGTGAGTTGGCCTCTAGGGTTGAAATTGGGTTTAATTTATGGGTGGTAGCTCTCAGTTTTTGAGTTTTTAGCCACTATGCCAGCCGGCAGAGCCAGAGGTGGTGGCCAGAAGGTTAGGTGAGCCAAGTTGAGGATTAATCATAATTTACGCCCAATGACAAGTAATGATGGGGAAGATATTTTGATTATGGCTCAAAAATGGGAATAAATCCCATAATTTTGGGACTCGTTGCTCCATAGCTTGCTTGGGTGGGTTTAGAATGGTTTAGCTTGGTCCAAAGGAGGAGCTTAGTGGCCGTAGAGACATTAATATGGTGACTTAGGTATGACTAAGTCAATTTTCGGTAAAGGTGTTCAAATTAAGTCAAGTGACTAGAAGTTGGGTTTGGGTTAGGCTAGTGATCCCAACTTAATGCTTATGCATTGTATAACAATAGTTCTGATGATATTTTTTACTTATATTTCTTTATTTTGCAGCAAAATCGAAAACTTGATCCTGAAGAAAAATAAGAATTTAACTTTTTTAATTTTTATATATATTTATATTGGGATATTTTGCAAGTATATGTATTGTTATCAAATAATATAGAACTTTTTGATTAAGACTTGAATATTGGACCCACATGGAAGATTATGCAATCTTTTTAGAAAATTTTTCTATTTTTAAAAAGATAATTTCTTAAACAAAAAATTATTTTTGTAGGAATTTAAAATTTAAATATTTTTGTTATTTTTGATATTTTAACAAAACAATAACAACTTAAAAAGATACTAAAGTTTTTAGAGAAGAAAAGTACTTAATATGAAAATATCTTTCTTCTTATCAAGAATCAGTAATAAGTATAGAAACTATGTTGTGAAAGTATACAAAGTGTGTTGTGTCAAATAGGAGCAATAATATTATTTTCCCTTGAGAGATGCTATAAAGAACATTGGCTAATTTAAAGTTTGAATAGTTCTGAAGACCGGCTAGGCTGTGAGGATACTAGCTCTCACTCTAGAATTCCCTTGATTCTCTCCACCTGGAGGTTAACATTCTCGTATCAGAACCTAAAACAATAAACTAAGTTGGGGGTTTTAACCTATCATTTAAATTCCTCTAACTCTACACCCATCAATGAATATTTCTCCATTTATTTGCACTCAATTATATGAACTACATTCTCATTCATACAACCTCATGTGATTCTTTTCAATTATTCACTGAAACAATACCAGCCTGGTTCTTACATTTTCTCATAATAAATTTTAACATTTGAATTGGCCAAATCAAGAAGTAAATGAAGTGTGTGGATTTAAATCATCACAACTTCTTCCAACATTAAAGATCAATATTCTTTCAACTTCCATCCAAAACTTAATTACTTATCATTTTAAGAAGAAAGATAAAGAAAACTACTTAAAATTCACAGAGAAAATAAAACCACACTTTAGTTTAAAAGAAGAAATCATTGTCAAACCAACAACAAGTTTCTATTAAAACTAAAAGTAGTCTAAAATAAAAAGATAAAAAACTTATCTCAAGTCCTCTACCAAACTCTTGAAGTTCCTTTGAATCTCTTCTCTTTTACAATCACTCAAAACATAAAAACAAAAAGGATAAAGTAAATAAAAAGTGGTTCCTGAAAATCTCTCCGAACTAACTCCCAAAAGAAGAACTTTCAAAACTTGTCAATATTTTTAAAACTCATTTTTAAGTCCATCTTCTTTCTTTTATAGTTTTCCAAGAGGTTCCTTGGGATCTCTTCAAAATGTGTCTTGATTTGATGTATTTGCCCAAGAGACGCATCATTTCATGATAATTTTCGTCCATGGTGGTTACAACCACCTATTAAGCCAATGGGTGTTACAAAAACCTCTTCAAAATTCATGAAAACAAATTTTACACATCTAATAACTGCCACTGGCGCTTAAGCGCGGGGTCTCAATGCTTAGACGAGGTCTTCTCTGTCTAATCAGCGCTTAAGTGCCAGATTTCGCGCTTAGGCACCAAAACTCTTTTGCACATTTTTCACATTTTTGCTCCAAATTTGATCTTTTTTTACTCCTTTAAGAATTTTTTCCATTTTTACTTGTATCTATAAGAAAAACAAAAAAATACCATCCATTAAAGCGCAATATCTCAAAAATAGGTATAAAAATGTGTCTAAAAACACTATATATTTTAGGTGTATCAAAATCCCCCCAACTTAAAATGTTACTTGTCTTAAAGTGACAGTTCAATATTCAAAAACCAAATATGTATGATATGTATATGAGTTTCTTTAGGAGTTACTAAAATTTAGATTTAGAAAAATTATTGTCCAATTTGAAAAAAATAATTAGTAAATGAGACCAACTTAAAGTTTGAAAATTTTTAATGTTAAGAACTATGAAAATATGTCTCCTATCTAATTAAGAAATATTGTAAGGTTTCTCTAAATTTAGATTTTAGTTCTTTTATTTTCTCTACTTAAAAATTTTTATTAAAAATAATATTACTTACTATATTATATTTATAAGCTTATGATTTTATCAAGTCTTATGTTTTAAAAAGATCACATGTAGTATTAATTTTTTATTAGGCACTAATCCTTAAGCTTCTCCTCCCTTACATTTCTTTTCATTTTCTTTTCTTTTTCTTTTCTTTTCTTTTCTTTTTCTTTTATTTTTCTTTTCTTTTTCTTCTTCTTTTTCTTTTTTTTTTCTTTTCTTTTTCAGGCAAGGATTACTATATTTGGATAGGCCTTTAATGATTTTAAATTCCACTTCTCCTTTCTTAAAGTAAGGCCTTGATATAAAACTTTTACTTATAAATATAATAATAGTTTTGAAATTAATTTTAATAAAGAAAATTTAAGTATTAAAAATAGAAGTCTAAATTATCTAAATTTTTCAAAAATACAATTTTTCTAACTAAAGATAGCCACTTATATTAATCATTTTCTATACTAAAAATTTTTAACTTAAAGTTTTTCTTACTCATTCCTAAAATCAAATTTTACTTCCCTAATATAACTTCATATAGATAATCAATTTTTTTAAAAAATTCAAATTCATTTGTAGTTCATTTAAGAACAAATAAAATTCAAGTTTTGAAAATGTTTTTATCCCTCCCCCAAACTTAATTTTTTTTAACACATTAAACAGTTTACCATCAGATAATAATATAGGCATGAATGAAAATTGAAATAACATGCTAACAGGAATTTTTACATCCTAATTATACAAATATAAAACTCAAGACAGGAGTAAAATTAATTTTGATCAAATTTTCTAACATTTTATTTTAGTTTAGCATGTAGAGATTCAATAGACTACTAAACAATGGTTATAAAAGCAAACAACACACTAACATTATAAAAGAAAAATACAGAGTAGCAGTTTCTGAATTTTAAAATTAAGATCTAAGCTAGCAAGCTTTTCTTAACTTAAAAAAAGACATGGAATTAAGTTAAGTTCTAAACTAACCAATCCATAGTACTAAAAACAAAAACAATTACTACCCTAAAATTTTAAAAATAAAATACCATCTAACACAACAATAATAGAACATAAAAATTCAAAACACAACATAAAACATAGTCCAAAACATCACATAACTGCATTTGTAGTAGTACTACATCACAGAGTCCATAATAAAACACAAACATAACAATATGTCAACCCAAATCAAGTCCAACACATCATCTCTCATCTCTACTCCGCTCCACTCTCAGAATCGCCACTATACCATTTTTCTTTAGGCTCTTTGTCAGGATATTGAGGAAATACTACTCCTGGGTCACTCTAATAAGGCTCTCCATAGCTGGGTATAGTTTTTCCTCAAAGTCACTCTTTCTCCTATTATACCTATTTTTATGCTTAGCAAAATGTTCTAGATTTTGAACTTTATCAGCGGTAAAGTGGATATGAGTCATCATCTTCTATAATAACTGCTCTTGAGTCTCAGTTAACTCACCTCGAGATGTAAAAGCACGTGAAGCAAATGAACTTGATAAAGATGCAGCAGAGGTAGATGCAGCAGACGTCTCTAATCCATAGCTCCTGGAAAATCCTCCTCCACAGCCTAAAATTGAATGCTCTGAATAAGTCTTCACATTCACTTTTGTAATGGGCTTCAGAGGCAATAGAAATTCCTCCCAACTATCATACTTTACTCCAGCCTGCTCGCATAAAGAAAATATGAAGGAAGCAAATCTCATACCTGCAGTAGTAGCAACAGCAACTGAACTGATGATAGTGTGATACATCAAAACCCCTATGTTGATGGGCTTTCCCTCCTGAATACAATTATTCAACATTGCTCTCTCTCTGGTCACTTCACAGAGATGATTTGTAGGAAGCAGGGGAGCAGATATAAAATACTGCCAAGCCTTTAATGGTGCACACAACTTTGACGTTAGAAAATTTACTCTCCTCTCATTTGTAATCTTCTAAACTCCTCTTCCAATAGTCAAATAAGATATGATCTCGTCCAATTCTGCTTCTGTAGGACTATAATTTGCATAAAAACATAAAGTCTCCGATGGTAAATGGTAAAACAAGTTGATTACCTCTGGAGTAAAAGGTACTAACTTCCCTCGAACCATAACTCGATCGTCTGAGCCTCTGGGAGATTTGGATAAAACTCCATTACAACGGAAATTACAGCAACATGAGAGAAACAACAGAACTGTTCCCACTGTCGGCGGACTATCAGGTCTTCTACTTCTCCACCTGGACTCTTAAAACATCGCTCTTGAATCAATTTTTTTTATTGTAGAGCATCACTATATCGATCCTGAGCTTTTGAACTGACAACTTTGCTCGAATCAAATGGGTTCTTTCCTTTGCTCCTTTTCATTATTGTTGTCATTCTACAAATTTGATAAATTTCAAAAATAACTTTAAAAATTAAGTTTAAATCACTAAACTAAACTTGCAAAAGCACTAACTAAACTTCCGAAGCAATTTCCATAGATTTTTCTTCACTTGTCACCATGAATAGTAAATATTTGAAATCTTCCAAATGTGCTTAAAATATATGGTGAAAATTCAAAATTTTTGCATAGAAGTAAAGCTCTTACCTCAAGGAACTTGGATCTAGCAAATATCACTTAATTCCACCAATAAATCTCCAAATTTCACTTGCTCTAGCCCTCAAAATTGCAAAATTGATTTGGGGAAGACGATAAGAGGCATTAAAAATGGCATTTTCATACAAAAAATTCACTTTTAACTGTTCGCGAACCAGTTTTCATGAACCGGCGCTTAAGCGCGGGTAAGTGGTGCTTAAGCGTCTGCCTCTCGGGTTGGCTCACACTTAAGAGTGAGATGTGGCGCTTAGGCGCCAGTGCACAATTTTTAAAATTTTTAATATGAAGTAAAATGCACTATTAGCCTAAGTAAACCACCCCTAAATGGTCCCATAGCACTTAAATGACTATTTTTACTTCCTATAACTCCCTTCTCTCTCAAAATTCTCCATAATAGTTAATTCAATTTGAGGCTAAAAATAACTCAAATTTTCACAAAAATAAAATTATATTAATTAACAAACAAGTACAAACACATTTAACACTTAGTTCTCTCTCCAAATAGTCTTGGACGAGAAAATTTTCCTAAGTACAAAACACTTAACATACATTTACAATTAAACACAAAAGTGACCACAAACACTAAACACAAGACATAACACTAACACACTTAAAAACATGACTCCAAACGCACAATTCCTAACACTTAACTTAATGTCACTCTTCATTAGAAGGAACGAATTCTTGTCTCTTAGCAGTCTATCCATGAATGTAGAGCTGATAAAACGGATGGTGGTGACGAGCTCTAATACTATCATCTTCGATCCACTTTTGCTTAAGTAACATTGCCTTATCCGCTTCCTCTACCTAACGAGTATGGTTGAATTGCTTCTTAAGTTGCCACCCAATATGTTCTAGATGAGCATGCAACTTAATCACCTAAGTCTCTAATACAGATATAGTATTCTCCATCTAGTTGATCTTCTCTGATATCCCTTCAATACTAACGACTAAGAAATCGTTATACATCTTCTGTGCACTTTGAATAATGAACTTCTTCCTCATGGCTTCTTCCTTCTTCTTCAAATTCATCTCCAATGAAGACATTTTCTCTAGATCTCTCTCTTTATTAGACTTTTAGGGCTAAAAATAATTTGGGTCACAAACCCCTTCTATTTATAAGCCTAATTCCCCCTCATAACTTCTAGGCATGACTATAAACTGCCAAGGCACGTTTATTCCAATAAATTGAAGTTACACCTTCTAGAAATTGAAATTTGCACATGTGATTAAATTGTCATGCTTAAGCATTGGATCTAGCGCTTAAGCGCCAGTGCACATTTTTGCACCAGTCAACTTAACGTCCAAATTCTCATTCTAACTTGTGTTGGTCACTAAATGAAATCTAAAGATCCTAGAACATAATAAACTCAAAAATACTACTCCAAATTTCTTAATCAAACTTAAAACAACAATTAAAGCAAAAACACACTGATAACTATGGTTTGTCTCCCACAAAGCGTTTGGTTTTACGTCGTCACCTNCTCCCATAGATTGGTAATGAACATATAAGTTGTAGAAGGATTGGTACGGGAATTGATATGTCGAATTTTCTTCGATCCACCCATTTACTTTAAACATCCAAACTAATCCTACTTCAAAAGTTCCAGTGTGATCAAAATTTTCTTTTATTCTCCAGTCTAGGTGATCAATTTCCTTTTCAAAGCAAGAGAACTTCCAACTATTGGTTGGTATTATTGGAGTTCAAACACGTGAAGATTGATCTATGATGGCTTCTAATACTTCATTTCCATTTCCACAATAATTCTCATCTATAGGATTCATGGGCTCCTAAGGTAATAGTCTTTTCCCAACTTTCATATAGAACTTGAGCTTGACTGCAAATAAAGATAGTAGATGGATTCCCAAGTCCATAAATTGGTCCATTAGTAAGGATACCCATAATAAATTTAAATATAATAGACCATATATCAATGGGTTTTTCCATTTGAATGCAGTAATTTAAAATAGCACATTCTTTGGTGACTCTACTAGTTTTCATAGTAGGGAGTAATTTTGCAGCAATAAAGAAATGCTAGTGCTTTGAAATTAGATTAAGTAATGAAGTAGAGAAACTAACATATTTTTCATCTCGTACCTCCCACATATCACTTTCATCCATAAGAAGATTATACACGTCATGCATCAAATCTCGTGTAGGAATGAAATTTTTCTAATGACATATTGGAATGTTGTCTATCATATACAATTCATTAATTCTTGCAGGAGTAAATGGTATAGCCTTACCTCGTACGAGGACAACACCTTGAGTAATTCCATGTAAGTTTGCATAAAACTCTTTCACCACAGGTACAACAACCGCAGATATAGTGTAACACATAATTTCCCAACGCCTCTGCAGAAGGATTTTATCAATCGGACCAGTAGGATTGATCACTCCATGATTAACAAATCCTCTTTCCTTGATCAGCATCCTCTTCGTAATAACTTTATCATATAATCACTACACATCAAAATTAATAAACTTTCTTTTATTGAAAACTCCATACCTCAAAGTTTTTCTAGAATTGGAAGCCATGTAATCCAAAAATAGGAAGTTATTAGGTGTCTGACGATGTTTCTAGGCCTTTTTAAACTAGTTTTGACGGTTATTATGAAGTGAAATCATGCCAGAACCCACCAAAAGTCATCTAAAACCATCCAACCACACTCGGAACAGTCGACACTCCCAATTGGTGCTACCGGTGCTGATGTCCGTCGGCACCAGTTGCCAAAATTGCAATTTTCATTTTTTTTATTCAATTTAATTCCAAATTTTCCTCCAATATCAATATTTGACTTAATTTATTATAAATGCAATTGTGTAGGATTATTATCTGCTAATATATAAGACACTTAACAAACTAAATAGTAATACATAGAAATATAAGTATGAGTTGCCTCCCACAAAGTGCTTAGTTTAACGTCCTCAGCCCGACATACCATTTGTTTAGTTGGGTTGACTTAACATTAAAACTTTTTTAAATTGAGGTATGTGCCCTTCATAATAATGTTTCAAACGATGCTCATTAACTTTAAATATCTTTCCAATGTTAGAATGTTTAATAACAACAGTCCCATAATGATAGACTTTAATCACTTTAAATGGTCCTAACCATCTGGATTTTAGTTTTCCTATAAATAATCACAATCTTATATTATATAGTAGAACTTCTTGTCGAGGTTCAAATTTCTTCTTAACAATCTTCTGATCCTACCATATTTTCATTTTCTCTTTATAGATTTTCACATTATCGTTTGCTTCATTTTTAATCACCTCAAGTTCATTGAGTTGCAAAAACCTTTTCTCACCAACATCCTTTAAATTAAAATTAAATTCTTCAATAGTCCAAAATACTTTATGTTCTAATTCTACTGGTGAATGACATGTTTTTTCAAAAATAAATATATATGGGGATATTCCTCTAAGAGTTTTATAAGCAGTTCAGTATGCCCATAATGCAGTATCTAGTCTAGCAGACCAATCCAATTTATAATGATTTACAGTTTTTTCTAAAATGCGTTTAATTTCATGATTCAATATTTTTGCAAGAACACTAGTTTGAGGATGATAAGCAGTAGAGAATCTATGCATTATATCATATTTCTTGATTAATTTTTTGATTCTCTTATTCATGAAATGAGATCTTCCATCAGTAATTATTGCTCTCGACAATCCATATCTTGTAAAAATATTTTTTATTCAAAATTTAGAAACACTCTAAGCGTCACATCTAGAGACAGAAATAACTTCAATCTACTTAGACATATAATCAATTGCAAGTAATATATATAAATTTCCAAATGAAGGCATAAATGGTCCCATAAAGTCTAATTTCCACACATAAAAAATTTTTAACTTCTAATGTGTAATTTAGAGACATTTCATCTCTTCTGGAGATATTTCCTACTCATTGTCATCTATCGCATGTTTTAATATATTCATTAACATCTCTAAAAATAGTAGGTCAATAAAATCTAGTTTGCAAAATTTTATATGCAGTTCTATTTATTCCAAAATGTCCTCCAAATTTAGAATCATGTTATCTTTCAATTATCTGTTGAGTTTCTTCATAAGGCACACATCTTCTAATAATTAAATGTTTACATTGTTTATATAAATATGGGTCATCCCAAAAATAGTCTTTTAAATCATAGATAAATTTCTTTAATTGTGGGTTCTTGATATCAGATGGTAGAATGTCACTTACAATATAGTTTACTATATCAACATACCACAATACATTCATTTTATCAATACTATATAAATGTTCATCAGAGAAATTTTCTAAAATTTCATTTGAAAAATTAGTTAATATTTCTATTTCTATTTCTATTTTACGCAAATGATCAATTATTTGATTATCATTTCTCTTTCTATCTACCATGGCAAAATTAAACTCTTGTAATAGAAGTATCCATCTAATTAATCTTAGTTTATCATCCTTCTTNTAATTTCATGGCCTATTAACCGTATAGATATGTTCGTCTCACTTAGACGAGTTNATAGCATAATCACTAGCATCACACATTATTTCAAATGGTTTCTCCCAGTCAGGTGGTACTATTATAGGTGTAATGATTAATTTTTTTTAATAATTCAAATGCCGTTATGCATTCCGCATTAAAATCAAATTTCGTATCTTTTTCTAAAAGTTGGCATAGGGGTTTAGTTATTTTTTAAAAATTTTTTATGTGGCGCCTGTAAAAATCAGCATGTCCTAGAAAACTTCTCACTCCTTTAATATTATAAGGAGGTGGTAATTTTTCTATCACTTGAATTTTTACAGGATCTACTTCCATGCCTTTTTCAGAAATTTTATGCCCAAGAACAATACCTCCTGTAACCATAAATTGACATATTTCACAATTTAAGACTAGGTTAATTTTTTCACATATCTCTAGAACTTTTTCTAAACTGTTAAGACATAACTCAAATGAAGTCCCAAATACAGAAAAATCATCCATAAACACTTCCATTCAATTCTCTATAAAATTACTAAAAATTAGCATCATGCATCTTTGAAATGTTGCAGGTGCATTGCATAGTCCAAAAGACATTCTACGAAAAGCAAATGTTCCATATGAGCTTGTAAACATTGTTTTATCTTGATCCTTTAGAGTAATTGAAATTTGGTGATATCTGGTATATCCATCTAAAAATTA
The DNA here is from genome assembly GCA_002079205.1 of Phalaenopsis hybrid cultivar. Classification (NCBI taxonomy): domain Eukaryota; kingdom Viridiplantae; phylum Streptophyta; class Magnoliopsida; order Asparagales; family Orchidaceae; genus Phalaenopsis; species Phalaenopsis hybrid cultivar. Next base: position 45,633 of record JXCR01145010.1, on the reverse strand, counting down.
ATAGTATTTGTTCTCATCCAATCTATCCAACATTTAATCTAGAAAGGGCAAAGGAAAGTAATGTTTTCATGTGGTCATATTTAGTTTTCTATAGTGAATACAAATTCGCCAACGAGTTACTTATCTTATTGATATTAATTTATTTTTCTTGTTTTCTTCAACAGTCACTCTTTTCTTCGGAACACAGTGAATTAGGCTTATTTGCACTATCTGAAATATGATATATAATTTCACCATCTAACCACTTTAAAATCTCTTTTTTAACAACTTCTTTCATTATTGGGTTTAATATTCTCCGAGGATCCGCTTTAGGTTCATACTGCTAATAAAATTTTGTGCATACAAATTGAAGGACTAATTCCTTTAATATCTGTTAAAGTCCATCTAAAAGCTTTTTTATACTTTTTTAGCATCTCTATCAACTTTTGTTCCTGAATTTCAGTTAACTCTGAAGATATAATAACAGGCAATGTAGATGACTCTCCTAAAAATATATATTTTAAATGGGCAGGTAATATCTTTAATTCAAGTTCAGGTGGTTTAATACTTAAAGGAATAAGATTTTTACTATCATTTTCCAGCAAGTCTAATGCTTCAAATTTGTCCTGAATATAATCTAAATCTTCTTCTTTTACTTCATTTTCAGTATAAAAACTTTCTCCTTGCTTTAATTTATCTTCGAATTCATTCTTAAACTGCTCATTACTTAGATAATCAGTTGCTTCCATCCTGAAACATTCATTATCTTTTTCTATTGTAGGATATTCCATAGCTTTTACTATATTAAATTTCACTTCTTGATCATTAACTCTCATCGTTAATTCTCCTTTTGTGCATCTATCACAGCTCTCCCTGTTGCAAGAAATGGTCTCCCTAAAATAATGGGAATCTCTTTATCTTCCTCCATATCCAATACTATAAATTCTACATGGAAAATAAATTTATCCACTTTTACTAGCACATCTTCTATAACTCCTTTTGAATAAGTTATTGATCGATTAACTAACTGAAGAGTTACAGTAGTAGGGTAAATTTCTCCCAAATCTAAACCTTTAAGAATTGATAAAGGCATAAGATTGATACTCGCTCTTAAATCACATAAAGCTTTTCCGTAAAATTTTTCTCCAATTGCACAAGGTATAGTAAAACTACAAGGATCTTTTAATTTTTTAGGAAGCTTTTTTTGAATAATAGCACTTCACTCTTCACTAAGTGCAACGGTCTCATGATCAGTAAGCTTCCTTTTATTTTTTAATACATCCTTCATAAATTAAGCATAAATTGACATTTGTTTCAAAGCTTCAACAAAAGGAATATTTATCATTAACTTCTTAAGGATTTTTAAAAAAAATTGTAAATTGTTTATCTTTATTCTTTTGTTTTAGTCTTCGAGGAAACAGAGGTAATGGTTTTTCTATAGGGTTCTGTGTTTGTTCATTTTCCTGTTGATCATTTTCCATTTCTTCCTTTCCTTCATCAACTTCAGTTTCTCTTTGGATCCTTGTTTCAACTTCTTTTCCACTTTGTAATTGAATAACTTTAATTTGCTATTTATTTTGATCTTTTAGATTAACTTCCACAGTACTTGGAACAATTCCAGAAGGTCTATTACTAAGTGCAGTATCAATATGTCCTAATTGGATTTCAACATTTTTAATAGCAGCCCCTTGATTCAGTATTTGATTTCCCATATTCAACATTACTTCTTCCATCATCAACTTCTTTTCCTTAACTTATGTATTAGGGTTGGAGTTAAATTCTAGAGGAAAATAAGGTCAAAAACTAGGATTTCCTTGATTTTTTAGATTTTTGGATGGATTCACCGAATTATTATAATTATTCCAACTAAAATTAGGGTGATTTTTCTAACCAGGGTTAAAATAGTTAGAATAGGGATTGTTATTTCGATTATTTATAGCATTTTAAGTTTCATAAGATGATTGAGTATCAATAATCTATCCTAGTGGATTCTCCTCTAATAGTGGGGGTACTTGAGAATAATTCATTTCTATTTAATCGAGCTTTTTAGAAATATCAGCGATTTGAGATTCCAAAATAGACATTGCATCAAAATCATGAATACTAGCTACTCTATTAGGATTTAACCTTTCAGAGGGTCATTGAAAATTATTAGTAGCCATTTATTTAATTAAAAAATATCCTTCATCAAAAGGTTTTGACATTAATGAACCACCCGCAACAACATCTATAATAGATCTCAGTGATCATAGTAATCCATAGTAAAATGTTTGAATTATTAACCAATTTGGTAAAGCATGATATGGACATTTCCTAAGAAGTTCTTTAAATCTTTCTCAGGTTTCATATATTAATTCCCCTTCAAACTGACAAAAAGATGTAATATCATTAATAAGCTTAGCGATTTTTTAGGGTGGAAAATATTTATCCAAGAATTTTTGTGATAGTTCTCCCCAAGTTCTAATAGATCCAGGTGCTAAAAAATTTAACCAAGCATTGGCTTTATCCCTTAATTAAAAAGGAAAAATTCTAAGCTTAACATTATCATTAGACACTCCGTTTTTATCCCTTAATGAAAAAGGAAAAATTCTAAGCCTAACAACATCATTAGACACTCCATCATGTTAAATGTAGCACAAATTTTAAGAAAACTAACAAGATGTAAGTTAGGATCTTCAGTAGGTGATCCTTCAAACTAATTATTTTGTACCATTTTTCTCTTTATTGTTTTCAAATTTTTCTAATAGTACATTCTAATTCTGAATCGTAAAGTACTAATATTTCGCATAAACAAATAAAGCAAGCAAAATAAAACACTTTAATAAAATATTTCTTTTTGGATTTTTGATTTTTGAATTTTTTTTTTATTTTATTTTTTAAAAATAATAATTTTTTATGGTTTATATATTTTCTCTAAATTTCCTAATTTTTCAAAACTATTTAATTCAACTGTTACCTCCCCACACAACGACGCCAAAAACTTGATCTGACTCTTTGTTGCGATATATTGTGTAAAATTTAATTAAATATAATCAATTAATATTCGAATTCTATGCAAGTGTATGTATCGTTATCAAGTAATAATGGACTTTCTATTTAAGCCACAAATATCGATCATACGGGGAAGGTTTAAATTGGAAATGATAAATTTGCTAGGAAATTCACAGAAAGTCAATTGAAATCACTGTCACTAATATCAATTGTTGAGATGTAATCAAAATTAAATTTCTAAACTATTATCAAATCAAATAAGCAAAATTTAAAACAATAAACACTAATCTTTAACTATGTTTATGTAACGGAGATTCTTATGTGCAAATAAAATATGCAAAATTTAAAACAGTAAATACTAATGTATTAACTATGTTTATGTAACAGAGATTCTTATGTGAAAAAGCATCAAATAGTAAATACTAATTTATTAACTATGTTTATGTAACGAAGATTCTTATGTGAAAAAGCATCCGCTTCACACTACAATAAAGCTATGGTAAAATGAGATGAGATAAATGTTCATAATATGTATTGTGCCAAATAAGAGCAATTTTAATTCTCTACCTTGATACAATGCATAGAAAATCATTGGCTAATCTCTGTCGTGGCTAGGCTAGGAGGATACTGGCTCCCACTCCAGAGCTCCCACTTCCCTTCACCTGAAGACTAGCTCTCGCTTCAATTTTTAAACAATAAGACTGAATTGAAGATTTTAGTCTGTCACCCTAAAGGTTCTCTAGTTCTACACCAAACAAAGATTATTTCCCTATTTATTTGTACTTAATTCCATAAAAAAATGTTCTCCTTCATAGAATCAAATGTGATCCTTACTCTATTGTAGAACTCATGCTCCTTTTCCAGGATCATATGTTTCACAACACATTTTAACATTTCAATTGGCCATATCGAAAAGAAAGTTAAGTTCGGAGTTGAAAAATCATCACAATTTATTTTACAATTTAATATTGGCACATTTATATTATCTCTTTATTTCACCATATCTCCGAGTAGGGAGAAAGATAGAGGGAACAAATTTCATATATAAGTGAAAGTTCATACAACACTGATAAACAAACAATAGTTATCTGAAAAATCTTTCTCAAAACAAATCCTTTGTAGCCTTTTCTTAAAAATGCAGGAAGAAGATATCTCTCACTTTTCTCCTTCTCCAACACTCTTGAAGAAAGTTTCACACTAAATCTCACCACAAAACTCCAAACTATGAAAGAAAAATCACTAATTGACTTCAATATAAAAGAGGAATGGAATGATGTGGTGCCAAAAATGACAGTAGAGGAGTGAAAAACGTAGAGGAGCGCTTTCTAGATGAAATTCGACCCCAAATAGAGCCCATGATCGGTTCTCGAAGAGGTGCCTCAAAAAACTCTTCAAAAAAATCATCCAAATACATCAAACCTTCAAGAAATGAGGTATGCACCGCCTTTTGCGCCGTCGGCACTGGTCTGGCACCATCACCAGTGAGTAAAAAATCTTCACGTTAATTTGTTCTGCGCCGTCGGTGCTGCCGGCTTTGCCCTCGGTGCTGCCAGTGCTGAGCATTTTTTTAAAATGTCATTTTGACTCTAAATTTCATCCTTTTTGCTTTATTTTTTCTTTAAGCCATAAAAATCAACAACCTGTAAGAAAACATCATAATACCTTCCATTAAAGTGCAATATCATAAAAAAGTGGGTATAAAATATGGGTCTAAAAATGCATATATTTTTGGTGTATTAACAAATCCCAGACCTGCAGTAGTAACAGCAGTGACAGAACTGATGATAGTTTGATATATCAAAGCTCCAATGTTTATGAGCTTTTCATCTTGGATATGATAATTTAACGTCACTTTCTCTCTGGTAACTTTGCTGAGATGTTTTTTTGGTAGCAGACGAGCAGAAATAAAATAGTGTCATGCCTTCGAATGTGCACTTAACTTTAAGGTGGAAAAATTGACTCTCCTCTCATTAGTGATTTTCCAAAGTCCTCTTCCATCAGTTAAATAAGAAATAATCTCATCTAGCTCCGTCTCAGTCGGACTATAATTTGCATAAAAACATAAAGTGTCTGGTGGAAAATGGTAGAAAAAATTGATTACCTCAGGTGAAAAAGGTACCAATTTTTCTCTAACCATGATTCTATCATCTTCAGGCTCAGGGAGGTTAGCATAGAACTCCTTAACAACAAAAATAACTGTAACAACAGAATCGTTCCCACTTTCGGCAAACGATCACATCTTCCACAGATCCACTTGAATTTTTGAACATCGCTCATGTATAAGTTTTTGTGATTACAACTCATCACAACACCTATCTTAAGCCTTCAAACTGACAAACTTAATCGAATCAAAACGGCTCTTTCCTTTACTCCTCTTTAATTATGGGGCCATTCTACAAATTTATAAAAATTCAAAAATCAAGTCTAAATTACTAAACTAAACTTCTAAAAGCTTAAACTACACTTCCTATGCAATTTCCATAGATTTTTCCTCAATTTTTACCATGAATAGTAAATTTTTAAATTCTTCCTAATGTACTCAAAATACATGATGAAAATCTAAAATTTTTGCATACAAGTAAAGCTCTTACCTTAAGTAATCCAAATCTAGGAATTTTTTTTTATTCCACCAAGAAATTTCCACTTAATGGTGTGCCCTAGCTCTCCAAAATCACAATTTCGAGAGGTTGAAGGTGATGGGAGGATACAAATGGCAATTTTCGGTCACTTTTAACCATTCACGAACCGCTTTTCATGAACTAGCACTTAAGCGCGGATAAGTGGCGCTTAGGCGCCTACATCTCGAATTAGCTCGCGCTTAAGCATGATATGTGGCGCTTAGGCGCCAGTGAACGATTTTTGAGATTTTTAAATTTAAGTAAAATGCACTATTTGCCTACGTACACCAACCTTAAATGGTCTTATAACACTTAAATGACTATTTTCATCTCTTACAACTCTCCTCTCTCTCAAAACTCTCTTTATAACTCAATTCAATTTGAGGCTAAAAATAACAAAAAATTTCACACAAACAAGCACATATTAATTCACAAATAATAATGAGTACATATAACACTTAATTCTCACTCCAAATAGTCTCGGATGAAAAATTTTTTCTAAATTCAAACACCTAACAAACATACAGAATTAAACTCATAAAAAGGCATAAACACTAAAAACAAACACTAACATATAAACACAACAACTCCAAATAAACAAACTCAAACATAGAACTTAATTCCACTCTTCATTTGATGGAACAAACTTTTGTCTTTCATTAGTCTCTCCTGGGGCAATATGAATATAAAGTCTATAAAATGGATGTTGTGACGTGCTCTGATACTATCTTCATCAATCCATTTCTGCTTAAGAAACATCTCCTTATCTGCTTCTTCTATATAACTAGTATGGCTAAATTGCATTTTTAATTGCCATCCAATATGCTCAAGATGTTCATGAATCTCAATTACCTTGGTTTCAAGAAAAGCCATGGTAGTCTCAATTTTGTTGATCTTTTATGATATTCCTTCGATATTAACGACTAAGAAACCGTTATACATCTCCTGTGAACTTTGACTAATGAATCTTATCCTCATGGTCTCTTCCTTCTTCTCCAAATCCATCTCCCATGAAGATATTTTCTCTAACTCTCTTAGAATTTTAGGGCTAAAAATGATCTGGGAAGAAATTCCTTCACTAAACCCTTCTATTTATAGGCCTAAATCCTTCTAATAACTCCTAGACACACCTAGGAATTGCCTTGGCACAATTTTACAAACCAATTGACGGTTAAACCTTCTAGAATCTTAATTTAGCACATGTCTTTTAATTCCCGCGCTTAAGCGCCAGTGCATATTTTTGCACCAGTCAACTTATTTTCCAAATTCTCATTTTAACATGTCTAGATCACTAAATAAAGTTTTAAAATCAATATTAACACATAATAGTTGAAAAATAATACCCCAATTTTTCTTAATTACACACAAACAATATTTAAAGCAAAATAAATTGATAAATATGGGTTGCCTCCCACAAAGCGTTTGGTTTAACGTCGTCAGCCCGACGTAACTAGTGCTTATTCTGATTGACTCAACATAGTTCCTTCATTAAATTTATGTTGATCCCCTATAAAATAAGGTTTCAGTCTATGACCATTCACTTTAAACACTTTATCAGTCTTAAGATCTTTAATATCTACAGCTTTGTAAGGATAAACTTTCATCACAATAAATCTGCCCATCCACCTGGACTTAATTTTTCCTGGAAATAATCTTAACCTTGCATTATATAGCAAAACTTGTTGCCCTGGCTAAAAATTCTTAGTAAGAATCCTTTGATCATGCCACTTCTTCATCTTTCTTTGTAAATCTTAGCACTTTCGTAAGATTCATTTCTTATCTCTTCAAGCTCATTTAATTTCAATAATTTTTTCTCACTAGCATCTTTCAAATTATAATTGAACTCTTTATAATTTACAGGAAAAATTAATTTTGCCTAAAAATTATACAATTGAACTATTGTAAAATATCTTTTCTTTGTATGCTATTTTAATGGGTCAATTATACTTTAATGGGTCAACCAACTCTAAAAATTGTAGGCCAGTAAAATCGAGATTGTATAATTTTGGGATAAGACCAAAATTAGAATTATGATATTTTTGGATAATTTCATAAGTTTCTTCTAATGGTACACATCTTCTAATAATAAGATACTTTCCTTGTTTATATAAAAATGGGTCATCCAAAAAATAAGTCTTAGCTTCAGAAGTAAATTTCATCTTCTGTTGGTGTTTCATTCCATAAAGTATTATATCACTAACAAGAAAGTTCACAGTGTCGGCATACCACGGAACACGCCACTCATTAATAGTGAACAATTTTTCATCTGGAAAATGTTCATTAATTTCTTTTTCAAAATAGAGTGGTTTTTCTAATTCTAGCCTAGACAAATGATCAACAATTTGATTTTCAGTCCCCTTTCGATCTACTATTATAAATCAAATTCTTACAAAAGAAGAATCTATCTTATAAGTCTTGGTTTAGCATCCTTATTTTTCATTAAGTACTTAATAGCATAATGATCTATATGTACTACACAATGAGTTCCAATTAAATATGATCTAAAATTATCAAAAGCATAAACTATTGCTAATAACTCTTTTTTAGTTGTTGTATAATTAATTTGAGTTTCATTAAGAGTTTTACTAGCATAGTAAATTACTTTAGAAATTTTATCATATATTTGCACTAAAATAACTTCAATAGCATAATCACTAACATCACACATTAATTCAAAAAGTATTCTCAATCTAGTGAAACTATAATTGGTGTAGTGATTAATTTTTCTTTTAATAAAAAACTCAAAAGCTTTTAGGCATTCTTCATTAAAATTAAAAATTGTATCTTTCTCCAATAAATGGCATAAAGACTTAGCAATTTTTTAAAAGTCTTTAATATATCGCCTGTAGAATTCAACATGTCCTTAAAAACTCCTAATTCTCCTTACATTTGTTGGATAACATAAATTAGCGATTACTTGAATTTTTGTAGGATCTACTTCCATACCGTTCTCTGATATTTTATGTCCTAATACAATTCCTACTCCTACCATAAATTGACATTTTTCTCAATTAAGGACTAAATTTGTTTCTTCAAAGTGCTTAAGAACTTTAGATAAATGTTCCAGACATGAGTCAAATGAAGTTCCAAAAACTGAAAAATCATCCATAAAGACTTCAATCCCTTTTTCAATTAAATCACAAAAACTTGTCATCATACATCTTTAAAATGTAGCAGGGGTATTACATAAACCAAAGGGTATTCTTTTAAAAGCAAAAGTACCATAAGGACTAGTAAAAGTTATTTTCTCTTGATCCTCAGAAGTTATTTGAATTGGGTGACAACTGGTATATCCATCCAGAAAACAAAAATATTTATGCCCAGCTAGTTTATCCAGCATTTGATCAAGAAAGCGTAGTGGAAAATGATCTTTCGTACAACAAGATTTAATTTTCTATAACCAATGCATATTTGCCACTCTACAACTTGTCTAGTTGGTATTAACTCATTTTATTCATTCACAGTCACAGTTATTACTCCTTTCTTAGGAACACAATAAATTGAACTAACTCATGCGCTATCTGAAATGTGGTAGATAATTCCAGCATCTAACCACTTTAAATTTTCTTTCTTTACAACTTATTTCATAATATGATTCAATCTCCTTTGAGGATCAGCCTTGGGTTTGCAGTTCTCTTCCATCGAATTCTATGCATACAAATTGAAGGACTGATTCCTTTAATATCAGCTATTGTCCATCCAAAGGATTTCTTCAATTTTTTTAAAATTTCATCAACCTTTCTTCTTTTTCTNTCAGCCCTGGGTTTGCAGTTTTCTTCCAGATTAATTTTATGCATACAAATTGAATGACTGATTCCTTTAATATTAGCAATTGTCCATTCGAAGGCTTTCTTAAAATTTTTCAAAATTCNCATAAGGATAAACTTTTATCACAACAAATGGGCCCATCCACCTGGACTTAAGTTTGCTTAGAAATAATCTTATCCTTGCATTGTATAGCAAAACTTTTTACCCTAGCTGAAAATTTTTAGTAAGAATATTTCAATCATGCCACATTTTCATCTTTTATTTATAAATCTTAGCACTCTCATAAGATTCATTCCTTATGTCTTCAAGCTCATTTAATTGTAACAATCTTTTCTCACCAGCATATTTTAAATTATAATTAAACTCTTTAATAGCCCAATATGCTTTAAGCTCAAGTTCAACCAGTAAGTGACAAGCTTTCCCAATTATTAACCTATATGGGGACATTCTTATAGGTGTTCTATATGCAGTCCTATAAGACCACAAAGCATAGTCAAGTTTGACTGAACAATCCATTTTTGTTGGATTCACATATTTTTTCATAATTTGTTTAATTTTTTTATTGCATAATTCAGCCAAACCACTTATCTGAGGATGATAAGCAGTAGTAATCCTATAATTTGTATGATATTTCCTTAATAACTTCACCATAATGGCATTTCTGAAATGACTCCCCCCATCAGTAATGATAACTCTCAGCATCCCAAATCTGCAAAATATGTTCGTTTTCAAAAAAATTTCAACACTTTGAGCATCACATTGTAAAGCAACAACTTCTATCCATTTGGATACATAGTCCACTGCTAACATAATATATAAATTTCTGAAAGATGGAATAAATAGTCCCATGAAATCTGATCCCCAAACATCAAAGATTTTAACTTCTAGCGTATAATTGAGGGGCATCTCATTTCTTCTAGAAATGTTGCCTACTATTTGACATCTATCACAACTTTTGATATAAGCATTAGCATTTATAAAAATTGTAAGCCAATAAAATCCAGATTATAGCATTTTGTATGTTGTTTTATCAACACCAAAATTCCCCCCAATCAGAATTATGACATTTTTGGATAATTTCATAAGTTTCTTCTAATGGTACACATCTTCGAAAGATCAGATCCTTTCCTTGTTTATATAAATATGGGTCATCCCAAAAAATAATTCTTAGCTTCAAAAATAAATTTCCTCGTTTGTTGGTATGTTATTCCATAAAGTTTAAGATCACTAACAATATAGTTCACAATGTCTGCATACCACGGAACATGCCACTCATTTACAGTGAACAATTTTTCATCTAGAAAATGTTCATTAATTTCTTTTTTCAAAATTGAGTGGTTTTTTTTAATTCAAACATGGACAAATGATCAGCAATTTGATTTTCAGTTCCCTTCTGATCTACTATTTCAAAATTAAATTCTTGTAAAAGAAGAATCCATCTTATAAGTCTCGATTTAGTTTCCTTCTTTTTCATTAAGTACTTAATAACAGAATGATTTATATGCACTTTACAATGAGTTTCAATCAAATATGATCTAAATTTATCAAAGGCATATACTATTGCTAATAACTTTTTTTAGTTGTTGTATAGTTAATTTGAGTTTCATTAAGAGTTTTACTAGCATAGTAAGTAACTTTGAAAATTTTATCATATATTTATCCTAAAACAGCTTCAATAGCATAATCACTTGCATCACACATAAGTTCAGAAGGGTTTTCCCAATTTGGTGAAACTATAATTGATGCAATGATTAATTTTTCTTTTAATAATTTAAAAACTTTTAGGTATTCGTCATCAAAATTGAAAATTGCATCTTTCTCTAGTAAATGGCATAAAGGCTTAGCAATCTTAGAAAAGTCCTTAATATATCACTTGTGGAATCCAGCATGTCCTAAAAAACTCCTAATTTCCCTTACATTTGTCGGATAAGGTAAATTAGCGATCACTTGAATTTTAGCAGGATTTACTTCCATACCATTTTCTGATATCTCATGACCTAATACAATTCCTCCTGCTACCATAAATTGGCATTTTTCTTATTTTCTGATATTTGATGTCCTAATACAATTCCTCCTGCTACCATAAATTGGCATTTTTTAAGGACTAAATTTGTTTCTTCACAATGCTTAAGAACTTTAGATAAATGTTCTAAACATGAGTCAAATGAAGTTCCAAATCACTGAAAAGAAATGAAGTTCCAAACACTGAAAAGTCATCCATGAATACTTCAATCCCTTTTTCAATTAAATTCTAAATTTGTTTCTTCACAGCGCTTAAGAACTTTAGATAAATGATCTAAACATGAGTCAAATGATTTCCAAATCACTGAAAAGTCATCTATAAAGACTTCAATCCCTTTTTCAATTAAATCACAAAAAATTGTCATCATACATATTTGAAATGTGGCAGGGGCATTACATAAATCAAAGGGCATTCTTATAAAAGCAAAAGTACCATAAAGACCGGTAAATGTTGTTTTCTCTTAATCCTCAAGAGATATTTGAATTTGGTGATAATTGGTATATCCATCCAAAAAATAAAAGTATTTATGCCCAGCTAGTCTATCCAACATTTTATCTAGAAAGGGTAGTGAAAAATGATTTTCCCTAGTGGTAAGATTTAATTTTCTATAATCAATGCATATTCGCCATCCTGTAACTTCTCTAGTAGGTATTAACTCATTATGCTCGTTCATAGTTACAGTTACCTCTTCTTTCTTAGGAACACAATGAATTGGACTAACACATGCACAATTTAAAATAAGGTAGATAATTCTAGCATCTAACCACTTTAAAATTTCTTTCTCAACCTAGGTTTGCAGTTTTCTTCCATATTAATTCTATGCATACAAATTGAAGGACTTATTCCTTTAGTATCAACAATTGTCCATCTGAAGACTTTCTTAAAATTTCTCATAATTTTCATTAGCTTTTATTCTTCTTCCTTTGTTAACTTCAAGGNAGATAATTCCAGCATCTAACCACTTTAAAATTTCTTTCTTTACAACTTCTTTCATAATAGGATTCAATCTCCATTACGGATGAGCCTTGGGTTTGTACTTCTCTTCCATTTGAACTTTATGCATACAAATTGAAGGACTAATTCCATTAATATCAGCAATTGTCCATCCAAAGGCTTTTTTAAAATTTTTAAGAATTTTCATCAACCTTTCTTCTTCTTCGATCATTAATTTTGACAAAATTATAACTGGTAAATCAGATGAATCTCCTAAAAAGGCATATTTTAAATGATCAAGAAGTAACTTCAACTCTAGTTCTGGAGGTTTTTCAATAGATGGACAATATGATTTATCTTCATCTATCGTGTCCAAAACTTCAAAACTTTCTCAAACATAGTTTGAATTTTCCTTAAAAAGATTTCCATATTTATTTAATTCCTCTTCTTGCTTGTGTTCTAAATCTTTTACATCAGATTTTTCTTCATAAGTAGTTCTAAAACCACATTCACTTAGATATCTTATAACATCCATCCTATAGCATTCATTATCTTTATCTTTTGCAGGGTATTTCATTGATTTTGAAATGTTAAAAGTAACAGTTTGATCATTGGCATGCATTGTTAGTTCCCCTTTCTGCATGTCTATCATTGCTCTTCCAATGACTATGAAAGGTCTCCCCAAAAAGATAGGTATCTCTTTATCTTCCTTCATGTCCAGTAAAATGAAATCAACAGGAAAGATAAATTGATCCACTTTCATTAGGACACTTCTATAACTCCTTTAGGGTATGTTATCGAACTATCTGCTAATTGTAGAGTTAAAGTAGTAGGGGTTATTTCTCTTAATCCTAATCTTTTAAATATTGATAATGCCATAAGGTTAATGCTTGCACCTAAATCACATAAAGCTTTCCCATAAAATCTGTCTCATTTTGCACATGGAATTGTAAAACTATTAGAATCTTTAAGCTTTTAAAGAAACTTCTTCTAAATTATATTACTACACTCCTCACTAAGTGTAATCGCTCTCATTATCTTCAAACTTCCTTTTCTGTTGAGAATATCCTTCATAAACTTTACATAGCTTGACTCGTTATCTTAAAACTTCCTTTTCCTGTTGAGAATATCCTTCATAAACTTTACATAGCTTGGCATTTGTTCTAATGCTTCAGCAAATGGAATATTAATTGTAAGCTTCTTAAATATTTCCAGAAATTTTGAAAATTATTTACCCAACCTTTGCTAATGAAGTCTCTGAGGAATTGGAGGTGGTGTTTTTTCCAAATCAATTTTTAGTGGAGAAAGAGATCTCTCAGAATCTATTGAAGTGTCCTCTTTTGATTCTTCAATTTCTTCTCTCTCTACTTCAATTTCTTTTTGAAACCAACCTTCCGACCTCTTCCGCTTCTAAGATGAATGACTTTTACTTGTTCTATATTCTGGTCTTTTGGAATTGATTCATTATTACTAGGAAGTATTCCTTGGGATCTATTACTTAATGAATTTGCTATTTGCATATTTCTAATTGTAGCTCTTTGACTTTGTAATTGATTTCCCATTTGTAACACCACTTCTTCAATATACAACTTCTTCTCCTTAAATTGTGTATTACTACTGAAACATGGNGTGCTAACGAATTCAACCACATCTTAGCTTTATCCCTTAGTGAGAAAGGAAATAACCTT